>CM064522.1:29438814-29441314 GCA_032716605.1 Paralithodes platypus | reverse complement strand
AAAATTATACACATATGCAACAATAAACTCACACCTACACACGCACACACACAAGCGTTATATATATATATATATATATATATACCGGTATATATATATATATATATATATATATTATATATATATATATATATATATATATATATATATATATATATATATATATATTAATGTATATATATATATCTATATATATATATATAATATATAGAGAGAAGAGAGAGAGAGAGAGAGAGAGAGAGAGAGAGGTGTAACTGAGAACAACAGTTTAAGCCCTTTTCTCTCTCTCTCTCTCTCTCTCTCTCTATCTCTATCTCTCTCTTAAACCCCAGAAACACAGGAAACGTATAAGTACGTTGCTATGAGACAGTTCAATGACAGTTAAGGGAGATGTTTATCTGGTCCCTCTTCTTCTTGTGAGCTGTTCAATGTCTCTAGTATACGGTACATCTGCGTATGTTTGGAACTCGGGCACTTCCTCGATCGTCAACGGTCGTCATTATAGAATTGAACGGTACTTAGCTGAAGGGGAAGTTTCTATTTTTTTTTCTGGACTCCCTTCTCCTTCATGCTTAGCCCTATTAGTTCTGAGATGTTACGACGTTCGCCCCAGCAGTTTGGCCCATATTTGTGTTAATATTTAAAGCTTTAGTGCCATTTAGGTGTCAATTTAAAGCTTTAGTGCCATTTAGGTGTCAATTTTTACTGGTGATACCGATAGCAATGCTGTAATTTGGGAGGAGCCGGACTTTGGACGGGGCCTTTTTTTTTTTAATACAAAATGTACAAATATATTTCGAAGGGGGACTTCGGGTTTTTCGAAGGGGGGACTTCGGGTTTTTGTTTTGTTTAAAGATTGATGGAGGTCTAAGGAGGAATATGAAATACGGTGGGTACTTTACATTTCTCCCTAGGCCTACATCAAGCTGCAAATATAGCCATTTAGATTGATGTTCAGATCAAATCAGTTATATTAAAGGGAGATGGGTCGTTTTTCTAAACCCCTTCTCCCTCATGTTTAGCTCCATTATTTTTAAGATTTTTGCCCCATTTGTTTGTCGAATGTAAGACCTTTCGTCCCCATTTCCATGTCAATATTAAGACCTTTCGTGCTATTTAGGTGTCGATTTTTTTCCTGGCGAACGATAGTGAGCCTGTAATTTTGGAAGAAACGGCCTTCGGCCGGGAAATTTTTCTACCGAAAAATTTACAAATTAATCTACAAGGGGGATCTAATGGATGCTTTTTTTTAAGTTTGATGGAGGTCTAGGGAGGAAACTAAAAAAAATATGTATATGCAATAATCGACAAAATAATAAACCCTTCCCCCATAATACATACATATAAACCCTTCCCCCATAATACATATATATAAACCCTTCCCCCATAATACATATATAACCCCTTCCCCCATAATACATACATATAAACCCTTCCCCCATAATACATACATATAAACCCTTCCCCATAATACATACATATAAACCTTCCCCCATAATACATACATATAAACCCTTCCCCAATAATACATATATAACCCTTCCCCCATAATAAATATATATAAAACTTTCCCCCCTAATAAATACATATTAAACCTTCCCCATAATACATAATATTATATAAACCCATCCCCCATAATACATATATATAAAACCCTTCCCCCATAATACATACATATAAACCCCTTACCCATAATACATACATATAAACCCTTCCCCCATAATACATACATATAAACCCTTCCCCCATAATACATACATATAAACCCTTCCCCCATAATACATACATATAAACCCTTCCCCCATAATACATATATAAACCCTTCCCCCATAATATATATATATAAACCTTTCCCCCATAATACATACAAATAAAACCTTCCCCATAATACATAATATTATATAAACCCTTCCCCCATAATACATATATATAAACCCTTTCCCCATAATACATATATATAAACCCTTCCCCCATAATACATATATATAAACCCTTCCCCCATAATACATACCGGTATATATAAACCCTTCCCCCATAATACATATATATAAACCCTACCCCCATACTACATATATATAAACCCTTCCCCCATAATACATATATATAAACCCTTCCCCCATAATACATAATAATATATAAACCCTTCCCCCATAATACATATATATAACCCTTCCCCCATAATACATATATATACACCCTTCCCCCATAATACATATATAAACCCTTCCCCCATAATACATATATATAAACCCTTCCCCCATAATACATACCGGTATATATAAACCCTCTCCCCCATAATACATATATATAAACCCTACCCCCATACTACATATATTATAAACCCTTCCCCCATAATACATATATATAAACCCTTCCCCCATAATACATAAATATATAAACCCTTCCCCCATAATACATAACTATATAAACCCTTCCCCCTAATACATATATATAAACCCCTTCCCCCTAATACATATATATTATGTATTTATTATCATAC
>CM064522.1:29413365-29438714 GCA_032716605.1 Paralithodes platypus | reverse complement strand
TATCCTTTAATTCACGGTTAACCCTTTGAGTGCTAGAGGTCATTGTGTACCTTTTTATTACCCGCGACTTGTATTATCTTTGATTCTACATGTATTCAGAACATATTATGCATCTTAGGAAGGATCTGTGGTAGTTAACAGGTTTTTTTTTAGATAGTTTGAATCCCTTATTATTGCTAGAGGGTCCTTCCTAAGCGTGCATTTTAATAAATCGTTCTTCTTATCGCTAGAGTAAATATATAGCAACACGTCCACTGGTACTCCAACGGTGTAAGGGGAGATTTCTACCTGAGAGATTTTTTCTTGACCCCTTTCTCCCCTCATGGTTTTAGCCCCATTGCGTTTGATATTATAACAACGTTTGCACCCATTAGTTTAGCGAATTTTAAGAACTTCATCCACCCCAATATTAAGACCTTTTCGTGCAATTCAGGTGTCGATTTTAATTTATCCTTGCGAGCGATAGCGAGCCCTGTAATTTATAGAAAAACCGGCCTTCGGCCGGGACATTTTTTCTAACCGAAAAAAATGTATAATTTTGTTCTTGAAAGGGACTCAAGGGGGTGTAATTTTAAGCTTGATTGGAGGTCCTAGGGCAACACAACTAGATATCCCTCCACTTAAAAGGGTCTACCTGTTACCTAGAATAACACGAAATTTACTGTCGTATACTGGAATGGCTTTAAAACCCTTTTAGTACCGGTGACCTCCTTTCCATTCCTATGCTCGAGCAAACTATTAGAAAACGATTTTATTTAGCTTAGAGGAGGGGGCTCTACCCATTAAGAGGCTAACAGAACTATCCTCAATTAATCCTTTCCGCCGAGCTTACCACATATCCTTCCTAAGCGTCATAAACCATCGTTCCATATATACCAAGAAATCAACTCTTAAAAAAACAAAATAAACGTTACCGGAAGTGAAATGTTTAGGAAATGTATTTACCCTTTCACTACGGTCCTCTTGTTTTTGTAGTTACCTTGTAACTCTGGCTAACAGGTTAGACGGCTTTTGTGTAGTTTAAAAATGAATATGTTATTTAGGGTGGTTTTATTAACCTTTTAAGTTTATGTTGTACCAGCGACGTCTGCTATATATTCTAGCTACATTCAGACGATTTTATGCAGCTTAGGAAGGACCTGTGGCAGTTAAAAGGGTTGATTGAGATAGTTCGAAGCCTTTCAATTGCCTTACAGATACCTTCCTAAACTGGAAAGTAAAAAGATCGTCTACCTTGTTTCCAGAATATTAATATGAAAATGACTGTTGCCGGTACAGAAGGGGTTAAGAGAGTAATTTACCCCTTTTGCATGTCCTATAGGGTAATATTAACCCTTCTTGAAGGAGTTTACGAGCGGCATATTGACAGGTTTATTCTGGCTATCATTAGAGACGATGTTATGCGAATGCTAGGGAAAGATCTGTGCAGAATCAGAAGGGTAAAGAACTATCTCAATTAACCCTCTGAATTGCCCACATACCCTTCCTAATCTGAGTAAAAATCCTCGAATCATAGCCCCAAAACAGAAAGGAAATGCGGAATAGGATCTCGAAAGGGTTAAAAGCTATAAGGATAATGGTGTCATAGGTATCAGAATCAGCCGGAAGTGACGTCATAGTGCTGAAGGGGTTAAAGTCAACGATCTGTCATAATTCGTGGGACCCCCCTATGTTGTTATCTTTTTATGGCAATTTAAAACTGTTCTTGGATTGATGTTTTGGATTTTAGAACGTTGATCTTTTCAATAATTAGTACGTATAGTTTTTGTAGTTGATGTATAGTTTTGTAGTTGATGTATAGACAATTATATTCATCAATTTCGTTTCCAGATATACAGTATACTTCCATAATTGAAAAATAGTGGTGGTGAAGTTCACTAGAATTATTTAAGGGTGAGGTTTTATTTTTTTTTTTTTTTTTTTAGTTTGTGTTCCCCCTTAGCACTCTCCATCAATCTTAGAATAAACACCCCCTAGACCATTGTCCTTTTGTGCAGGTGATTGAGTTAATATGTGTACATTATTTTCGTTAGAAAATTGTTCCGGGCCTAAGGCCGATGTCCTCTTATAATTAACAGGGCTCGCTTAAGTCGCTGGCGCAGGAAAAATCGACACCTCATATAGCCACGAAAGGTCTTAATAATTGACGAGAAATTGTGGCCTCAAAAAGTCTCTTACAAATCACCAAACTAATGGGCCCCGAACGTCTTAAAATCTGAAAATTAATGGGGATAAAGAGACGAGGAGAGAAAGAGGTCCGAAAGCAAAAAAAAAACTCAAGTGTCAATATTTTAATGAGTGGTGGCCTTCCAAGTGTACAGGTGCATCATGAACGGAAATATATATGGCATAGTAATTTATTCATAACCAAACAGTATGTGGGGAGCCATCAAAGTGAAAGGCCGGTACAGGCTCACGCTCAAAAGCTGGGAACGGCCTATAATCATTTTATATGTAACCCTCTAAGGTCAAGAATTAAGTGAAACCTATACATTACGATGGTGTAGTTTCAAATCATATTTTTTTTAATATATCTACAATTCTCCTCATCTCTCCTATCTCTCTGTCTCTCGATATATATTATATCTATATATATGTATAATATATATATGATATATATATCTATATAATATATAATATATATTATACTATATATATATATTATATACCTACCGTATACTATATAATTATAGATATACATAGAATATATGATATATATATATATAGATAATATATATATAATTATATATAGATCTATATATATATATATAATATATAACGTTACGTTAAGAAAATATCTCTAAAGGAATTGAAAAGAAAAGGTGCTGACCACAGATGCTCCCCTAATTTACTGTATAACATAACTAACACCACTGAAGGCCAGACTGAATAACACAACACACAAACTCACACCCACACAAACAACACACACAGCCCACCCCACCAAACAAACACACATCACACACATAACAACCAGCACAAACAAACAACACCACACACATCACAAAAACACACACCACCACCCCCACCCCCCTCACAAAACAAACGACACACACACACCACACCCACCACCACCCCCCCCCACAAAACCACACACACACACCACACACAAACAAATACACACACAAACCCCACACACCCCCACGCCACCCCCACGGCCCCACAAATACACACACACCACACATACAACACAAAAATACACACACAAACACACCCACCCCCCCACACACACACACACACAAACACCCCCACTCCCCCCCACAAATACCACACACACACCACACACACACAAACAAATACACCACACAAACCACACCACAACCCCCCCCCCCCCCCCCACACAACACACCACAAAACCCACCCCCCCACCCCACCCCCTCCAACAAACACACACACACAACTCTCAAGATAATCACCTTTCATAGTCTGGTCACTTATTAATTAAGGGCAGAATTCCAACTGAGGGATTTTTTCTGGACCCCTTTCTCTCTCATGCTTAGCCCCATTAGTTTTGACATTTTAAGACGTTCGCCCCGTTAGTTTGGTGATTTCAAGACATTTCGCCCAATAATTGTCAATTTTAAGACCTTTTGTGACATTTAGGTGTCGATTTTTTCCTGGCGAGCGATAGCGAGCCTGTCATTTTGGGACATTTTTCTACTGAAAAACGTACAAACTTATATCGAAGGGGGATCTTGGGGGTATTTTTGCAAAAGCTTGATGGGGGTCTAGGAAGCAAACTAAAAATCTCTCCTTAACCCCTTGATGCCATATGACACTTTATTCTGGCTGTCATTGCACGATTTTATTCAGATCAGGAAGGGTGTATGAAAGTCAGAGGGTTAATTGAGATAGTCTTTACCCTTTTGATGCCCACAGACCCTTCCTAATCTGTATAAAATCGTCTAATGCTAGCCAGAATAAACTGTCAAAATGCATCACAATCCTCACTCAGATACCGTCAATAAGCGCCTTCACAAATAACACATGTCCGACATTAATAGGTTTGATTGATAATGTCGAGTGTCATTATCCAAACATTGCCAGTGCTCATTGATATTTTAATTCCGTTATGAACTGTAAGGGATCAAATACCACTAAGTAAATATATCTATCTGTCTGTCTATCTATCTATCTATCTATCTATTTATCTACCTATCTATCTGTCTGTCTGTCTGTCTGTCTATCATATATATATCTATCTATCTATCTATATATATATATCTATATATATATATATATATATATATATATATATATATATATATATATATATATATATATATATATATATATATATATATATATATATAATATATATATATATATAGATATATATATATATATATATATATATATATATATATACTGTATATCTAGCTTCTCAAAGCAAAATAAGCGATGATTTGGGTGAGTGCTTGGTGGTACAGAGATGAGTCAGCAAGAACAGCTCCATGTAGGTTAGTTCAATAGTGATCTCTCTCTCTCTCTCTCTCTCTCTCTCTCTCTCTCTCTCTCTCTCTCTCTCTCTCTCTCTCTCTCTCTCTCTGCTGTACAAACTGGCTAACTACACTTTATTTGACTGCATGACTTTTATTTTAGCCACCGATGTTTTCATGCTCATTGAGTGCATGGCAGGAATGTTCTCTCTCTCTCTCTTTGAATTTATGCTTTGTACTTTGTAATATTAATGTATATTCGTGTCTGTGCGCATTAATAAACACACACACACGCACATACACTGTATATATATATATATATATATATATGTGTATACTGTATACATATACGGTATATATATATATATATATATATATATATATACTTATTATATATATATATATATATATATATATATATATATATATATATATATATCTATAATATATATATAACTATATATATATATATATATAAAGCTTATTAATTAACCCCTTCTGTACCAGCAACGTTTCATTAGTTATATTCTAGCTCTATTTAGGCGAGTTTAAGTGGTTTAAGAAGGATCTGTGGTATTAAAATCAGATAGTGACAGTTCGAAGCCAATTCATTGCTAGTTGAACTTTCTAAACTGAATACAATAGTTGAATAGTAGCCCACCATAAGTTGAAAAGACGTCTCCGGTACGGAAGGGGTTAATACGGTCCTAATTGGTCAGAACCTTGGGATGTGTAAGACAACATTATACACCGATGATTGCACACCCACTTGGACCACTTAACCCAGAACGAGATGAGGCCCCCCCCCCCCCACCCCGTGTATACATGGTGACCAGATTAAAATTATACACATATGCAACAATAAACTCACACCTACACACGCACACACACAAGCGTTATATATATATATATATATATACCGGTATATATATATATATATATACTGTATATATATATATATATATATATATATATATATATAATATATATATATATATATATATATATATATATATATATATATATATATATATATATATATATATATATATATATATATATATATAGAGAGAGAGAGAGAGAGAGAGAGAGAGAGAGAGAGAGAGAGAGGCGTAACTGAGAACAACAGTTTAAGCCCTTTTCTCTCTCTCTCTCTCTCTCTCTCTCTCTATCTCTATCTCTCTCTTAAACCCCAGAAATAACAGGAAACGTATAAGTACGTTGCTATGAGACAGTTCAATGACAGTTAAGGGGAGATGGGGCGTTTATCTGGTCCCTCTTCTTCTTGTGAGCTGTTCAATGTCTCTAGTATACGGTACATCTGCGTATGTTTGGAACTCGGGCACTTCCTCGATCGTCAACGGTCGTCATTATAGAATTGAACGGTACTTAGCTGAAGGGGAAGTTTCTATTTTTTTTTCTGGACTCCCTTCTCCTTCATGCTTAGCCCTATTAGTTCTGAGATGTTACGACGTTCGCCCCAGCAGTTTGGCCCATATTTGTGTTAATATTTAAAGCTTTAGTGCCATTTAGGTGTCAATTTAAAGCTTTAGTGCCATTTAGGTGTCAATTTTTACTGGTGATACCGATAGCAATGCTGTAATTTGGGAGGAGCCGGACTTTGGACGGGGCCTTTTTTTTTTTAATACAAAATGTACAAATATATTTCGAAGGGGGGACTTCGGGTTTTCGAAGGGGGGACTTCGGGTTTTTGTTTTGTTTAAAGATTGATGGAGGTCTAAGGAGGAATATGAAATACGGTGGGTACTTTACATTTCTCCCTAGGCCTACATCAAGCTGCAAATATAGCCATTTAGATTGATGTTCAGATCAAATCAGTTATATTAAAGGGAGATGGGTCGTTTTTCTAAACCCCTTCTCCCTCATGTTTAGCTCCATTATTTTTAAGATTTTTGCCCCATTTGTTTGTCGAATGTAAGACCTTTCGTCCCCATTTCCATGTCAATATTAAGACCTTTCGTGCTATTTAGGTGTCGATTTTTTTCCTGGCGAACGATAGTGAGCCTGTAATTTTGGAAGAAACGGCCTTCGGCCGGGAAATTTTTCTACCGAAAAATTTACAAATTAATCTACAAGGGGGATCTAATGGATGCTTTTTTTAAAGTTTGATGGAGGTCTAGGGAGGAAACTAAAAAAAATATGTATATGCAATAATCGACAAAATAATAAACCCTTCCCCCATAATACATAGTATAAACCCTTCCCCCATAATACATACATATAAACCCTTCCCCCATAATACATATATAAACCCTTCCCCCATAATACATACATATAAACCCTTCCCCCATAAGACATACATATAAACCCTTCCCCCATAATACATACATATAAACCCTTCCCCCATAATACATACATATAAACCCTTCCCCCATAATACATATATAAACCCTTCCCCCATAATACATATATATAAACCTTTCCCCCATAATACATACATATAAACCCTTCCCCATAATACATAATATTATATAAACCCTTCCCCCATAATACATATATATAAACCCTTCCCCCATAATACATACATATAAACCCTTCCCCCATAATACATACATATAAACCCTTCCCCCATAATACATACATATAAACCCTTCCCCCATAATACATACATATAAACCCTTCCCCCATAATACATACATATAAACCCTTTCCCCATAATACATATATAAACCCTTACCCCATAACAAATATATATAAACCTTTTCCCCCCACTACATACATATAAACCCTTCCCCATAATACATAATATTCTATAAACCCTTCCCCCATAATACATATATATAAACCCTTTCCCCATAATACATATATATAAACCCTTCCCCCATAATACATATATATAAACCCTTCCCCCATAATACATACCGGTATATATAAACCCTTCCCCCATAATACATATATATAAACCCTTCCCCATAATACATATATATAAACCCTTCCCCCATATTACATATATATAAACCCTTCCCCCATAATACATAATATTATATAAACCCTTCCCCCCTAATACATATATAAAAACCCTTTTCCCATAAAACATATATATAAACCCTACCCCATAATACATATATATAAACCCTTCCCCCATAATACATACCGGTATATATAAACCCTTGCCCCATAATACATATATATAAACCCTACCCCCATACTACATATATATCAACCCTTCCCTTATAATACATATATATAAACCCTTCCCCCATAATACATAATAATATATAAACCCTTCCCCCATAATACATATATATAAACCCTTCCCCCATAATACATACATATAAACCCTTCCCCCATAATACATATATATTATGTATTTATTATCATACAGCTTATTTGATCTGAACATCAATCTAAATGGATATTATTTGCATACAAGCACCATAACTCACGAACACTTGTCAGCAGCTGTACATTACAAGGGTATTGAGTATTGTTCACATGTGTGGGGAGGTTCCTCTCACACCGCTCTCCTAGACAAAGTTGAAAGGAAGGCCTTTCGTATCATTAACTCCCGTCCACTCACCAACTCTGTGCAATCTCTCTCTCTCCGCCGCAATGTTGCATCTCTCTCGCTATTCTATCGCTACTATAATAATCAGTGTTCCTCAGAACTTTCCCAGTGCATACCACCTCCTTTACGTAGGGCACGTGGTACCCGTCTTGCAACCCAATCCCACCCCTACTCTGTGCAACTCTCCAACCCAAGAGTGAAACGTTACTCTCAAACTTTCTTCTACTCAACAGCTGAGCTCTGGAACTCTCTCCCAGAATCAGTCTTTCCCTCTTCCTATGACTTAAATTGCTTCAAAGTCAGTGTGTCCAGGCATTTTGGCTCGAACGTCCCTTGATTTTGGCCCTGTCACTCTTTCAACTATGGGGGAGGCACTCGCTATAGGCAGTTCTGCCTTTTGCCTCCCTCAATCACATAGAAAAATAAAATAAAATATACACTAACTCACATGTGTCCTCATAAAGAAGGGGACTGGGGTTCTCTAAAAGGTTGCTCCAGTCCTGACGCTATTCTTGACTTACAGTGTGCTGGCTTAACCCCTTATGTACCGGTGACGTTATTCTTGACTTACAGTGTGCTGGCTTAACCCCTTATGTACCGGTGACGTTATTCTTGACATACAGTGTGCTGGCTTAACCCCTTATGTACCGGTGACGTTATTCTTGACTTACAGTGTGCTGGCTTAACCCCTTATGTACCGGTGACGTTATTCTTGACTTACAGTGTGCTGGCTTAACCCCTTATGTACCGGTGACGTTATTCTTGACTTACAGTGTGCTGGCTTAACCCCTTATGTACCGGTGACGTTATTCTTGACTTACAGTGTGCTGGCTTAACCCCTTATGTACCGGTGACGTTATTCTTGACTTACAGTGTGCTGGCTTAACCCCTTATGTACCGGTGACGTTATTCTTGACTTACAGTGTGCTGGCTTAACCCCTTATGTACCGGTGACGTTATTCTTGACTTACAGTGTGCTGGCTTAACCCCTTATGTACCGGTGACGTTATTCTTGACTTACAGTGTGCTGGCTTAACCCCTTATATGTACCGGTGACGTTATTCTTGACTTACAGTGTGCTGGCTTAACCCCTTATGTACCGGTGACGTTATTCTTGATTTACAGTGTGGCTTAACCCCTTATGTACCGGTGACGTTATTCTTGATTTACAGTGTGCTGGCTTAACCCCTTATGTACCGGTGACGTTATTCTTGACTTACAGTGTGCTGGCTTAACCCCTTATGTACCGGTGACGTTATTCTTGACTTACAGTGTGCTGGCTTAACCCCTTATATGTACCGGTGACGTTATTCTTGACTTACAGTGTGCTGGCTTAACCCCTTATGTACCGGTGACGTTATTCTTGACTTACAGTGTGCTGGCTTAACCCCTTATGTACCGGTGACGTTATTCTTGACTTACAGTGTGTGCTGGCTTAACCCCTTATGTACCGGTGACGTTTATTCTTGACTTACACTCTGCTGGCCTAACCCCTTATGTACCGGTGACATTATACTTGACTTACAGTGTGCTGGCTTATCTCCTTATGTACCGGTGACGTTATTCTTGATTTACAGTGTGCTGGCTTAACCCCTTATGTACCGGTGACGTTATTCTTGACTTACAGTGTGCTGGCTTAACCCCTTATGTACCGGTGACGTTATTCTTGACTTACAGTGTGCTGGCTTAACCCCTTATGTACCGGTGACGTTATTCTTGACTTACAGTGTGCTGGCTTAACCCCTTATGTACCGGTGACGTTATTCTTGATTTACAGTGTGCTGGCTTAACCCCTTATGTACCGGTGACGTTATTCTTGACTTACAGTGTGCTGGCTTAACCCCTTATGTACCGGTGACGTTATTCTTGACTTACAGTGTGCTGGCTTAACCCCTTATGTACCGGTGACGTTATTCTTGACTTACAGTGTGCTGGCTTAACCCCTTATGTACCGGTGACGTTATTCTTGACTTACAGTGTGCTGGCTTAACCCCTTATGTACCGGTGACGTTATTCTTGACTTACAGTGTGCTGGCTTAACCCCTTATGTACCGGTGACGTTATTCTTGACTTACAGTGTGCTGGCTTAACCCCTTATATGTACCGGTGACGTTATTCTTGACTTACAGTGTGCTGGCTTAACCCCTTATGTACCGGTGACGTTATTCTTGACTTACAGTGTGCTGGCTTAACCCCTTATGTACCGGTGACGTTATTCTTGACTTACAGTGTGCTGGCTTAACCCCTTATGTACCGGTGACGTTATTCTTGACTTACAGTGTGCTGGCTTAACCCCTTATGTACCGGTGACGTTATTCTTGACTTACAGTGTTGCTGGCTTAACCCCTTATGTACCGGTGACGTTATTCTTGACTTACAGTGTGCTGGCTTAACCCCTTATGTACCGGTGACGTTATTCTTGACTTACAGTGTGCTGGCTTAACCCCTTATGTACCGGTGACGTTATTCTTGACTTACAGTGTGCTGGCTTAACCCCTTATGTACCGGTGACGTTATTCTTGACTTACAGTGTGCTGGCTTAACCCCTTATGTACCGGTGACGTTATTCTTGACTTACAGTGTGCTGGCTTAACCCCTTATGTACCGGTGACGTTATTCTTGACTTACAGTGTGCTGGCTTAAACCCCTTATGTACCGGTGACGTTATTCTTGACTTACAGTGTGCTGGCTTAACCCCTTATGTACCGGTGACGTTATTCTTGACTTACAGTGTGCTGGCTTAACCCCTTATGTACCGGTGACGTTATTCTTGACTTACAGTGTGCTGGCTTAACCCCTTATGTACCGGTGACGTTATTCTTGACTTACAGTGTGCTGGCTTAACCCCTTATGTACCGGTGACGTTATTCTTGACTTACAGTGTGCTGGCTTAACCCCTTATGTACCGGTGACGTTATTCTTGACTTACAGTGTGCTGGCTTAACCCCTTATGTACCGGTGACGTTATTCTTGACTTACAGTGTGCTGGCTTAACCCCTTATGTACCGGTGACGTTATTCTTGACTTACAGTGTGCTGGCTTAACCCTTATGTACCGGTGACGAGTGTGCTGGCTTAACCCCTTATGTACCGGTGACGTTATTCTTGACTTACAGTGTGCTGGCTTAACCAACCCCTTATGTACCGGTGACGTTATTCTTGACTTACAGTGTGCTGGGCTTAACCCCTTATTGTACCGGTGACGTTATTCTTGACTTACCAGTGTGCTGGCTTAACCCCTTATGTACCCGGTGACGTTATTCTTGACTTACAGTGTGCTGGCTTAACCTCTTATGTAACCGGTGACGTTATCTTGACTTACAGTGTGCTGGCTTAACCCCTTATGTTACCGTTGACGTTTTATAACTTGACTTACAGTAGTGCTGGTTTAACCCTTATGTGACCGGGGTGAACGTTATTCTTGACTTACAGTGTGCTGGCTTAACCCCTTATGTACCGGTGACGTTATTCTTGACTTACAGTGTGCTGGCTTAACCTTATTTACCCTTGCTATTCTTGACTTACAGTGTGCTGGCTTAACCCCTTATGTACCGGTGACGTTTTTGTATTTTCATTCTAGCTATTGTTAGACGATTCTGTGCAGTTTAAGAAGGATCTGTGGTAGTAAAAAGGGTTAAGGGAAATACTTTTAAGCCTTTTAATTGCTGGAGGCCCTTTTGAAACTGAATAAAATCGTCTAATAGTAGCCTGAATGAAGTTAAAAGGACGTCACCGGTACTGAAGGGGTTAATATTCCAGAAGGGTTGATAGGCCTAACCTCTGAAGTCCTATTTTAAGTAACTAAACCAATAAATGTAATCCACAGAAAATGACTGGTGAAAAGTGTTGCCTGCTACTACACCATTGATCTGAGCTCAAAGCCAATATGCAAGTGTGATGATGACGGGGTAATGACTGTCTTCATAATTACGAGACTTTGGCGAATTACAGAGGGGGGGGGGGGGGGGGAATGAGGCACTTGTAATATAACTTGGCACAATTATAGATGACAAAATATTAAGGGGATTTTATTTTTTAATTTATTTAAAAAAAAAAAAAAATCCTCTTCGTGATAAATTTGTAATTTTGTCAGTACCCAAATGTCCCGCCCAAAGGCCGGCTCCTCCCAAATTACAGGAATGCTATCTCTATCGCCAGGAAAAATCGAAACCTAAATGGCACGAAAGCTCTGAATATTGACAAAAAAAGGCCAAACTAATGGGGCGAACATCTTAAGATCTCAGAACTAATCGGGCAAAGTCGGTTCCTAGGAAATTACTGGCTCGCTATCACTCTCCAAGAAAATATATACACCTGAATGGTACGAAAAGTCTTAATATTGACAAGAAATGGGGCGAAAGGTCTTAAAATCGTCAAAATAATGGGGTAAACGTCTTAGAATCCCATAACTACTGGGGCTAAGCATAAGGGAAAATGGGGTCCAGAAAAGCCCAATACCTCCCCTGAAGTCAAAGAAGTCCTTCCTAAACTGAATATTTTATTGTTGTAATGATGGGCCATAAAAACGTGGAAGGGCGTCACCATACTGAAGGGGTTAATTATCTCCTGTGACACCTCCTTAATGATTCCGTCAGAGAGAGAGAGAGAGAGAGAGAATGAATAATTATATCATAACGACAAAGACGAAAACGAAGTCCAACGAATTGACTAAAAGGGCTCTACTGATTGCATCCTAAATAAAATCACTTCTTCCTTCGCGCATATCATAATCTACCCACCAAATTTCGTAAAAATCGGTTCCAACTTTATGATATATCTTGTTTACTAACAGACAACCAAACAGACAAACAGATAAATGAAGGCAAAAACATATCCTCCTTCCAACTTCGATGGCTGCGTCGAGCCTAGGTATTTAATATATTTACTTGCAGCCCAGTTATAATATGCTTGCCAAATTTCAGTTCAATTTCTCAACAAATATGTTACTTATTCCTACCCAATAACTGCAACGGTGTCAGTGGTTTTGAACACAGGCATTACAACAGTTTGTGTATCCATTACAAATATAGATATTATAGAGTAAATTCATATAACAGTGTTTTAAAGGAATATGGTAATGCCAAAATGTGTATATGATTTTTAGAATATATATATATATATATTTTTTTTATTGTATAGAACTAATGGAAGTATTGGATACATATTGAACTCAGTGGTGGCTACACAGATTTTGCTGTCAATTTACATGGGAATTTGTATAGCCCATATATATCTGCATACCAAATTGATGTTCAACAGCTCAACAAAAACCAGCGATAAATAACATTATCGTATCAACAGGCCACCGTTGATGAGCCCGAAACAACACGAACAAAAACAAGAATAACAAAAAGAACAAGAGCAACAGGAAAATGAACAACAAGAACAAAAAGAACAAAAACAACAACAGAATAAGAATAAGAACACAACACAAAAGAACAAGAGCAACATAAATAAGAACAACAAGAACCAAAAGAACACGAACAAACACAACAACAAATACACAAAAATAAGAACAACAACCACAACAACAACAACAACAACAACAGCAACAACAACAACAACAACCACAACAACAACAACAACCACAACAACAGCAACAACCACAACAACAACAACAACAACAACAACAACCACAACAACAACAACAACAACAACCACAACAACAACCCTCGGTAGACAAAGAAAGGGGTAGGTCTGGAGTGATTGAGGTGTAAGAGCCCACCAGGTAAATTAGGGAATGTGGAAATAGAGGCACTGCGGTCGATGGGGGGTAGGGGGAAAGGTGACAATTGATGGTAGAGACTGAGGGGGGGGGGGGGTAGTATGGGGGAGGGGGGCAATTGATGGTGGGGTTGAGAGGGGGCATAGGGGGGAAATTGAAGGGGTGGAATTGATGAGGGGGGCTGGTGGTGGCTGAGTTGCAGGGGTAGTATCATTATGTGGGGTGATGTTTAAGGCCAAACTCAGGCCTAGGTAATTGGCCAATGACTGGGAATAGTTAGCTGGTGTGTGTGTGTGTGTGTGTGTGTGTGTGTGTGTGTGTGTGTGTGTGTGTGAGAGAGAGAGAGAGAGAGAGAGAGAGAGAGGTGAAGGCTTTTGGCAGATGGCTGGAGAAATAGGTCTATGGCGTAAAGTGATGAATCGTGTGACCTCGCTTGTGTAATTTGGACCTTTGAATCTTCCCGGGGTTAGTCGTTAGGTAAGTAGGTGTGTTAGTAGGTTGGTTGGTTGGTTGGTTTGAGAGAAGGGGGTAAGTAGAGAGGTAGGTAGGTAGGTTGGTTGGTTGGTTGGTTGGTTGGTTGGTAGGTAGGTACTGTAGGTGGGTTGGTTGGTGGGTAGGAGAGAAAGGGGGGTAAGTAGAGAGGTAGGTAGGTAGATTGGTTGGTTGGTTGGTTGGTTGGTTGGTAGGTAGGTAGGTAGGTTGGTAGGTAGGTAAGTAGAGAGAAGGGGGTTAGTAGAGAGGTAGGTTGGTAGGTAGATGAGTAAGGTTGGTTGGTACGTTGGTAGGTAGGTGGGTAGGAAAGAAGGAGGGTAATTAGGTTGGTAGGTAGGTTGGCTGGTAAGTAGATAGTTAGTTAGGTAGGTAGGTAGATTGTTAGATAGGGAGGGTGGGTAAGAAGGTAAGTACACTGCTGTGTAGGTAGGTCGGTTGGTTGGTAGGTAGGTAGGTTGTTGAGTCAGTAGATTAACTAGTTAGATAGGTAGGTAGGTAGGTAGATTGCTAGGTAGGTAGCTTGATAAGTGTATGGGTTGGTAGGTAGGTAGGTAGGTAGGTAGGTAGGTAGGTTGGTTGGTGAGTGGGTAGGTAGGTAGGTAGGTAGGTAGGTAGGTAGGTAGGTAGGTAGATTGGTTGGTGAGTGGGTAGGTAGGTAGGTAGGTAGGTAGGTAGGTAGGTAGATTGGTTGGTGAGTGGGTAGGTAGGTAGGTAGGTAGGTAGAATGGTTGGTGAGTAGGTAGGTAGGTTGGTGAGTGGGTGGGGGGGTAGGTAGGTAGATTGGTTGGTGAGTGGGTAGGTAGGTAGGTAGGTATGTAGATTGGTTGGTGAGTGGGTAGGTAGGTTGGTGAGTGGGTGGGTGGGTAGGTAGGTAGATTGGTTGGTGAGTGGGTAGGTAGGTAGGTAGGTTGGTGAGTGGGTGGGTAGGTAGGTAGGTAGGTAGGTAGGTAGGTAGGTAGGTAGATTGGTTGGTGAGTGGGTAGGTAGGTAGGTAGGTTGGTGAGTGGGTAGGTAGGTTATTTGGTAGTTATACAAATAAGTAGAGTTGGTCACATAAGTTCAGTTCCTCGTCGTGATCTCATGCATGAAAGTAAAATAGTATGAGTGATTCGCGAGTGTGGTTTTGTTTAATTATCAGTTGACTAATCAGATGAGTTAACTACTGTATAAGAAACTACACTCGTAATGCAATCATACACATTATATTTCCATGTATAAGCTCACGGAGAGGAACAGAACTTATGTGGGGAGCTGTACATGGGTAGGTGGGTAGGTAGGTAGCAAGTAGGTAGGTAGGTAGGTAGATACGTAGTTAGTTAGGTAGGTAGGTAGGTAGTTAGGTAGGTAGGTAGGTAAGTAGTTAGGTAGGTAGGTAGGTAGGTAGGTAGATACGTAGTTAGTTAGGTAGGTAGGTAGATACGTAGTTAGTTAGTTAGGTAGGTAGGTAGGTAGGTAGGTAGGTGTTTATGTTGGAGGGAGATTACTTAGGTTAGTAAAGAGATATGTAGGTAGAACTGGTAGGTATGTGGGTGAGAAGGTAGGTAATTATACTCAGTTTCATTTCATTTGACGGTAAATTGGATCTCTTAGCTTCTGATTTCTCGGTACTTAATGGACAAATATGACACTACTATGTCTCTGCATCCTATTAAGACCAATCTTATATAATTAGCACCACATTTCACTACAAAATCTTCAAAATAACTAACAAATCTTGATGGTAACTTTGCAACAGAGACGGTAGGTATACGGTCCCTAATTACTGCTACACCCTGTTCCAAATAAGGAGGCCAAAACTCCCGAACAATAACCTCTATAACTCACACACGACTAGAGTCATCGAGCTAATATGTTTACCTTTTGGTAAGGTTCAGCCAGGGAATAGGTGTGGAAATGTACAGCCCATTTTCTCTAGCCCCATTTGAGTAACAAAATAGGTGTGGAAATTTACAGCCCATTTGGTCTAGCCCCTTTTGAGTTACATAATAGGTGTGGATATGTACAGCCCATTTGGTCTAGCCCTTTCTGAGTTACAGAGATTAGGGTTTACAATATCTATCCTACCTATTTGGAACAGGGTATAGGGTATTGGGTGTTCGGAGACTGCCCATTCGTCTCGCCCCTACCTGAGAATCGAACCCGAGACCGTTCTGCTGTCAGTGTGTCTTTTAGGGAAGGTATTTTTCTTTCGTTGTTCTGTATCCCCTTCTTCCTCATGTTTAACCCCATTAGTTTTGTTGATATGTTAAGACATTCGCCCCATTTCTTTGTCAATATAACTAACCTTCATGTCATTTAGGTGTCGGTGTTTTGTTCTTGGTGGGCGATAACGAGCCTGTAATTTAATAGGCAGCAGTGTTCGGCCGGGACATTATTCTACCAAAAAAAAAAAAAAAAAAAAAAAAAAAAAAAAATGTGTTTTCAACTTGATAGAGGTCTAGGGAGCAAACTCTGTTATTGTGTGTGTGTGTCTGTGTGAGTGTGTGTGTGTGTGTGTGTGTGTGGACAAGCGGTGGTGTGTTTAAAGGTACACATTTCACGAAATATGTAGGTTTGCAGGTATATACATGAAGTTTAGGGCGACAGTTTAAGTGTACACACCTCTTTAAAATACGTTGAAATGGAGTGTTTTCGGTTAGGTTAGGTTAGGTAAGTTAGGTTAGGTTAAGTTAAGTTAGGTTAGGTTAAGTTTTATCTAGATAGTTTTATTTAGGTTTAAAAATCGAAACATGTACTCGTAAGCATGCAAAAATAACGTGTGTACCGATAAACACACCACCGCTTGGGTGTGTGTGTGTGTGTGTGTGTGTGTGTGTGTGTGTGTGTGTGTGTGTGTGTGTATAATAATAATGGATCAACAGACTGATCCTGGCAGCTAACGAGAGCGCCTACATACTCCCAAGGGAGTAGGACGTGGGCAGGAGACTTTGTGGGTCCCCCGAGACGATCCGCCCAGATCTTGCCTTCACGGCCAGGGAAAGTTTTTGAGAGAACTTCCCCTGCCGGCGCCTGGGATTGAACCCCCGACACCAGAGCTAGCGCTCCCAATACAGAGTACTAAGCGTGTGTGTGTGTGTGTGTGTGTGTGTGTGTGTGTGTGTGGAGATGGGCGTGGTTTGATGGCTCGTCAGTCAATAAATAACATACCCAACCAGATTATAGATTATTTTATCTTCTTCGCGCGGGTATAATGTACTCATTCAAGTAATCTCGACATGGGAGAGGGGGGGGGGGGGGGGGCTATATACCCCCGCTCTCTCTCTCTCTCTCTACCTGAAGTTTATTTATATGTTTTCATCTTATCATTATTATTATTATTATTTTTTTTTTTTATTTTTTTTTATTTTTTTGGGGGAGTAACTACTGTATATACAGTATGTATATATATATATATATATATTCTTTTTTTCTCTCTCTCGTTAACCCATTCAGTACCAGGGACGTCTTTTTTTCATATCAGGGCAACTATTAGACGAATTGATTTAGCTTAGGAAGTACCTCTAGCTGTAATAAGGCTTCACACTATCTCAACCAACCCTTTTTAACTACCGCAGATCCTTCCTACCTGCATAATATCGTCTAAATATAGCTAGACTATAGTATGACGCACGTCGCTGGTACTCAAAGGGTTAAGCTAACAGTAAATTGCCATATCCCCTTATTGATTGCGCGGATAATTAAGGGGGGTGACCTGCTTTTTGTTATTTCTGTCCTTTTCTCTCTTTTTCTGGCTTGTATCCATTCGGCCCCATTCAGCCAACTATTTTAAGATGTTTATCCCCATCTAGGTGTCGATTTCTTCCTGGCGAGCGATAGCGAGCCAGCATTATATGAAGAAATCCGGCTTTGCCGGAGACATTTTTCTATCGAAAAATGTAAAAATTTAGTCTGCTGTCAAACAAATTTAAAAAATATGTTGGCTCGCTACCGCTCAGCAGTAAAAAATTGACACCTGGATGGGGATAAACGTCTTAAAACAGTAGGGTAAATGGGGCCAAATGGATACAAGCCAGAGAAAGATAGAAAAGGACAGAACAAAAACAGGTCACCCCCCTTAAGAGGACCTTGCCTCAATATGCGGCAGAGACATAGTAGTTTGATATATGGCCATTAAATATAGAGTATCAATCACCTGCTAAAGGGTGTCTATCTCACTTAATATAATATACGTCTACATCTTTATTTATTTAGCCTATCTAATTTTAGTTTCCTCGCTAGACCTCCATCAAGCTTTAAAAAACACCCCCTAGACTCCCTTTCAAGATAAATGTGTACATTTTTCAGTAGAAAAATTTCCTGCCAGAAACCTCCTAAAATTACAGGCTTGCTAGCGCTCGCCAGGAAAAAAATAAAAACCTAAATGGCACGAAAGGTTATAATATTAACAAAGAATTGGGGCGAAAGGTTATAATATTAACAAAGAATTGGGGCGAAAGGTTATAATATTAACAAAGAATTGGGGCGAAAGGTTATAATATTAACACAAAATTGGGGCGAAAGGTTTCAAAATCGCCAAACTAATACAATGCACACCTTAAAATCTCAAAACTAATGGGGCTAAACATGAGGGAGAGAGGGGTCAAGAAAAAAATCCCTCAAGTGGAAATCTCTCCCTCCCATAAAGTCCAGGGCGATAATCTGATTGTTGAGATAGGACCAGATAATATTTATTAATGATAATATTGATAACTTACATTTACTGTGTATATACTGTATATCTCCTTGTTTATATTTACACATATATACTCTATCTCTCTCTCTCTCTCTCTCTCTCTCTCTCTCTCTCTCTCTCTCTCTCTCTCTCCATATATATATATATATATATATATATATATATATATATATATATATATATATATATATATATATATATATATATATATATATATATATATATATATATATATATATATATATATATATACAGTATACTATATATTGATTGTCGGACTATCAATAGAATGTTCTCCAGTTCTTATATATTCTTGTCTGTCTGTCTGTCTGTTTGCTTCTCAATACCCCCCATAATACCCCCCACCCCCCTCATTTGTGGTTACGATGGGATCCCCCTTTAGTTCACTAGGTCGCTCCCGTGTGTGTGTGTGTGTGTGTGTGTATGTGTGTGTGCCCCTCCATATATAGGCTACGTGAGTGTGTGTGTGTGTATGTGTATGTGTGTGTGTGTGTGTGTAGGTGTAGGCGTGTGTGTGTGTGTGTGTGTGTGTGTGTGTGTGTGTGTGTGTGTGTGTGTGTGTGTGTGTGCCCCTCCATATATAGGCTACGTGAGTGTGTGTGAGCGTGAGCGTGACTGTGTATGGGCGTATGTGTGTGTGTGTGTCTATACCCTCCCCTGCCCTACATAACCATCCTCTCTACCCTACCCCCCCTCCCCACCTAAACCCAACCCCCACAATTACGATAGCCCCCCCCCCCCCCCCCATCTGGGTGAATCAGTGGGTCCCCCCCCCCCCAATATACAGTTGACCTGACCCTGACCTCTACACCGTGAAAGCCTGTGACCCCCATGACCCCCCCCCCCCCCCCTGTCTGTCTGTCTGTCTGAGTGTATTTATGCCGTGCCCTGTATTACTCATAACTTGTTGTTGGTGTTCTTGTTGTTGTTTTTCTTCTACCTCTTCCTCCTCCTCCTCTTCTGCTGTGTCTTCTCTTCTTCTTCTTATTTTCTGCTTCTTCTTCTTCTTTTCCTCCTCCTCTTCTTCTTCTGTTTCTCCTTCCTTCTCCTTTCTCCTCTTCTTCTTCTGTTTCTTCTTTGTCTTCTTCCTTTCTTCTAAAAAAAAATCTTGTAGATCCTCTTTTGTTATTTTCCTTCCTTATCTTGTTAACCTAAACTTAATCTTATAATTATGTTTCCTACCCTACTCTTAACTAACACTAACGTAACCTTTAAATTGAGCCTCAGGTAACTTAATGTAACTCACCTAACCTAATATAACTTAATCTACCCCTACTTAACTAACTTGATCCTTAGGGCGAGCCTAAACTAATATAGCCTACCAAGGGACTAGGGTTCTCGCAGAGAGGCTCCAGTCCTGACGTTATTCTTGACTTCGGTGTGCTGGCTTAATAATCCACTAGGGTTGATAGCCTCTGAAGCCCTATATTAACTAAAAGCCTACTTTAAAGGGAGATTTCCACTCGAGGGATATTTTCTGGACCTTTTTTCTCTCTTATGTTTAGCTCAATTGTTTTGTTTAGACTATAAGACGTTATCCCCATTAGTTAAGCGATTTTAAGAACTTTCGCGCCATTTCTGTCAATTTTAAGACTCTTCGTGCCACTTAGGTGTCATTGTTTTGCTGGTGAGCGATAGCGAGCCTGAAATTTAAAAGGAATTAAAAACCACGTGACGGCGAACAGAACTAGAGAGCGAAAAGACCATCCTGGTGAAATCACTGTACAGTATATGGTGTGAGTTATCGGGTGGATCTGGTCCATCACTGTACAGTATATGGTGTGAGTTATCGGGTGGATCTGGTCCATCACTGTACAGTATATGGTGTGAGTTATCGGGTGGATCTGGTCCATCACTGTACAGTATATGGTGTGAGTTATCGGGTGGATCTGGTCCATCACTGTACAGTATATGGTGTGAGTTATCGGGTGGATCTGGTCCATCACTGTACAGTATATGGTGTGAGTTATCGGGTGGATCTGGTCCATCACTGTACAGTATATGGTGTGAGTTATCGGGTGGATCTGGTCCATCACTGTACAGTATATGGTGTGAGTTATCGGGTGGATCTGGTCCATCACTGTACAGTATATGGTGTGAGTTATCGGGTGGATCTGGTCCATCACTGTACAGTATATGGTGTGAGTTATTGGGTGGATCTGGTCCATCTCTTCCACCTTAATATGGAACAGGTGAGCAAGGGTGGGGGAGGCCAAACAGATACATAGATGGATAGATAGATGGATGGATAGATAGATAGATAGACAGATAGACTAAATGCATTATTTATATATATATACAGAGCGGTCGCGAAGCATTTCCCCATAGGGAATTCCTGTGTATTTGAACAAGAGAGCTGAAGAATCTATTTGTATTTATTTCACTCAAACACCAAACACCTCCCAAACAAATTAAAGAAAGCAAGCATGTGATCCACAGGGATTCGAACCCGGGTTACCACATACTGCAGATCAGATCAAATACTATTATATAGGAATACCCTATGAGCAATACACAGGAATACCCTATGAGCAATACACAGGAATACCCTATGAGCAATACACAGGAATACCCTATGAGCAATACACAGGAATACCCTATGAGCAATACACAGGAATACCCTATGAGCAATACACAGGAATACCCTATGAGCAATACACAGGAATACCCTATGAGCAATACACAGGAATACCCTATGAGCAATACACAGGAATACCCTATGAGCAATACACAGGAATTCCTTATGGGGAAATGTTTCGCGACCGCTCTGTATATATATATATATATATATATATATATATATATATATATATATATATATATATATATATATATATATATATATATATATATATATATATATATGAGTGTGTGTGTATTAGAGATCTTAATATTCAACAGTCAAATTACAAGTCGTCACGTAATGTCTCTCCCCCCCCCCCTCTCTCTCTCTCTCTCTCTCTCTCTCTCTCTCTCTCTCTCTCTCTCTCTCTCTCTCTCTCTCTCTCTCTCATCCACAAGGTCGACCCATTAGTCCGTCACGAGGATGCTTCCCATTCACCCACGATTCACCCATTAACGAAACCTACAAAAAATAAAGAGGCCATTTTGTCTTTTATTGCCCATAGATGTCTTGATTAATATAGTATAAATTATGGTATCTTAGTTTGATATTTCTTTCATTATCTGACCCACACACCCTCACTCTCCCTCCCTCTTACTCACTCCCCCTGCTTCCCTCCCTCTTTCACTCACTCACTCACTCACTTTCACTCACACTCTCTCACGCTCACTCTGTCTCTCTCTCTCTCTCTCTCTCTCTCTCTCTCTCTCTCTCGCCTGTTCCAAGACCTTTAACTACAAGTAAACAAATTAAATCTTCTTCTTCTTTTAGTGCAAGCAGCTGCCGTGATTAATAAATATTTAGTATATGCAATTCTGAAAGGGGATGAGATTAACTATTCTTAATTAAAACAAATTATTTGATTACATTACATTGATATAAGCATTTATTTTATAATCGATCGATCAATCAATCAATTACAGTATTACCATTTATAACTTTTGTTTATATATATATATATATATATATATATATATATATATATATATATATATATATATATATATATATATAGAGAGAGAGAGAGAGAGAGAGAGAGAGAGAGAGAGAGAGAGAGAGTTAAAATTGTAAAGGTAAACAAATAAGTAAGATAAAAATAACGAAATATAATGACATCATGACATACCACTTGGCTACCAAACACGCACGATACACGGACACACGAACCCACGAACGTACCTGGAATAGAGGAGAAATGCATTACAAATAAAATAAGGACAACATAATTATAGCATTACAAACTACAAACAAAGTTCAACAGGATATATCGAGGCCATACTAATGATTTTTATTATTTGTATGTATATATATATATATATATATATACAGGGTGTTCCAGTAATGCTTTTCATAAATTATATGGTGGACTCATCAGACAAAAATAAGAATACATTACTCTATGAACATGAGGTTGAGTATTTATAATAACGGAGTTATTACACGATTTAAGTTAACGATAGATACAATGCCATTCAGTCCAAGGGGTAATGTTGCCATTTTAGTGGATTATATCCATTTGGTCTTCGCTATCGCTTGCTAGCCTCAAGATAGTGACCAGTAGCGATCTGACTTTTCGGTAGAAAAATATGTCCGGCTTCGCCGGTAGAAAAATCAAATCCGGCGAAGCCGGACATATTTTTCTACCGAAAAGCCAGATCGCTACTGCTCACTATCTTGAGGCTAGCAAGCGATAGCGAAGGCCAAATGGATATAATCCACTAAAATGGCAACATTACCCCTTGGACTGAATGGCATTGTATCTATCGTTAACTTAAATCGTGTAATAACTCCGTTATTATAAATACTCAACCTCATGTTCATAGAGTAATGTATTCTTATTTTTGTCTGATGAGTCCACCATATAATTTATGAAAAGTATTACTGGAACACCCTGTATATACAGTATATAATTATATATAACAACATCAACAACAATAATAAAAAAAAAAAACAATAATAATAATAATAATAATAATAATAATACACAATACATAAGACCATGTAGGTTGGACCCTTAATAAAAACATTCATAAACCCAAAGTACAGTAGCCTACACCTCCACGGTACGCTTTCTTTGTTAAGGGGAGGTTTTTAGTTAGTTCGCTAGACCTCCATCAAGCTTAACATTACAGCCCCTAGAACCCCTTTCAAGATAAATTTGTACATTTTTCGGTAGAAAAATTTCCCGGCCGAAGGCCGGTTCCTCTTAAACTACAGGCTCGCTATCGCTCGCCAGGAAAAAATCGACACCTAAATGGCACACAAAGTCTTAAAATTGACAGAAATGGGGTGAAAGTTCTTAAAATCGCCAAACTAATGGGGCGAACGTCTTCAAATATCAAAAGCAATGGGGCTAACCATGAGGGAGAAAGGGGTCAAGAAAAAAAATCCCTCAAGTGTAAATCTGCCCTTAACTGTAAGGTTACATAATGGGTTAGTACCGGGTTGGTGGTAATATACGTACAGGAGCGCTAATAAGTCATGTCTCACCTGTCATTACCTTTGGCTCGCTCTGTGCTGTATTTATATCGGCCAGATGTTGAATAGGGTGGGTAAGTGTAGGAACATTTTTGTACATCTCACTCGAAACGAATAAATCAAGTTCTAGCTATTACTGATACCCATTATTGATCAAAATATATATGGTGGCGAGACATAACTTGTTTGGCCGACTGTACTGTGCTCTTATCATTATATATTCGTGGACTCGGGCGGAATGGGAGGGGGTTGGCATAATAAAGCAACACGGATGCATTGTTACGTTTATATAATTTGCATAGTATACATTAGGTTACAGCGACGGCATAAGGTCAATGGAATATGTATAAAACTTAAAAATCCATGTACACTCGGATGCCATAGTTTCTAGCCCACTCATACAAATTCGTGGACTCTGGACACGAATTTACGAATATAATTTTCTATATATCCACTACAAAACTATGTATACACAGTAGTTTTGATTGAAAACCAATTGTTTATCCAAAAATTATTCCAGACTGTTATTATTGCATAAAAACCTAGATGTGTGTGATTTTGTGTTTTGTTTTTATGTTGTGTTGTGATGTCCCTGTTCGGGCTCTGTCTCGAGTCAGCCACCCCCAATTTAAAAAAAATAAAATAAAAAAAATAAAAATAAAAAATAAAATAAAATAGTGGAGTATATGCCAGAGTATATACATAAATACATACATACATAATTGCATAAACCAAAAGATAGGGAGTTCGCGAATTGTACTGAGTGAAGTAGAGACGAATGTACTAGTCACTGGAGAGGAAGACCACGGCTCCCTCATAGCTCAATACAACAATATTTACATCAAGGACTATTGTACTTCATAATTACAAGCACCCAGTTGCTTCATACCTAAAGCTAAATTTCTGTTGGTTTATTCTGTTTACTCCGCTGTAATCAATAACTGTTGGTTTATTCTGTTTACTCCGCTGTAATCAATAACTGTTGGTTTATTCTGTTTACTCCGCTGTAATCAATAACTGTTGGTTTATTCTGTTTACTCCGCTGTAATCAATAACTGTTGGTTTATTCTGTTTACTCCGCTGTAATCAATAACTGTTGGTTTATTGTTTACTCCACTGTAATCAATAACTGTTGGTTTATTCTGTTTACTCCGCTGTAATCAATAACTGTTGGTTTATTCTGTTTACTCCACTGTAATCAATAACTGTTTGTTTATTCTGTTTACTCCGCTGTAATCAATAACTGTTGGTTTATTCTGTTTACTCCGCTGTAATCAATAACTGTTGGTTTATTCTGTTTACTCCGCTGTAATCAATAACTGTTGGTTTATTCTGTTTACTCCGCTGTAACAAATAACTGTTGGTTTATTC
>CM064522.1:29398365-29410865 GCA_032716605.1 Paralithodes platypus | reverse complement strand
TGACTCTTCCTAAATGGTAGAAATATTAAGGGGAGATTTCCACTTGAGGGAGTTTTTTCTTGACTCCTTTCTCCCTCATGTTTAGCCCCATTGCTTTTCTAATTTTAAGAAGTTCACCCCATTATTTTGATGATTTTAAGAGCTTTCAACCCATTTCTGTCAATTTTAAGACCTTTCGTGCAATTTAGGTGTCGATTTTATCCTGGCGAGCGATAGCGAGCCTGTAATTTAAGAGGAACCGGCTTTCAGCCGGGACATTTTTCTACCGAAAAATTTACAAATTTATCTTGAAAGGGGGTCTAGGGGATGTAATTTTAAGTTTGATGGAGGTCTAAGCAACACACTAGAAACCTCCCCTTAACTCGATTACTCTGGTAGTTTGTGAGTTACAGAGGATAGTGTAGAAGTTCACATCTCCCGCCTACATAATTATAATGAATGGATTAATTATACTATTAGACGATGTCATTCAGTGTATAAGGGGCCTCCAGCAATTAACAGGCCTCGAACTATCTCACTTAAGAGCAGGTATTTACTTTGTTCCCTACGTTTTCATCAAGCTTAAAATTACACCCCCTAGACCCCCTTTCAAGATAAATTTTTACATTTTTCGGTAGAAAAATGTCCCGGCCGGAGGCCGGTTGCTCTTAAATTACAGGCTCGCTATCGCTCGCCAGGAAAAAATCGACACCTTAATGGCACGAAAGGTCTTAAAATTGACAGAAATGGGGCAAAATGTCTTAAAATGTCAAAACTACTAGGGCGAACGTCTTAAAATCTCAAAAGCAATGGGGCTAAACATGAAGGAGAAAGAGGTTCAGAAAAAAATCCTCCAGGTGGAAATCTCCCCTTAAGGGGGGTGACCTGCTTTTTGTTATTTCTGTCCTTTTCTCTCTTTCTCTGGCTTGTATCCATTCGGCCCCATTCAGCCAACTATTTTAAGACGTTTATCCCCATCTAGGTGTCGATTTCTTCCTGGCGAGCGATAGCGAGCCAGCATTATATGAAGAAATCCGGCTTCGCCGGGGACATTTTTCTATCGAAAAATGTAGAAATTTATCCTGCTGTCAAACAAAAATACAAAAATATGCTGGCTCGCTACCGCTCACCAGTAAAAAAATTACACCTGGATGGGGATAAACGTCTTAAAACAGTAGGCTGAATGGGGCCAAATGGATGGAAGCCAGAGAAGGATAGAGAAGGACAGAACAAAAACAGGTCACCCCCCTTAACCCCATTTACTGCCACAGATCCTTCTTAAACTGTACACAAAATTGTCAAAACAGAGATAGAATATTTTTTTTTTTTTTCGTAATTGCTTTAGGATGCATGGTTCGTTTTTCTGGCCACCTTCCTTTCTTATGTTTATCCCCATTAGTTTTGGTATTTCAAGACGTTCGCCCCGTTAATTTGGCGATGTTAAGACCTTTCACCCCATTTCTTAGTCAATATTAAGACCTTTCGAACAATTTAGGTGTCGATTTTATCTGGCGAGCGATAGCGAGCCTGTCATTCTACCGAAAAAATTACAAATTTATCTTGAAAGGGGGTCTAGGGGGTCTGGGGGGGGGGGGGTGTAATTTTAAGCTTAATGGAGGTCTAGGGAGGACACACATAACATAGTAAACAGATACACACCTAAGCAAACAAATGCACCCTCCCACCCCCCCCCCCCCCCCTTAAGGGGAGATTTCCACCTGGAGGATTTTTTTCTGGACCCCCCTCTCCCTCATGTTTAGCCCCATTGCTTTTGAGATTTTAAGACGTTCGCCCCATTAGTTTGGCGATTTTAAGACCCCTTGCCCCATTTCTGTCAATTTTAAGACCATTCGTGCCATTTAGGTGTCGATTTTTTCCTGGCGAGCGATAGCGAGCCTGTAATTCAAGAGGAACCGACTTTCGGTTGGAACATTTTTCTACCGAAAAATTTAAACATTTATCTTGAAAGGGGGTCTAGGGGGTGTAGTAGTAACCACATTTTTGTATCCTATGTTGACATATTATGGTCCTAGTTGAGTTTCGTACAATATTCTGCAGATTTCTGCTACATTCATGAGGGGGTTTTTAGTGGGTGTTTTTCCTTCACGGAGAAGAGGGATGCACGCTGGGGGGTCTGGTTCTACCTACATAACACACGTGGAGGCTGACCAGTGAGGGTGATCACCTTGGTTTTGGGCAGGCAGGCTTGGGGCTTTCCTATATTGGAGGGCCACAAATACCATCCTATGAGCTTTAAAGTCCCTAGGGTGATTATCAGGTAAGATATTCAGTGTGTAACCAGTTAGGAGGGTTATACTGAACACATGTAGGTCGGGCAAGGAGGTTAGATTACCATATATCTTGCATTACTGGTACTGGTCATAGACGGCTGATCACTGAGCCTTGTATTCTACAGTGCAGTATTTAAAGTTAGGCTAGGCTACACTTTTGTGTTAAGGGGAGGTCTCCACTTGAGGGATTTTTTTCTTGACCCCTTTCTCCCTCATGGTTAGCCCCATTGTTTTTGAGATTTTAAGACGTTTGCCCCATGAGTTTCGTGATTTTAAGAATTTCCGCCCCATTCTGTCAATTTTAAGACATTTCGTGCAATTTATGTGTCGACTTTATCCTGGCGAGCGATAGCGAGCCTGTAATTTAAGAGTAATCGGCCTTCGGCCGGGACATTTTTCTACCGAAAAATGTACAAATTTATCTTGAAAGGGGGTCAATGGGGTGAAATTTTAAGATTGCTGGAGGAGTAGGAAACAAACTAAATACCTCCCCTTAAGTTAGGTTAAATCAGTAGGCTTTGAGATAGGCTAGGCTAGGAGTAAACAGACTATAGGCTGTGTGAATCCTTGAGTGCTTGCCTCATCATATTCCTGCACATATCATTAATAAATATAATTGCCTGTTACATGTGTATTTATTTCAAGAGTGCCTTTATAACTATGATGATATTTATACCTGTATATGCTAGGTTATAGGCTGTACACATGTTATTAGGCTAATTATCAAGCCAGTTGTCCCCGTATCAGGTAACCTCTATAATAAACGTATAATTCTACTGCATACAGTAGTTGTGTATTGCTCACTGAGGCATTACATAAAATACATAAGATCACGAATATAATTTCCACCCCGTGACAGGGGGTGTAATTTTAAGCTTGATGGAGGTCTAGGGAGGACACTAATAAAATAATAAACAGATAAATACCTAAGCAAACAAATACGCCCATCTCCCCTTAAGGGAAAGGTCTGAAAAATGGTGCCAGGTAAACAATGTATAATCTAGGGGTAAAGAGCTTGCCTTGATGAAGCACCCCATTCCTTTGGCCTATCTGAACATCTGTATTATATTTATTGGCCTTCTTCCTACTTACCGGGTATAAGGGTGGGTGGTTGGCGAGGGGGGAGGGAGGGATGGAGGGAGGGAGGGAGGGAGGGAGAGAGAGAGAGAGAGAGAGAGAGAGAGAGAGAGAGAGAGAGAGAGAGAGAGAGAGAGAGAGAGAGAGAGGAGGGAGGGAGGGAGGGATGGAGGGAGGGAGGGAGGGAGGGAGAGAGAGAGAGAGAGAGGGAGGGAGGGAGAGATGGAGGGGAGAGAGAGAGAGAGAGAGAGAGAGAGAGAGAGAGAGAGAGAGAGAGAGAGAGAGAGAGAGAGAGGAGGGAGGGAGAGAGAGAGAGAGAGAGAGAGAGAGAGAGAGAGAAGGGAGGGAGGGAGGGAGGGAGGGAGAGAGAGAGAGAGAGAGGGAGGGAGGGAGGGATGGAGAGAGAGAGAGAGAGAGAGAGAGAGAGAGAGAGAGAGAGAGTGTGTGTGTGTGTGTGTTTCCTTATTTTATACTAGTTGAGGTACCCGGGAAAATCCAAGTATGGGTTGTCTATCCCCCCCCCCCCCTCAAACTTATTCGGGCACCCCCTTAGTATGTATGCCAGGTACGGGCTCTCCATCTTGAAAACTAAGGGAGTATTCTCCCCCCCCCCCCCCCCCCCCCTCGCTTAAAACCTATTAAGGGACCCCCTTAGGTTAACATTCCAAGTATGAGCTCTCCATCTTGAAAACTAAGGGAGTATTCCCCCCCCCCCCCCTCTCTGCTTAAAACCTATTATGGGACCCCCCTTAGTATAACATGCCAAGTATGAGCTCTCCATCTTGAAAACTGAAGGAGGTCCCCCCCCCCCCTCTCTGCTTAAAACCTATTATGGGACCCCCTTAGTATAACATGCCAAGTATGAGCTCTCCATCTTGAAAACTGAGGGAGTTCCCCCACCCCCTCTCTGCTTAAAACCTATTATGGGACCCCCTTAGTATAACATGCCAAGTATGAGCTCTCCATCTTGAAAACTGAGGGAGGTCCCCCCCCCCCCCTTCTCTGCTTAAAACCTATTATGGGACCCCCTTAGTATAACATGCCAAGTATGAGCTCTCCATCTTGAAAACTGAGGGAGTTACCCCACCCCCGCTTAAAACCTATTCTGGCACCCCCTTAGTATGCATACCAAGCATGGGCTCTCCATCTTGAAAACTGAGGGAGTTGTTCGTGAACAAACAGACAGACAGACTCACAGAAAGTGGCCGTTATATAGTAGATGAGGGTTCGTGAATGGGGTAGAACGTCTAGCTTTGGCATAATATTGTTTTTTCAGACATTTGATTTTAGATGTCATAACTACAAGCAGCTTCGTACGGATGAAAATATGTGTTGGTACTCTCTCTCTCTCTCACTCTCTTGCTATCTATCACTCACTCACACTCTCCCTTTGTCACTCTCTATCTATATATATCTATCTCTCATTTTCACTTTCACTCACTCACACACACACTCTCTCTCACTGGTGGGGAGAGAGCCTTCTTCTTTGCTATCCTTTCCTTCCATTGTCCCTTACTCCCGGGTTAGTTATCTCTACTAGAATTAAGTCCTGACCGCCTTGCTGGGATCGTGGGGTCTGTGTAGTTAGTATATGTATGTAAATCTAAATGTCTTTTGCATATATACTTTCACCCATTATTAACTTTACTTTCTAGTCTCTCTCTCTCTATCTCACACATTCTCTCTCTCTATCTATATATATATAGATACTGTATCTATATATATATACATATATCTCACTCACTCTCACACACACACACACACTATATCTCTATCTCTCTCATTTTCACTCATTGTCTTCCTCTCTCTCTCACACACACACACACTCTCTCTCCCAACATTACAAGCCCCTTACTGATACCGAAATATAATCATCCCCTTCCCGTTCCCCCGTCTCCTGTCACTCTGCTGTCTGTCTCTGGCCTCTGCTGTCTGTCTGTCTGTCTGTCTGTCCCACCCTTTTATACTCGGCTGCGGAACATATCTCTAAATAGAATCCATGGGGGGTCCTCATAGGTATATGGATGTATCTGTTTATCTATTTATTCATGTGTATGTAGTTACTCATGTATCTGTTTATTCATGTGTATGTAGTTACTCATGTATCTGTTTATTCATGTGTATGTAGTTACTCATGTATCTGTTTATTCATGTGTATGTAGTTACTCATTTATCTGTTTATCTCTTTATTCATGTGTATGTAGTTACTCATTTGTCTATTTATCTCTTTATTCATGTGTATGTAGTTACTCATTTATCTGTTTATTCCTCTCTTTATTCATGTGTATGTAGTTACTCATTTATCTGTTTATCTCTTTATTCATGTGTATGTAGTTACTCATTTGTCTATTTATCTCTTTATTCATGTGTATGTAGTTACTCATTTATCTGTTTATTCCTCTATTTATTCATGTGTATGTAGTTACTCATTTATCTGTTTATTCCTCTCTTTATTCATGTGTATGTAGTTACTCATTTATCTGTTTATCTCTTTATTCATGTGTATGTAGTTACTCATTTATCTGTTTATTCCTCTATTTATTCATGTGTATGTAGTTACTCATTTATCTATTTATTCATGTGTATGTAGTTACTCATTTATCTGTTTATCTATTTATTCATGTGTATGTAGTTACTCATTTATCTGTTTATTCCTCTATTTTATGTTTGAGTTTTTAATCAATTCTCCCTACCAAGGCTTCGCTTAAGGGGAGGTTTTTGGTTTGTTCCCTAGACCTCTATCAAGCTTACAATTACACCCCCTTGTTGAGCCCCTTTAAAGATAAATTATTACATGTCTCAGTAGAAAAATGTCCTGGCTGAAGGCCGGATCCTCTTAAATTACAGGCTCGTTATCGCTCGCCAGGAAAATATCGACACTTAAATGGCACGAAATGTCTTAAAATTTACCAAAATGGGACAAAAGTTTTTAAAACCGCAGAACTAATGGGGCGAACGTCGTAAAATCGCAAAAGCAATGGGGCTAAACATGAGGGAGAAAGGGGTCAAGACAAAATATTATCTCGAGTGGAAATCTGCCCTTAAGACCCCTGGTGGCCGCTTTTGAACTACCGCCAGAGTTACGACTGTCGACATCAACAATACTCCACAACACCTACACTATAGTCTGTTTCTGTTCAACTGACGCTAAATTGCAAGGTTCCCATAAACATTTGTCGGATAATTTGAAGATTTTGTCTTGCAATGTGGTGCTAATTATATATACTTGGTCTTAAGGGGAGGTATTTAGTTTGTTCCCTAGACCTCCATCAAGCTTAAAATTACACCCGCTTGAGTCCCTTTCAAGATAAATTTGTACATTTTTCGGTAGAAAAATGTCCCGGCCGAAGGCCGCTTCCTCTTAAATTACAGGCTCGCTATCGCTCGCCAGGATAAAATCGACACCTGAATTGCACGAAAGGTCTTAACATGGGGTGAAAGTTCTTAAAATAGCTAAACTAATGGGGCAAACGTTTTATAATATCAAAAGCAATGGGGCTAAACATGAGGGAGAGAGGGGTCAAGAAAAAATCCCTCAAGTGGAGATCTCCCCTTAATATGACGCAGAGACATATTCGTTTCACATTATTCCACTAAGTATCGAGAGATGCGAGGTTAAGTAAGGGATTCAATTGACCGTCAGCTGAAAAGAAATAAAGTATATAGTATATGCGCAGTTTATCAGGATGTCTTGTGATCATGCGTATTTTTGTTATACAGTATATGACTACACTAAGTGTGTTATAGTAAAATAGTCATGACAATGTTTATATGGAGCTGAAAATGACGAAAAACAATTAAAATCTGATTAATTTCCAAAAAAAAATAAAAAATAAATAAAAACGAAAATACCTACAGACTTTGTTGTATAGATATAATACACAACAATACCTGCAGACTTTGTTGTATAGATATAATACACAACAATACCTGCAGACTTTGTTGTATAGATATAATACACAACAATATGCAAAGACCATAATATGTGTCGGCTACAGAAATCTTGACACACCGCTTAAAATAAAGAATTGTATTTTGGTGTTGTCTTTGCTGTCTCTCCTAAGATGTTGTTGTTGTTGTTGCTGTTCCTCAGGCTGCCTGGCCGAGCAACCCCAAGGTCCCGAGCAAGGCCAAGGCCATAACCGAGCGACCCCACAGAACCCTCCCAGCTTACCACTAATAATGCCCAGGTGACCGAAGCCACTCAAAGGCGGGGAGCTGAGGAGGGTGCGGAAACGCCCGGGAAACAAAAGCCCCACCCAAGGCCCTGTGCCCCTCAGCAATTATAAAGGGAAAGTTGAGGGGCAAAGGAAAAATGTGACGCTTTGGCTCCCAATCTGCCAGGGTTGGCAGTAGGGAGGTCAACCCACGGAAAAGACACCGTCACTTGAGATCTAGAAAATATATAAGCAAAAGGAACAGTCAGAGTAAGCTATGGGTATGGCAGAGAACGCTCAACTCTCATTCTGATAGACCAGCCCATCACCCATCTCCTAAGATGTTCTCTCAGTCTCTCTCAGTCTCTCTTGCCTTATTATTTGCTATTCTTTCCTTCCACTTTCTCTTACTATCGGATTTGTCATTTAGGTGTCGATTTTTGCTGGCGAGCGATAGCGAGTCTGTAATTTAGTAGGAACCGGTCTTTGGCTGGGAATTGTTCCACCGAAAATCTCAGGGGTGTGTTTTGAACCTACTGTACCGGCGACGTCTTTTGAACCTACTGTACCGGCGACGTCTTTTGAACCTACTGTACCGGCGACGTCTTTGAACCTACTGTACCGGCGACGTCTTTTGAACCTACTGTACCGGCGACGTCTTTTGAACCTACTGTACCGGCGACGTCTTTTGAACCTACTGTACCGGCGACGTCTTTTGAACCTACTGTACCGGCGACGTCTTTTGAACCTACTGTACCGGCGACGTCTTTTGAACCTACTGTACCGGCGACGTCTTTTTAATAATATTCTAGCTATATCTAGACGACTTTGTGCAGTTTTAATAATAGTCTAGCTATATCTAGACGACTTTGTGCAGTTTAATAATAGTCTAGCTATATCTAGACGACTTTGTGCAGTTTAATAATAGTCTAGCTATATCTAGACGACTTTGTGCAGTTTAATAATAGTCTAGCTATATCTAGACGACTTTGTGCAGTTTAATAATAGTCTAGCTATATCTAGACGACTTTGTGCAGTTTAATAATAGTCTAGCTATATCTAGACGACTTTGTGCAGTTTAATAATAGTCTAGCTATATCTAGACGACTTTGTGCAGTTTAATAATAGTCTAGCTATATCTAGACGACTTTGTGCAGTTTAATAATAGTCTAGCTATATCTAGACGACTTTGTGCAGTTTAATAATAGTCTAGCTATATCTAGACGACTTTGTGCAGTTTAATAATAGTCTAGCTATATCTAGACGACTTTGTGCAGTTTAATAATAGTCTAGCTATATCTAGACGACTTTGTGCAGTTTTAATAATAGTCTAGCTATATCTAGACGACTTTGTGCAGTTTAATAATAGTCTAGCTATATCTAGACGACTTTGTGCAGTTTTAATAATAGTCTAGCTATATCTAGACGACTTTGTGCAGTTTAATAATAGTCTAGCTATATCTAGACGACTTTGTGCAGTTTAATAATAGTCTAGCTATATCTAGACGACTTTGTGCAGTTTAATAATAGTCTAGCTATATCTAGACGACTTTGTGCAGTTTTAGAAGGATCATATGGTTTAAAAAGGGTTAAGAGAGATAGTTTGAAGCTTATTAATTGCCGGAGGCTCTTTTTAAACTGAATAGAATCGTCTAATTATTATGTTCTCTCCACTAACCAACTTTACTATTATTATGTTCTCTCCACTAACCAACTTTACTATTATTATGTTCTCTCCACTAACCAACTTTACTATTATAATGTTCTCTCCACTAACCAACTTTACTATTATTATGTTCTCTCCACTAACCAACTTGACTATTATTATGTTCTCTCCACTAACCAACTTTACTATTATAATGTTCTCTCCACTAACCAACTTTACTATTATAATGTTCTCTCCACTAATCAACTTTACTATTATAATGTTCTCTCCACTAATCAACTTTACTATTATAATGTTCTCTCCACTAACCAACTTTACTATTATAATGTTCTCTCCACTAACCAACTTTACTATTATAATGTTCTCTCCACTAACCAACTTTACTATTATAATGTTCTCTCCACTAACCAACTTGACTATTATAATGTTCTCTCCACTAATCAACTTGACTATTATAATGTTCTCTCCACTAATCAACTTTACTATTATAATGTTCTCTCCACTAACGACTTTACTATTATAATGTTCTCTCCACTAACCAACTTTACTATTATTATGTTCTATCCACTAACCAACTTTACTATTATTATGTTCTCTCCACTAACCAACTTGACTATTATTATGTTCTCTCCACTAACCAACTTTACTATTATAATGTTCTCTCCACTAACCAACTTTACTATTATAATGTTCTCTCCACTAACCAACTCTACTATTATAATGTTCTCTCCACTAACCAACTTTACTATTATAATGTTCTCTCCACTAACCAACTTTACTATTATGTTCTCTCCACTAACCAACTTAATTATTATGTTCTCTCCACTAACCAACTTAATTATTATGTTCTCTCCACTAACCAACTTTACTATTATGTTCTCTCCACTAACCAACTTTACTATTATGTTCTCTCCACTAACCAACTTTACTATTATGTTCTCTCCACTAACCAACTTTACTATTATAATGTTCTCTCCACTAACCAACTTTACTATTATAATGTTCTCTCCACTAACCAACTTTACTATTATAATGTTCTCTCCACTAACCAACTTTACTATTATTATGTTCTCTCCACTAACCAACTTTACTATTATTATGTTCTCTCCACTAACCAACTTTACTATTATTATGTTCTCTCCACTAACCAACTTTACTATTATAATGTTCTCTCCACTAACCAACTTTACTCCTAAACTCGATTAATGAAATTAACAAACACATGTGGCACTCCGGGGATTCGAACCCAGGACGCTCACACCGAAAATCAACACACTTATGCATTGCACCACGAAGACAGTAGACAGAGACAGTAGACAGAGACAGTAGACAGAGACAGTAGACAGACAGTAGACAGAGACAGTAGACAGTAGACAGAGACAGTAGACAGTAGACAGAGACAGTAGACAGGGACAGTAGACAAAGACAGTAGACAGAGACAGTAGACAGAGACAGTAGACAGACAGTAGACAGTAGACAGAGACAGTAGACAGACAGTAGACAGAGACAGTAGACAGTAGACAGAGACAGTAGACAGAGACAGTAGACAGTAGACAGAGACAGTAGACAGAGACAGTAGACAGAGACAGTAGACAGAGACAGTAGACAGAGACAGTAGACAGAGACAGTAGACAGAGACAGTAGACAGAGACAGTAGACAGTAGACAGAGACAGTAGACAGTAGACAGAGACAGTAGACAGAGACAGTAGACAGTAGACAGAGACAGTAGACAGAGACAGTAGACAGTAGACAGACACAGTAGACATAGACAGTAGACAGTAGACAGAGACAGTAGACAGAGACAGTAGACAGTAGGCAGACAGAGACAGTAGACAGTAGACAGAGACAGTAGACAGTAGGCAGTAGACAGACAGTAGACAGAGACAGTAGACAGAGACAGTAGACAGAGACAGTAGACAGAGGACAGAGACAGTAGACAGAGACAGTAGACAGAGACAGTAGACAGTAGAGAGTAGAGAGAGACAGTAGACAGTAGACAGAGACAGTAGACAGAGACAGTAGACAGAGACAGTAGACATAAACAGTAGACAGTAGACAGAGACAGTAGACAGAGACAGTAGACAGAGACAGTAGACAGTAGACATAATATAGTGTAAAGGATGGCATCGGTACTGAAAGGGTTAAGCTTGCTAAACGTCTAGGAATTCACGTCGTAATCTAATTTATGAAAATCAAATGAGTAAGAATGAAGTGTGAGTGTGGTATCTTATTAACCATTACTGGACTACATGAATGAAGTGTGAGTGTGGTATCTTATTAACCATTACTGGACTACATGAATGAAGTGCGAGTGTGGTATCTGATTAACCATTACTGGACTACATGAATGAAGTGCGAGTGTGGTATCTGATTAACCATTACTGGACTACATGAATGAAGTGTGAGTGTGGTATCTTATTAACCATTACTGGACTACATGAATGAAGTGTGAGTGTGGTATCTGATTAACCATTACTGGACTACATGAATGAAGTGCGAGTGTGGTATCTGATTAACCATTACTGGACTACATGAATGAAGTGTGAGTGTGGTATCTGATTAACCATTACTGGACTACATGAATGAAGTGTGAGTGTGGTATCTTATTAACCATTACTGGACTACATGAATGAAGTGTGAGTGTGGTATCTTATTAACCATTACTGGACTACATGAATGAAGTGTGAGTGTGGTATCTGATTAACCATTACTGGACTACATGAATGAAGTGTGAGTGTGGTATCTTATTAACCATTACTGGACTACATGAATGAAGTGTGAGTGTGGTATCTTATTAACCATTACTGGACTACATGAATGAAGTGTGAGTGTGGTATCTTATTAACCATTACTGGACTACATGAATGAAGTGTGAGTGTGGTATCTGATTAACCATTACTGGACTACATGAATGAAGTGTGAGTGTGGTATCTTATTAACCATTACTGGACTACATGAATGAAGTGTGAGTGTGGTATCTGATTAACCATTACTGGACTAGATGAGTTAAGGGGAGGCTGGCCGTTTGTTTGATCTATTAATTCATGTATTCATATATTTGTTTAGCTTCCTCCCTAGACCTCCATCAAGCTTAGAAAAACACCCCCTAGACCCCCTTCAAGATAAATTTGTACATTTTTCGGTAGAAAAATGTCCCGGCCGAAGGCCGATTCCTATTAAAATTGCAGGCTCGCTATCGCTAGCCAGGAAATAATCGACACCTAAATGGCACGAAAGATCTTAAAATTGACAAGAAAATGGGGCGAAAGGTGTTAAAATCGCCAAACTAATGGGCAACTGTGCACATTAATTTGCACATTAATATTGAA
>CM064522.1:29380865-29388365 GCA_032716605.1 Paralithodes platypus | reverse complement strand
CACAATTAAATGGCTACCCACTATCTCAATTAAATGGCTACCCACTATCACAATTAAATGGCTACCCACTATCTCAATTAAATGGCTACCCACTATCACAATTAAATGGCTACCCACTATCTCAATTAAATGGCTACCCACTATCACAATTAAATGGCTACCCACTATCACAATTAAATGGCTACCCACTATCTCAATTAAATGGCTACCCACTATCACAATTAAATGGCTACCCACTATCACAATTAAATGGCTACCCACTATCACAATTAAATGGCTACCCACTATCTCAATTAAATGGCTACCCACTATCACAATTACATGGCTACCCACTATCACAATTAAATGGCTACCCACTATCACAATTAAATGGCTACCCACTATCTCAATTAAATGGCTACCCACTATCTCAATTAAATGGCTACCACCTATCACAATTAAATGGCTACCCACTATCTCAATTAAATGGCTACCCACTATCTCAATTAACCCTTTTAGTTATACCACAGATCCCTCCAAAGCTGAATAAATACCATTGTCTCCATGTAGCTAGAATATAATACAGCACACGTCACTGGTACTCAAATAGAGCACACGTCACTGGTACTCAAATAGAGCACACGTCACTGGTACTTAAATAGAGCACACGTCACTGCTACTCAAATAGAGCACACGTCACTGGTACTCAAATAGAGCACACGTCACTGGTACTCAAATAGAGCACACGTCACTGGTACTTAAATAGAGCACACGTCACTGGTACTCAAATAGAGCACACGTCACTGGTACTCAAATACAGCACACGTCACTGGTACTCAAATAGAGCACACGTCACTGGTACTCAAATAGAGCACACGTCACTGGTACTCAAATAGAGCACACGTCACTGGTACTCAAATAGAGCACACGTCACTGGTACTCAAATGGAGCACACGTCACTGGTACTCAAATAGAGCACACGTCACTGGTACTTAAATAGAGCACACGTCACTGGTACTCAAATAGAGCACACGTCACTGGTACTCAAATACAGCACACGTCACTGGTACTCAAATAGAGCACACGTCACTGGTACTCAAATACAGCACACGTCACTGGTACTCAAATAGAGCACACGTCACTGGTACTCAAATAGAGCACACGTCACTGGTACTTAAATAGAGCACACGTCACTGGTACTCAAATAGAGCACACGTCACTGGTACTCAAATAGAGCACACGTCACTGGTACTCAAATAGAGCACACGTCACGGGTACTCAAATAGAGCACACGTCACTGGTACTCAAATAGAGCACACGTCACTGGTACTCAAATAGAGCACACGTCACTGGTACTCAAATAGAGCACACGTCACTGGTACTCAAATAGAGCACACGTCACTGGTACTCAAATAGAGCACACGTCACTGGTACTCAAATTAAGGGTTAAGGGGGGATGAGCCACTTTCTCCCTCATGTTTAGCCCCATTAGTTTTCAGATGTTAAGATGTTTGCCCCATTAGTTAGTCGATTATAAGACCTTTCGCCCCATTTCGTTGTCAATTTTAAGACCTTTCGTGCCACTTAGGTGTCGATTATTTCCTGGCGTGCGATAGCGAGCCTGCAATTTTAAGAGGAATCGGCCTTCGGCCGGGAAATTTTTCTACCGAAAAATTTACAAATTTATCTTGAAGGGGGGGCTAGGGGGTGTTTTTCTAAGCTTGATGGAGGTCTAGGGAGGAAACTATAAAAACATATATGAATAAATGAATTATTAGAATTAATTAGAATGAAAGAAACGGCCAGCCTCCCATTAAACCCTCTAACCGAAGAGAGACACACAGAGGAGGGTTCACACGCCCGCAGAGAAACACAGAGGAGGGTTCACACGCCCGCAGAGAAACACAGAGGAGGGTTCACACGCCCGCAGAGAAACACAGAGGAGGGTTCACACGCCCGCAGAGAAACACAGAGGAGGGTTCACACGCCCGCAGAGACACACAGAGAGGGTTCACACGCCCGCAGAGAAACACAGAAGAGGGTTCACACGCCCGCAGAGAAACACAGAGGAGGGTTCACACGCCCGCAGAGAAACACAGAGGAGGGTTCACACGCCCGCAGAGAAACACAGAAGAGGGTTCACACGCCCGCAGAGAAACACAGAGGAGGGTTCACACGCCCGCAGAGAAACACAGAAGAGGGTTCACACGCCCGCAGAGAAACACAGAGGAGGGTTTCACACGCCCGCAGAGAAACACAGAGGAGGGTTCACACGCCCGCAGAGAAACACAGAAGAGGGTTCACACGCCCGCAGAGAAACACAGAGGAGGGTTCACACGCCCGCAGAGGAGGGTTCACACGCCCGCAGAGGTAAAAAGGGTAGCAACTTTCTTGTTCTTGTGCTTGCCTGCCATGACGGGGAGTTTAATGGCACAAGGTTTCTGGGTACGAGGGGGGGGGGTGGGGGAGGGGTAGGTGGGGGGGGGCGGGGGGGAGACGATGGACGGGGGCGAAGAAGGAGAGAGAAGGGATGGGGGTGGGGGGTGAGGAGGAATGAGGGAGAAGAGGATGAAGGAGGGAGGAAGGGGGGGGGGACTGGAGAGAGGGAGGGAGGGAGAGAAGAGGATAGGAGAGAGGGAGGGATAGCGAGAAGAAATGAGAATGGAGAGGATGGGGGAGATATAGAGGGGGGAGGAATGGAGAGAGGGAGGGATAGGGAGAAGAGAGGTGAGAAGAGGATAGGAGAGAGGGGGAGGGGGTAGTAAACTGGAGAGATGGAGGGATAGGGAGGAGAAGAGAGGAGGGAAGAAGTAAGGAGTGAGGGGGAATAGTGAACTGGAGAGATGGAGGGATGAGGAGAAGAGAAGGGAGAGGAGGGGGGAGAGATCAAGGTGTGGGAGGGAGGGATGGCGGAGAGAATAGTAGAGATGGAGGGGTCGGATGGATTAAAGGGAAGAGGAAGGAGTGGGGGGGAGGGGGGGGGGAAGTAAAGAGGATAGGGGGAGAGAGACAAAACAATGACAAATAGAAACATACAAACGGAGAGAACACATACAGATAGTACAATTATCTACACACACACACACACACACACACACACACACACACACACACACGTAAAGGCAAATGAGCAGACACACACACTTACACCCCTTCCCCCCACCCCAACACACACACACACACACACACACACACACACACACGAACATAATTAACCACAAACCACGTACACATCTAATGGCAAACAAGCTCACACACACACACACACACACACACACACACACACACACACTTAAAACACTCTCCCACCTCCTAACCCCCATCCCAAAACACACGCACGAACACAATTACCCCCCAAAAAAACGCACACACGTAAAGGTAAACAAGCACACACACACACACACTTACATACCCCCCCCCCCCCCCACCACACACACACACACATACAAGCAGACAACCCCGTGCTTAATAATAACACACTTACCCTCAGGCAACAACAACACCATCAACAACAACAACAACAACAACAAGCGATGCTCATAATGGAACAAGGTCTGGCCAACGGGGAAAAAAGTTGAATGAGAAGACACCACCGGGGCTAAATATAAGGTTATAGGACGTATTAAGGGCAGGTCTCCACTTGAGGGATTGTTTTCTTGACCCCTTGCTCCCTCATGTTTAGCCCCATTTCTTTTGATATTATAAAACGTTTGCCCCATTAGTTTAGCGATTTTAAGAACTTTCACCCCATATTAAGACCTTTCGTGCAATTCAGGTGTCTATTTTATCCTGGCGAGCGATAGCGAGCCTGTAATTTAAGAGGAACCGGCCTTCGGCCGGGAACTTTTTCTACCGAAAAATGACAAATTTATCTTGAAAGGGACTCGAGGGGGTGTAATTTTAAGGTTGATGGAGGTCTAGGGAACAAACTAAATACCTCCCCTTAACCCCTTCTGTTCCGTCGACAGATAGATAAACAAATAAATAAAAGTCTCCCCTTAACCCCTTATGCACCGGCTACATCTTTTTTACTTTAATCTGGCTACTGTTAAGACTTGTGTGCAGTCTACAGAGGGACCTCCAGCAGTTAACAGACTTCCAAGTATCTTATATAACCCTTTTCACTCCCAGAGATCCTTTATTAACTGCAATAGAAATCGTCTAAACATAGCTACCATAATATCGAAAAGACGTCACCGAAGGGGTTAACATATGTGGCTACCATTAACCCTTTCAGTACCAGCGACGTGGGTTATCTTTTATTCTAGCTCTATTTAAACGATAGTATGCAGCTTGGAAAGGATCTGAAGTAGTTATAAGGCTTGTTTGAGATAGTTTGAAGCCTTATTAGTGCTAGTGGTTCGTCCTAATCTGAGTAAAATCGTCTAATAGTTGCCAAAATATAATGAAAAGGACGTCACCGGTACTGTATGGGTTAATTGAGTTTATAAAAGGACGTCACCGGTACTGTATGGGTTCATAAAGTAAAATAAAATAAAAGCTCACCGTTCTCTCATACTACAAACCCTCTAGCGCATTACACGACACTATACCCTGTCTATTAGAAGTAGGCCTGGAAGCTATAGTCTATTCGCTGTAAGTAGGCGAAAAATCATGACCTCTAACCTCTGTAACTAAAAAAAACTAGAGTAATCGAGCTAATATTTCTACCATTTGGGAAGAGTCAGTCAAGGAATAGATGTGGAAATTTACAGCCAATTTGCTCTAGCCCCTTTTGAGTTACAGAGGATAGAGGTCATGATTTCTCGCCTACTTACAGCGAATAGACTATAGCGCATTACACACGACACTATACCCTGTGTATAAGAAGTAGGCCTGGAAGCTAGACCACTAACCTCTATAGCTATAAATGGACTAGGGTAATCGAGCTCAATTTGTCTACCATTTGGGATGAGTCAGCCAGGGATAGGCGTGGATGTATACAGCCCATTTGTTCTAGCCCTTTATGAATGACATAGGTTGGGGTATTAATGGACTAATATTATGCCCTCTTTTTAAACTGCTCGGCTGAAAAACACTTTTATAATTTCGAAGGGAAGTTTGTTCCAGGTATAGTAGACTATGTACGTGGAATTTTGTTCCGTATATACTGGTGTTAAATCCATTCAGCTGTAACTTCCAATAGCTCTGTGTGTGTACTTACTCTAGTTGTTCTAACTCTAGTTGTATTGCGGGAGTGAGCATGCTCGTTATTTCCCGCCTCCTATATGTGTAGGTGTTATATGTATCGTTGGAATGGCTGTGGATGTGTGTGTAGTCTGTATTGTTAGCCAATTGGCGACATCAGAAACGAAGGCTTAGGGTGGATCTGTATGGTACCATTCTCACTATAGACGGTACCGTCTCGCCCGAAGGCTTAGGTAGCCATCAGCTTAGGTGAACCATATGATACCTATCTCGCCTTGTACCATTTTTGCCAACCCCAGATGGGACGTCACAACGTCGTCCACTTATTCCAGGTACCTATTTACAGCTAGGTGAACTGAGGCTAACACATGAAAGGAGACAAGCCCAATTTGTCTCCGCCCGGCCGGGGATTGAACCCCCGGCCCCTCGTGTGTGAGACGAGAGCTCTACCACTAGGCTACGGGCTGTGTGTATGTGTGCTGTGTGTGTGTGTGTGTGTGTGTGTGTGTAGACCTGTGTATGTGGCTAGAAGGGGGTAAACAAGCCAGAGAAAGTGTATATATGGACACAAGACAACTCAAGTGCCGGAAAAAATACAAACCTTCCCCCTCAAACCCCACATTATTTCCAAGTCTGGAGTTTAGGAAAGGCTTGGTATAGTCACACTCAACAGTCCGGTTAAGGGGAGATCTCCACTTGAGGGATTTTTTTCTTGACCCCTTTCTCCCTCATGTTTAGCCCCATTGCTTTTGATATTATAAAACGTTTGCCCCATTAGTTTAGCGATTTTAAGAACTTTCACCCCATATTAAGACCTTTCGTGCAATTCAGGTGTCGATTTTATCCTGGCGAGCGATAGCGAGCCTGTAATTTAAGAGGAACCGGCCTTCGGCCGGGAAATTTTTCTACCGAAAAATGTACAAATTTATCTTGAAAGGGGGTCAAGGGGGTGTAATTTTAAGGTTGATGGAGGTCTAGGGAACAAACTAAATACCTCCCCTTAAGGGGAGATGGGTCGTTTTAATGAACCCCCTTCTTCTGCACGTTTAACCCCATTAGTTTTCAGATCTTACGATGTTTGCACCATTAGTTTGGCGATTTTAAGACCTTTTGACCCATTTCTTTGTCAATATTAAGACCTTTCGTACTATTTAGGTGTCGATTTTTTTCCCCTGGAGAACGATAGTGAGCCTGTAATTTTGGAACTTCGGCCGGGACATTTTTCTACCGAATAATGTCAAAATTAATCTAAAAAGGGGATCTAATGGACGTTATATTTAAGTTTGATGGAGGTCTAGGGAGGAAACTAGAACAATAATGAATAAATTAAAACAAATCGAGCAAAAAGTAAACCATCCCCCCCTTAAAGGCTTGGTACAGTGACAATCAACAATCCTGTCAGACCGTTCCCTTGGTCCAACCCTTCCTGAGTTATAAGAGGCTGGAGGAGGCACTATTCTTACTCTGTGTTGGTGGTGTAATGGTTTAGATGCTTATGTTCTGGTTGTGGTGTCCCGAGTTGGAATCCCGGGAGGACCATATGCTTTCATTAATTTATTCAAGTCCATTGGATTTTGTATTGGAGGATTAATTTTAAGAACGGGTGTTCCTTAAGGGGAGTGACCTGTTTTTTGTTATTTGTGTCTTTTTCTCTCTTTCTCTGGCTTGTATCCATTCGGCCCCATTCAGCCAACTATTTTAAGATGTTTATCCCCATCTAGGTGTCGATTTCTTCCTGGCGAGCGATAGCGAGCCAGCATTATATGAAGAAATCTGGCTTCGCCGGAGACATTTTTCTATCGAAAAATGTACAAATTTAGCCTGCTGTCTAACAAAAATACAAAATATGCTGGCTCGCTACCGCTCACCAGTAAGAAATTTACACCTGGATGGGGATAAACGTCTTAAAACAGTAGGCTGAATGGGGTCAAATGGATACAAGCCAGAGAAAGATAGAAAAGGACAGAACAAGAACAGGTCACCCTCCTTAACAACTATACCCTGTGCCAAATAGTTGGCCAGAAATTGTGACCCCCTAACCTCCGTCACTCAAAAAGGGCTGGAGAAAATGGGCTGTACATGGTCACGCCTATTCCCCGGCTGACCCTTCCCCAGTGGTAGACATATTAGCTCGCTTATTAGTCACGTCGTTAGTCAGTTATGGAGGTTAAGGGGAGGCAGACCATTTGTTTGGTCTATTAATTCATTTATTTATATTTTTGTTTTTAGTCTCCTCCCTATAGACCTCCATCAAGCTTAGAACCCCCCCCCCCCCCCCTAGACCCCTCTTCAAGATTAATATGTACATTTTTCCGTAGAAAAATGTCCTGGCCGAAGGCCGGTTCCTCTTAAAATTGTAGGCTCACTATCGCT
>CM064522.1:29349146-29379146 GCA_032716605.1 Paralithodes platypus | reverse complement strand
GCTTTCAAAATGCGTCATGATTCTCGCAGGGTTAACCCCTTCTGTACCGAGGACGTCCTTTTCGTTATATGCTGCCAACTATTATACGATTTTGTTCAGCTTAGGAAGGACATCTACCCAAAAAAGCTTACAGACTATCTCAAAATAATCCCTTTAGCTACCATATATCCTTCCTAAGCTTCATAAAACCGTCCAAATGCAGCTGAAACCAAATACAAAAGCCGTCGCCGGTACAGAAAGGGTTAACGATAAAACATATATAATAAAATTCGACTCGCGCGAAAAGTAAGAGTGACAATTTTCTACGTGTGACCTTTCCCTTCCCCCGTAGAAAGCGACATTCGAGTGATTTCCCTATAATGTTTAAGGGGGGATGGGCGTATTTATTAAGGGGGGATGGGCGTATTTATTTGCTCATTTATGTATCTTTGTATTATTATTTTGTTTCCTACCTAGACCTCGATCAAGCTTAAACAAAACAAACATCCGCCCAAGACCCTCCTTCAAGATAAATTTATACATTGTTCGATAGAAAAATTTCCCTCCTTCTTCTCCCTCCATTCTTCCATCCCTCTAGCACTTCTCCCTCTCTCCCTCTCTCCTTCCCTTCCTCTCTCCCTCCCTCCTTCCTCTCCCTCTCTCCCTCCCTCCTTCCTTCCCTCATGACCTCTCTCTCCCTCCTTCCCTCCCTCATTACCTTCCCTCTCTCCTTCTCCCTCCATCCTTCCCTCCCTCTATCACTTCTCCCTCCCTCCTCCTCCCTCTATCCTTCCTCCCCCTCTCTCCCTCCCTCCTTCCTTTCCCTCTCACCCTCCCTCCTTCCTTTCCCTCCCTCCTTCCCTCCCTCCCTCCTCTCCTTCCATCCATCCCTCTCTCACTTCTCCCTCCCTCTCTTCCTCCCTATCCGTCTTTCCCCTACCCTTCACATAATTTCTAAAGTGTGTATTTTTTCGCCAATGGGTTTATTGGAGCCTATATATTGCTTGAGGCCGCTCCATACTCTCGCCTATTGCTGAAAATTACGGGGAAATGACCTGAATATGACCGGAAATGACGGCAAAATTACTTGGAAACGCCTCTTCTTTTGGAAAACTAAACCCACACATTGAAAAGTGTTATTGCAAATTTGTAATATCCGTTTATGCTAATTACCTTCCAAAACGAATTATAATACCAAATGTTGCTCTCATTGATGTCTTTTGTCTGTTTATCATTCAGTGGATGAATGGATTCACACGAACTTTGGTCAGTACTTTCATTTGGTATTTACATTTAGTAACGGCATTGTTCTAACTCTTTGCAACGACATATATGTTAAAAATAACAAAAATCTATATTATCCTTTTTATATACGGCAAAACCCCACAAAGCATAGATGTCGGCAGATCTGTCCTGTACACTCGGCTTATATGTATGATTATGAATAACTCAGTAAAGGCAGAGATGAACACTCTCCTTATAGATATGATTGTGACTAGCTCAATAAAGGCAGATCTATACACTCTCCTTATAGATATGATTGTGACTAGCTCAATAAAGGCAGATCTATACACTCTCCTTATAGATATGATTGTGACTAGCTCAATAAAGGCAGATCTATACACTCTCCTTATAGATATGATTGTGACTAGCTCAATAAAGGCAGATCTATACACTCTCCTTATAGATATGATATGATCAGATAATGCGGTACGGTGCCTTGATTACAGGGAAGGGTATACGTTGGTTGACAGGTCCTGGCCTAAGGCGGCTGGGGTGGCACTCTAGGTTCACCTGTATGATGGTTATTGCCTTAACCCTCTCAGTACGGGTATGTGTGTGTATATATGTATGAGTGTACTGTATGTATATATTTATGTATACATGTATGTATGTGTAGTGTATGTAGGCTATGTATGTGTGTGTGTGTGTATGTGACTGTATTTCAGTACGAATACGCATTTAATTTTCTCTTTTTGTATTATTTTTTTTTTTTTTTACGTTGGCCATAACTAGACTATTTATTCAGCTTGTGGGGATATTTTTATATATTTCTTCATTTATCTATTTATTTTCTTTAGTTTCCTCCCAAACACTTTATCAAACTTGAAAAATACCTCCAAGAACCCCCATCAAGATAAATTTGTACATTGTACGGTAAAAAAATGTCGCGGGGCCGGTTCCTACAAAATTACATATTCGCTATTACTCGCCAGGAAAAAAATCGACACCTTAATGGCACGAAAAGACCTAAAAAAATAAAAATAAAACACACACACACACACACACGATCGCCCGTACATATATACACACGAGCGCCCGTGCATACATACACACGAGCGCCCGTGCATACATACACACGAGCGCCCGTGCATACATACACAAACACACACTTGTCTAGTAAGTAGAACAATACAACAATGTGGTAGCTCTCTTAAAGAACAGAAGCAGGTGTATGTGTGTGCGTGTGTATTTGTAGTATGATTGTGTGTGTATGTGTGAGTAGTTGTATGGGTGTGTGTGTGTGTATTTGTATATATATGTCCGTGTGGTTGTGTTAGTATATGTGTGTGTGTTATGTGTATAAATAGTGTGTACATGTGTTTGTGTTTAATTATATGTGTATGTGTATACTGTTTATAGTGTGTGCATGTGCTTGTGTTAGTATGTATGTGCGTGTTCCAGGTAGAGAAAGCTGACCACCAGACTGTGGTAGGGTAGCCAAATCCACTCAAGGCGGTACCAGTGTCACTATATATATATATATATGTATATATATATGTATATATATATATATATATATATATATATATATATATATATATATATATATATATATATATATATATATATATATCCTTGGTCCCTAGGTCTTCTCCTGGGCGACCTACATGTGTGAGAATTTTATATTTTTGTATTGAATTTTGTCTTTTCTGTTCGGGCTCTGTCTCAAGTTTGCTACAGTGTAAATTACTATGGGAATGAAAAAGGGTAGTATATACAGGGTGTCCCAGGAGGAAAGGGCATAACTTTGGGAAATGATAGAACAAGGTATTCTAAGCCTGAAATGTTCTATAAGAAATATTCCAAATCTCGACTGGTATAAAGATTTTGCATGTTGAAAATGGTATTTTCTTCAGTAATTTCCCATAAGGCTGGCCTAGCTGGCCTACTGCCTACCACACCTCCATCTTTCTGCAATTATTTTGCCATGTTATTATAAAGATACTATAATTCTTTAAGTTGCAAAATGATTATAGACATATTAGCTCACTTTGGACCAGTTGGAAATTGTTTGACATGGAAGAGTCCATTACAGTGATGCAGGGGAGGACACTAAATTAAACCATCAATATCTTTTTAATGGTTGAAATTTGGAATATTTGTTATTGACTATTTTATGCTTAGAATACCTTGTTTATGCTTAGAATACCTTGTTTATGCTTAGAATACCTTGTTTATGCTTAGAATACCTTGTTTATGCTTAGAATATATACCTTGTTTATGCTTAGAATACCTTGTTTATGCTTAGAATACCTTGTTTATGCTTATAATACCTTGTTTATGCTTATAATACCTTGTTTATGCTTAGAATACCTTGTTTATGGTTAGAATATATACCTTGTTTATGCTTAGAATATATACCTTGTTTAATCAGTTCCCAAAGTTATGTCCTTTCCTCCTGGGACACCCTGTATAATATCCATGATAATAACGTTATTCTGCTTTAATTCTGGCTGTCCTTAGACGGTGTAGTGAATCTTAGGAAGGACTGTTAGAAATGGAATAGTTGAAAGCTATCAGTAAGGGTAATTGCAGTCTACCTATAGTGAATCTTAGGAAGGACTGTTAGAAATGGAATGGTTGACAGCTATCAGTAAGGGTAATTGCAGTCTACCTATATTTAGACGAGTTTGTGCAGTTTAAGAGGGATCTGTGGTAGTACAAATGGTTAAGGGGAGGATTTTAGTTTGGTCTCTAGATATCCTTCAAGCTTAACATTACACCCCCTTGAGCCCCTTTCAAGATAAATTTGTACATTTTTCGGTAGAAAAATGTCCCGGCTGAAAGCCGGTTCCTCTTAAATTACAGGCTCGCTATCGCTCGCCAGGATAAAATCGACACCTGAATTGCACGAAAGGTCTTAATATGGGGTGAAAGTTCTTAAAATCGCTAAACTAATGGGGAAAACGTTTTATAATATCAAAAGCAATGGGGCTAAACATGAGGGAGAAAGGGGTCAAGAAAAAAATCCCTCAAGTGGCGATCCCCCCTTAAGTGAGATAGTTCGAAGCTTGTTAATAGCAGGAGGCCCTTTTTAAGCTGAATAAAATCGTCTGATAGCAGCCAGAATATAGTTAAAACAGACGTCGCCGATACAGGAGAGGTTGACTAGTATCGTTATGTACACCAATAACCAATAGATATTTCAGTTTTCACTTTCACAGGTTTTTTGTATCGTTTCAGTTTTCTATTACCTCGTCTGGTTTGGCTAGGATGACTGTTTTAATTTCGTGCTCTGGGTAGGGTTTTTTTTTAACGTTATGTTCTGTTATATTCTCTGTCTTTTTAACTTCTGTATATGTCATGTTTAGGGTATTTTTCTGTCTTATGTTTAGGGTATTTTTCTGTCTTATGTTTAGGGTATTTTTCTGTCAACTTTTTATTCCTGCCTATGTCATATTTAGGGTATTATTCTGTAGATCTTTTATTCTTTTCTATGTCGTGTTTAGGGTCTTTTCCTGTAAACCCTATCTGTAGTTCTGTATCGGCGACGTCTTTTTTTCATTTTATTCTAGCTATATTTAGATGATTGTATGCAGCTTAAGAAGGATCTGTGGCAGTAAAGAAGGTTAAGTGAGATAGTTTGAAGCCTGTTAAGGGGAGATATCCACCTGAGGGATTTTTTTCTGGACCCCTTTCTCCCTCATGTTTAGCCCCATTGCTTTTGAGATTTTAAGACCTTCGCCCTAGTAGTTTGGATATTTTAAGACATGTTGCCCCATTTCTGTCAATTTTAAGACCTTTCGTGCCGTTAAGGTGTCGATTTTTTCCTGGCGAGCGATAGCGAGCCTGTAATTTAAGAGCAACCGGCCTCCGGCCTGGACATTTTTCTACCGAAAAATGTACAAATTTATCTTGAAAGGGGGTCTAGGGGATGTAATTTTAAGCTTGATGAAAAAGTAGGGAACAAACTAAATACCTCCCCTTAACCCTCTCGCTATCCTGTGGACGCGGGGGTTGCCGAGTAGCGATCAGAAATAGAGTGATCTCAATCTTATAATTACCTCTACAAAATTATTGTTCTGCCCACAGCTAACTCAGAGAGAACTGCAGAGGTTAAAGTAACTAAACTAAAGGTTTCTAAACACCCCTGATGGTCACAAAGGCTTTAAAGTATCCCAGAATAGGCTCAAATCGCGTCCTGTGCGTGAAAGGGTTAATTGCTGGAGGCCCTTTTTACGCTGAATACAATAGTCTGATAGCAGCCAGAATAGTGTTAAAAAGGCGTCGTCTATACAGAAGGGGTTAACTAACACTAATAACTCCTAATGAAGATAAAGGGAGATTTCCACTTGAGAGATTATTTTCTGGACCCCTTTCTCCCTCATGTTTATCCCCATTGCTTTTGAGATGGTAAGACGTTTGGCCCATTAATTTGGCGATTTTAAGAACTTTCACCCCATTTATAGTATATCCATTTTAAGACCTTTCGTACCATTCAGGTGTCGAGTTTTATCCTGGCCAGCGATAACGAACCTGTAATTTATGAGAAACCAGCCTTCGGTCCGGACATTTTTCTACCGAAAAATTTACAAATATATCTTGAAAGGGGGTCTACGGGGTGTAATTTTAAGCTTGATGGAGGTCTAGGAACAAACTAAAAACCTCCCCTTAATGAAAGTTTATAATCATCCGGGGTTTCGAAGCCAGGACGCCAAATATATTAGAAAATGAGAGTGAGATAGTCAATGAGATGAGATGGATGAAATGGGAGAAACAGGAAAATTAATAAGATAGTCAATGAGATGAGATGGATGAAATGGAAGGAAATGGGAGAAACAGGAAAATTAATAAGATAGTCAATGAGATGAGATGGATGAAATGGAAGAAACAGGAAAATTAATAAGATAGTCAATGAGATGAGATGGATGAAATGGGAGAAACAGGAAAATTAATAAGATAGTCAATGAGATGAGATGGATGAAATGGGAGAAACAGGAAAATTAACAAGATAGTCAATGAGATGAGATGGATGAAATGAGAGAAACAGGAAAATTAATAAGATGGTCAATGAGATGAGATGGATGAAATGGAAGACACAGGAAAATTAGTAAGATAGTCAATGAGATGAGATGGATGATTTGGAAGACACAGGAAAATTAACAAGATAGTCAATGAGATGAGATGGATGAAATGAGAGAAACAGGAAAATTGGTAAGATACTCAATAAGATGAGATGGATGGGGGGGGGGGGAGTGTGAGGAAGAAAATGAATTTGACAATAAGTAAGATAGTCAATGAGATGAGATGGAGGAAGTGGGAGAAACAGGACAATGAGTACAATAATCAATGAGAAGAGATGGAGGAAGTGGGAGACAGAATACACAGGAAAATATGTAAGATAGTCAATGAAATGAGATGTAGAGAGAGAGAGAGAGAGAGAGAGAGAGAGAGAGAGAGAGAGAGAGAGAGAGAGAGAGAGAAAATAGTAAGATAGTCCACAAGATGCGTGGGAGGAAGAGAAAGATAGTCAAAGAGATGAGATGGAGGAAGTGAGAGGCAAGGAAGAAATAGGATATAGGAAAGATCGTGCATACCCAACCCTCTAAAAAAGGAAATAATCAACCAACTGCAGACCCAACCAGACGTAGGAGTGAAAGTGGACAACCGTGTGTGTCTACGGCCAGTATTGACCACTTTGAGTAATACTATATAGTCTATTTTCGTTCACCTGCTGATGAATTCACTCCTTTGCAACTGATTTTCGTTCACCTGCTGATGAATTCACTCCTTTGCAACTGATTTTCGTTCACCTGCTGATGAATTCACTCCTTTGCAACTGATTTTCGTTCACCTGCTGATGAATTCACTCCTTTGCAACTGATTTTCGTTCACCTGCTGATGAATTCACTCATTTGCAACTGATTTTCGTTCACCTGCTGATGAATTCACTCCTTTGCAACTGATTTTCGTTCACCTGCTGATGAATTCACTCCTTTGCAACTGATTTTCGTTCACCTGCTGATGAATTCACTCCTTTGCAACTGATTTTCGTTCACCTGCTGATGAATTCACTCCTTTGCAACTGATTTTCGTTCACCTGCTGATGAATTCACTCCTTTGCAACTGATTTTCGTTCACCTGCTGATGAATTCACTCCTTTGCAACTGATAATTCCCGATACTTGGTGGCAAAGTATGAAATTATTATGTCTCTACGTCCTTTTAAGGGGGGTGACCTGCTTTTTTGTTATTTCTGTCCTTTTCTCTCTTTCTCTGGCTTGTATCCATTTGGCCCCATTCAGCCTACTGTTTTAAGACGTTTATCCCCATCCAGGTGTCAATTTTTTACTGGTGAGCGGTATCGAGCCAGCATATTTTTTATTTTTGTTTGACAGCAGGCTAAATTTGTACATTTTTCGATAGAAAAATTTCTCCGGCGAAGCCGGATTTCTTCATATAATGCTGGCTCGCTATCGCTCGCCAGGAAGAAATCGACACCTAGATGGGGATAAACGTCTTACGTTGGCTGAATGGGGCCGAATGGATACAAGCCAGAGAAAGAGAGAAAAGGACAGAAATAACAACAAGCAGGTCACCCCCTTAATGCCAACATTTCATAATTGTAATTGCATAAAAATACAGAAATTATCCCGGATTTTTTATAAGACATTACATGGTACTTATATTTTTTGTAAGACATTACATGGTACTTATATTTTTTATAAGACATTACATGGTACTTATATTTTTTATAAGACATTACATGGTACTTATATTTTGTATAAGACATTACATGGTACTTATATTTTTTATAAGACATTACATGGAACTTATATTTTTTATAAGACATTACATGGTACTTATATTTTTATAAGACATTACATGGTACTTATATTTTTTATAAGACATTACATGGTACTTATATTTTTTATAAGACATTACATGGTACTTATATTTTTTGTAAGACATTACATGGTACTTATATTTTTTATAAGACATTACATGGTACTTATATTTTTTATAAGACATTACATGGTACTTATATTTTTTATAAGACATTACATGGTACTTATATTTTTGTATAAAACATTATATGGTACTTATATTTTTTATAAGACATTACATGGGACTTATATTTTTTCCTTTTCCCTAATCTAATTATTGTAATTACCAGTTATTTATTTATTACACAATTTCCCTAGCTATTCTAGTACCATCAGCTGGTAGGAGCTAAACATTTATAGTTTTCCTATAAACAGCCTTTATATTATAATAATAATAATAATAATAATAATAATTATTATTATTATTGTTATTTAATTGGCATTACCACTAATATACCTTTTACTAACAATCTTGGTTAGCTATTTTCAAATATTTCCAGTCTGTACTTTGTTAAGCAAAAAACAAAAAAACAAAAAAACGTTTATAGTTCTATTATTAGAAGCACAATTGTACCAGTTTTTCTCCTGAGCAGCCTGTAAGATGATGATAGTGATAGTAGTAGTAGTAGTAGTAGTAGTAGTAGTAGTAGTAGTACTGTAATAGAAGTAATCATCCTTTGGTCGTTTCTGATACAATTTCCAGTTTTAACTTTCACAGTTTTTTATCGTTTCAGTTTTCTATTACCTCGTCTGGTTTGGCTAGGATGACTTTAATTTCGTGCTCTTGGTAGTTTTGGTTTATCGTTATGTTCTGTTATGCTTGAGTTCTCTGTGTATTTTTACTTCTGTCTAGGTCATGTTTAGGGTATTTTTCTGTCTAATTTTTAGGGTATTTTTCCGTAGTCTATGGCATGTGTAGGGTACTTTTTTTGTAAGCCTTTTATTCTTGTCATGTCATGTTTTGGGTATTTTTCTGTCAACCTTTTAGTATTGCATATGTCATGTTTAGGGTATTAATCTGTAGATCTTTTATTCCTGTATGTCATGTTTAGGGTATTTTTATGTAAACCATTTATTCCTGTCTATGTCGTGTTTAAGGTATTATTCTGTAGGCTTTCTTAAGAGGATCTGTTTTTGTTATCATTATATCTGTCTATGTCATGTTTAGGGTATTTTTCTGTATAACCCTTTCACTTCCACCTCCTATTCATTTCGCTACACTACACAAGCACACCACACTTCTCTATCTCACTCTCTCTCTCTCTCTCTCTCTCTCTCTCTCTCTCTCTCTCTCTCTCTCTCTCTCTCTCTTTCTCTCTCTCTCTCACACACATAATGTGTATTATATTTTATTATTTCACGTACCGATCGATCTATATATCTATCTATCTATTTATCTATATTTATCTATCTATCTCTATCTATCTATCTCTTTATGTATATATCTACTCCTAGTTAGCGTGTTATCTCCCTTGGTATAGCAGCTGGGACTGGTGTTAGATAGGATACTGTGGTATATAATCCATTCATTGTAGGTATAGGCCAGAAATCGTGACCCCCCTAACTTCTGTAACTCAAAAAGGGCTAGAGCAAATGCGTTGTAAATTGCCACACCTATTCCCTGGTCGATTTTCTCCCCCCCCCCATTTTTTGTTTAAGTAAATAATAATACAAATAAATAAATAAATACATAAATAACACAAACTTATACAAAAAAGTTATGGACGAATAGATTTGTGGACGAAAAATCTTGTGGATAAAAATACTTGTGGACAAAAGGAAATGTGGAAACAAATCTTTGCGGACAATATTATATGTAGATGAAAAGACAGGTGGACAAAATGAAAAATATAAACTGAAATGAATTGAAAAAATATGGATATAAAAACTTGTGAATAACCAAATATGTGAATGAAAGGACTTGTTCACAAAAAATATTTGTGAACAAAACATACTTGTAAACAAAAACACTTGTGAACTAAAACGACTTGTAAACAAAAATATTTGTGAACAAAGTTAGTTGAGGACAAAATATTTACTTGTGGGCAAAGTTACTTGTGGACAAAGTTACATGTGGACAAAATAGTTGTGGACAAAGTTACTTGTGGACGAAAATACTTGTGGACGAAAATACTTGTGGACGAAAATACTTGTGGACGAAAATACTTGTGGACGAAAATACTTGTGGACTAAAATACTTGTGGACTAAAATACTTGTGGACGAAAATACTTGTGGACGAAAATACTTGTGGACGAAAATACTTGTGGACGAAAATACTTGTGGACGAAAATACTTGTGGACGAAAATACTTGTGGACGAAAATACTTGTGGACGAAAATACTTGTGGACGAAAATACTTGTGGACGAAAATACTTGTGGACGAAAATACTTGTGGACGAAAATACTTGTGGACGAAAATACTTGTGGACTAAAATACTTGTGGACGAAAATACTTGTGGACGAAAATACTTGTGAACAAAATACTTGTGGACAACAATACTTGTGAACAAAAATGACTTGAACAAAATTACTTGTAAACAAAATGACGTATGAACAACAAGACGTATGAACAACAAGACGTATGGGTGAAAATAAAAGTGACAACCTTCAATACAATAACGTAACTCATTTTATTCTGGCTGACTCGAGGGAATTTTGGTTAGTTTAGGAAAATAATTGAGTTCTTACTTCTTTGATACGTAAATGTCATTCGTAATATGACAAATCGTCATATATATATATATATATATATATATATATATATATATATATATATATATATATATATATATATATATATACTGGTGTGTGTGGTAAGTACTTTCCCAATTTACAGGCCATTCTCAAGCTGAATATTATCGTCTATTGATATCCAGATTGATAGTAGGAAAAGCGTCTTCATACTGAAAGTGTTAAGCCGTCCACACGTATAAGAGAAAGTGGGAAAATACACACACAGATAGACACACACAGATAGACACACACAGGCTCAGTGGCTGAAACCTGATTCTCTCTCTCTCTACCCCCCCCCCCCCTCCCTCTCTCTCTCTCTCTCTCTCGCTCACTCTCACTCTCACTCACTCTCTCTCTACGCCCCCTCTCTCTCTCTCTCTCTCTCTCTCTCTCTCTCTCTCTCTCTCTCTCTCTCTCTCTCTCTCTCACAGTACCGTATTATTATCGTCTACCGAATATAACAATTGCCAACTAAACTGTTTATGTACAGTTGCTATCAACACATTGTGACCTACCTCCATACTTTCAATTCAAGTTATCTCTATTATAGTAGTAAATTAACCAATGTCCTTCCTTGGTCTAAGTAAATCCTGTATATTCAAGTTGTAGTTTAGGAATAATGTGTATGCAAATTATATGCAAAACGATATTACACCTTTATTGTAAATACAGTAGCTAGTGTGCCGGTGATACTGCCCTTGTGTTATATATATATATATATATATATATATATATATATACCGGTATATATATATATATATATATATATCTATATATATATATATATATATATATATATATATATATATATATATATATATACCGTATATATATATTATTTATATATATATATATATATATATATATATATATATATATATATATATATATATATATATATATATATATATATATATATACCGGTATACAGTATATATATATATAGAATGTTCTATATATATATACCGGTATATACTGTATATATATAAAGTTGTAAACTGTATATACTGTATGTTTGTGTGTGTGTGTGTACTCAGACACTGGTTGACATCGTTTGGTTGAAATGGCATTGGTTGAGATCTGGCTGAGATCGTCTGATTAAAATGGCACTGGTTGAGATCGCCTGGTTGAAGTGGCACTGGTTGAGATCGTCTGGTTGAAATGGCACTGGTTGAGATCGTCTGGTTGAAATGATACTAGTTGATATCGTTGGTTGAAATGTCACTGGTTGAAATGGTACTGGTTGGGATCGTCTGGTTGAAATGGTGTCTTGATTAAGTTGTTTGGTTGAAATGGCACTGGTTGAGATCGTCTGGTTGAAATGACACTGGTTGAGATCGTCTGGTTGAAATGGCACTGGTTGATATCGTCTGGTTGAAATGGCACTGGTTGAGATCGTCTGGTTGAAATGGCACTGGTTGAGATCGCATGGTTGAAACGGCACTGGTTGAAATGGTACTGGTTGAGATCGTCTGGTTGAAATGGTGTCTTGATTAAGTTGTTTGGTTGAAATGGTACTGGTTGAGTTCGTCTGGTTGAAATGGCACTGGTTGATATCGTCTGGTTGAAATGGCACTGGTTGACAACGTCTGGTTGAAAAGGTGTCTTGGTGGAGTTGTCTGGTGGTCGTAGGTGAATGTTGTACCGGTAGTGGGGTGAACGGCCTCTTGTTGTGGGGTATGAGACATTTTGCACCCACTCTGTTTATCTCTTATTATCGCTCCTTAGGTCAACTTCGCTCACTTAGTCTCTTATCTCTCTCTCACTCTCTCTCACACACACACGCACACACACTACACACACACAGACACACACACACACACTACACACATACTACACACACACACACACACACACTACACACACACAAACACACATACTACACACACACACACATACTACATACACACACACACACACACACACACACATACTACACACACACACACACACACACATACTACATATACACACACACACACTACACACACACACACATACTACACACACACTATACACACACACACACACCCTACTTATCATTCTACAGGTGCCCCCTTACATACTCTCACACTAACTTTCACTGGTTAACTATGTACTTGTAACATGTACATGATTATAAATGAAGGCATACACGCAGACACACATGCATGTATATGTGTGTAGGTCTAAATACGCACACACACACACACACACACACATACACTTATATGTTTACTTACACACATAATACACATATAATAGTTCTCTCTCTCTCTCTCTCTCTCTCTCTCTCTCTCTCTCTCTCTCACACACACACACACATACACACATATACATTCACACCACACCATATGACACACACACACACACACAGCCCGTAGCCTAGTAGGTAGAGCTCTCGTCTCACACACGAGGGGTCGGGGGTTCAATCCCAGACCGGGCGGAGACAAATTGGGCTTGTCTCCTTTCATGTGTTAGCCTCAGTTCACCTAGCTGTAAATAGGTACCTGGAATAAGTGGACGACGTTGTGACGTCCCATCTGGGGTTGGCAAAAATGGTACAAGGCGAGATGGGTATCATATGGTTCACCTAAGCTGATGGCTACCTAAGCCTTCGGGCGAGACGGTACCGTCTATAGTGAGAATGGTACCAAACAGATCCACCCTAAGCCTTCGTTTCCGATGTCGCCAATTGGCTAAATACAGACTACACACACATCCACAGCCATTCCAACAGTACATAAAACACTTAACATGCATTTCACGCAATACATTCCCAGTTAAGGAGGCGCGATAATAATGAGCTTAGCTCGCATTGCGTGGATTCCCCTTGACGAACAAGTAACTGAGTAACACACACACACACACTTACACACACACACACACACACACATACCGGTACTTTCCTGCTGCTAAAACTGGTCAACCAAGAATTCATGTGTACACCAGCTCCCATGTACGTGTGTGTATGTGTGTGTACGTGATGAAAGTGAAAGCATGTGTACACCTCTCCAGCTCCTTCTCAGATACCAATGTGTTTCCATCTCCACTTTGCTTGTTGTTTTAGTGTTGTGATTATTATTATTATTATTACCGGTATTATTGTTATTATATATATATTATAATTATTATTACCGGTATTATTGTTATTATATATATATTATAATTATTATTACCGGTATTATTGTTATTATATATTTATTATTATTATTATTACCGGTATTATTGTTATCGGCCGAAGGCCGATTACTCTTAAATTACAGGCTCGCTATCGCTCGCCAGGATAAAATCGACACCTAAATGGCACGAAAGGTCTTAAAATTGACAGAATGGGGCGGAAATTCTTAAAAATCACCAAATTAATGGGGCAAACGTCTTAAAATCTCAAAAGCAATGGGGCTAGACATGAGGGAGAAAGGGGTCAAGAAAAAAGTCGCTCAAGTGGAAATCTCCCCTTAACCCCTACAGTACCAGCGACGTCTTTTTGTTTCTATTTCAGCTGCATTTAGACGATTTTGTGAAGCTTAGCAAGGATATATTATGGTAGCTAAAAGAATGAATTGAGAAAGTTAGACGATTTTATGAAGCGTTGGCAGGATATATGGTAGCTAAAAGAATGAATTGAGAAAGTTTGACGATTTTATGAAGCTTTGGAAGGATATATGGTAGCTAAAAGAATGAATTGAGAAAGTTAGACGATTTTATGAAGCGTTGGCAGGATATATGGTAGCTAAAAGAATGAATTGAGAAAGTTAGACGATTTTGTGAAGCTTAGGAAGGATATATGGTAGCTAAAAGAATTAATTGAGAAAGTTAGACGATTTTATGAAGCGTTGGCAGGATATATGGTAGCTAAAAGAATTAATTGAGAAAGTTAGACGATTTTATGAAGCTTAGGAAGGATATATGGTAGCTAAAGGAATGAATTGAGAACGTTAGACGATTTTATGAAGCTTTGGAAGGATATATGGTAGCTAAAAGAATGAATTGAGAAAGTTAGACGATTTTATGAAGCGTTGGCAGGATATATGGTAGCTAAAAGAATGAATTGAGAAAGTTAGACGATTTTGTGAAGCTTAGGAAGGATATATGGTAGCTAAAAGAATGAATTGAGAAAGTTAGACGATTTTATGAAGCGTTGGCAGGATATATGGTAGCTAAAAGAATGAATTGAGAAAGTTAGACGATTTTGTGAAGCTTAGGAAGGATATATGGTAGCTAAAAGAATTAATTGAGAAAGTTAGACGATTTTATGAAGCGTTGGCAGGATATATGGTAGCTAAAAGAATGAATTGAGAAAGTTAGACGATTTTGTGAAGCTTAGGAAGGATATATGGTAGCTAAAAGAATGAATTGAGAAAGTTAGACGATTTTATGAAGCGTTGGCAGGATATATGGTAGCTAAAAGAATTAATTGAGAAAGTTAGACGATTTTATGAAGCTTAGGAAGGATATATGGTAGCTAAAGGAATGAATTGAGAACGTTAGACGATTTTATGAAGCTTTGGAAGGATATATGGTAGCTAAAAGAATGAATTGAGAAAGTTAGACGATTTTATGAAGCGTTGGCAGGATATATGGTAGCTAAAAGAATGAATTGAGAAAGTTAGACGATTTTGTGAAGCTTAGGAAGGATATATGGTAGCTAAAAGAATGAATTGAGAAAGTTAGACGATTTTATGAAGCGTTGGCAGGATATATGGTAGCTAAAGGAATGAATTGAGAAAGTTTGACGATTTTATGAAGCTTTGGAAGGATATATGGTAGCTAAAAGAATGAATTGAGAAAGTTAGACGATTTTATGAAGCGTTGGCAGGATATATGGTAGCTAAAAGAATGAATTGAGAAAGTTAGACGATTTTGTGAAGCTTAGGAAGGATATATGGTAGCTAAAAGAATGAATTGAGAAAGTTAGACGATTTTATGAAGCTTAGGAAGGATATATGGTAGCTAAAGGAATGAATTGAGAAAGTTAGACGATTGTATGAAGCTTAGGAAGGATCATATATGGTAGCTAAAAGAATGAATTGAGAAAGTTAGACGATTTTGTGAAGCTTTGGAAGGATATATGGTAGCTAAAAGAATGAATTGAGAAAGTTAGACGATTTTGTGAAGCTTTGGCAGGATATATGGTAGCTAAAAGAATGAATTGAGAAAGTTAGACGATTTTGTGAAGCTTTGGAAGGATATATGGTAGCTAAAAGAATGAATTGAGAAAGTTAGACCATTTTGTGAAGCTTTGGCAGGATATATGGTAGCTAAAGGAATGAATTGAGAAAGTTAGACCATTTTGTGAAGCTTAGGAAGGATATATGGTAGCTAAAGGAATGAATTGAGAAAGTTAGACGATTGTATGAAGCTTAGGAAGGATCATATATGGTAGCTAAAAGAATTAATTGAGAAAGTTAGACCATTTTGTGAAGCTTAGGAAGGATCATATATGGTAGCTAAAAGAATTAATTGAGAAAGTTAGACCATTTTGTGAAGCTTAGGAAGGATCATATATGGTAGCTAAAGGAATGAATTGAGAAAGTTAGACCATTTTGTGAAGCTTTGGAAGGATATATGGTAGCTAAAAGAATGAATTGAGAAAGTTAGACCATTTTGTGAAGCTTTGGCAGGATATATGGTAGCTAAAAGAATGAATTGAGAAAGTTAGACGATTTTGTGAAGCTTAGGAAGGATATATGGTAGCTAAAGGAATGAATTGAGAAAGTTAGACGATTGTATGAAGCTTAGGAAGGATCATATATGGTAGCTAAAAGAATTAATTGAGAAAGTTAGACCATTTTGTGAAGCTTAGGAAGGATCATATATGGTAGCTAAAAGAATTAATTGAGAAAGTTAGACCATTTTGTGAAGCTTAGGAAGGATCATATATGGTAGCTAAAAGAATGAATTGAGAAAGTTAGACCATTTTGTGAAGCTTAGGAAGGATCATATATGGTAGCTAAAAGAATGAATTGAGAAAGTTAGACCATTTTATGAAGCTTAGGAAGGATCATATATGGTAGCTAAAAGAATGAATTGAGAAAGTTAGACGATTTTGTGAAGCTTAGGAAGGATATATGGTAGCTAAAGGAATGAATTGAGAAAGTTAGACGATTGTATGAAGCTTAGGAAGGATCATATATGGTAGCTAAAAGAATGAATTGAGAAAGTTAGACGATTTTGTGAAGCTTAGGAAGGATATATGGTAGCTAAAGGAATGAATTGAGAAAGTTAGACGATTTTGTGAAGCTTAGGAAGGATATACAATTATGGTAGCTAAAGGAATGAATTGAGAAAGTCTGTAGCCAATTGATTAGTAGACATCCTTCCATAGCTGAATAAAACCGTCTAATAGTTGCCAGAATGTAATGCAAGTGATGTCACCGTTACTCAAGGGGTTAATAGTATTATAATGTTCTGTCCTTTTCTATCTTTCTCTGGCTTGTATCCATTTGGCCCCATTCAGCCTACTATTTTAAGACGTTTATCCCCATCCAGGTGTCAATGTTTTACTGGTGAGCGGTAGTGAGCCAGCATATTTTTTATTTTTTTTTGACAGCAGGCTAAATTTGTAAATTTTTCGACAGAAAAATTTCTCCGGCGAAGCCGGATTTCTTCATATAATGATGGCTCGCTATCGCTCGCCAGGAAGAAATCGACACCTAGATGGGGATAAACGTCTTAAAATAGTTGGCTGAATGGGGCCAAATGGATACAAGCCAGAGAAAGAGAGAAAAGGACAGAAATAACAAAAAGCAGGTCACCACCCTTAATGTTATGTACGGTCGCGCGAATAAGTCATGTCCCAGCTGTCATTACGTTTGGCTCGCTCTGTGCTGTATTAATGTCTGTCAGATGTTGAATAGGGTGGGTAAGTGTAGGAACATGTTTGTATATTTCACTCGATATGAAGAAATGACGCTTAGATAGTGCTGATATTAATTATTGATCAAAACATACTTGGTGCCGAGACAACACTTATTCACCTCGACTGTACATTCTATCAATGACAGTAATAGCTCTGTTAGTATTGTTTATACGACTATTATAATTATTTATTGTTATTTTAATTTATATTAGTGACAGTATCAGCTCTCTTAGTGACAGTATTAGCTCTCTTAGTGACAGTATTAGCTCTCTTAGTGACAGTATTAGCTCTCTTAGTGACATTAATAGCTCTCTTAGTGACAGTATTAGCTCTCTTAGTGACATTAATAGCTCTCTTAGTGACAGTATTAGCTCTCTTAGTGACAGTATTAGCTCTCTTAGTGACAGTATTAGCTCTCTTAGTGACAGTATTAGCTCTCTTAGTGACAGTATTAGCTCTCTTAGTGACAGTATTAGCTCTCTTAGTGACAGTATTAGCTCTCTTAGTGACAGTATTAGCTCGCTTAGTATTGTTCTTACTAGTAATCATAGGGGTTAACCCCTTCTGTACCGGCGATCTCTCTTTTTACTTGATTTCAGCTACATTTAGACGAATGTATGAAGCTTAGGAAGGATATATGGTAGCTACGAGGATTAATCGAGATAGTCTGTAGCCTATTAATGAGTAGACATCCTTCTTAATCTGAACAACATCGTCTAATGGTTGCCAGAATATAATGAAAAGTACATCATCGGTACAGAAGGGGTTAAGAGGAGGTATTTAGTTTGTTCCCTAGACCTCCATCAAGCTTAAAATTACACCCCCTTCAGTCCCTTTCAAGATAAATTTGAAAATTTTTCGGTAGAAAAATGTCCCGGCCAAAGGCCGGTTCCTCTTAAATTACAGGCTCGCTATCGCTCGCCAGGATAAAATCGACACCTGAATGGCACGAAAGGTCTTAATATGGGGTGAAAAGTTCTTAACATTGCTAAACTAATGGGGCAAACGTTTTATAATATCAAAAGCAATGGGACTAAACATGAGGGAGAAAGGGGTCAAGAAAGAAAATCCTCAAGTGGATATCTCCCCTTAATGCTATGTTATTTTTGTATCAGTGACAGTATTAGCTCTGATAGTATGGGTACTTCTGAAGGCTTGTTTACTTGCTTTTTGTGGGTGAAATCTTATAAGTGTTTACCTCCTGTCGCCTATTTTGTCTTTCTTGTGTCTCTTGCTGATCCTTCCTACCCCTTGTGGGAATAAGGACTGGCTACTGACTGACTAGTATTGTTCTTACTAGTTTTTAGATGTGTGTATGACTGATATTGTTCTTACTAGATTTAACATGTGTGTACGACTGATATTGTTCTTTCTAGATTTAACATGTGTGTACGACTGATATTGTTCTTTCTAGATTTAACATGTGTGTATGACTGATATTGTTCTTACTAGATTTAACATGTGTGTACGACTGATATTGTTCTTTCTAGATTTAACATGTGTGTATGACTGATATTGTTCTTACTAGATTTAACATGTGTGTACGACTGATATTGTTCTTTCTAGATTTAACATGTGTGTACGACTGATATTGTTCTTACTAGATTTAACATGTGTGTACGACTGATATTGTTCTTACTAGATTTAACATGTGTGTACGACTATAATTGTTCTTACTAGATTTTAATGGTGTGTATTATCTTTACAGGTAAGAGCTCTGAGTGCCTGGTGATGAACACGGCTGCAGAATACTAGTAAGTCTGAGGAGGCCGTTACGAAGGACAGTTTTGGCAGTTTTTCTAGTCTGTAATTGACCACTTCTCAGTTTTAGGCTAGTGAAGGAAGTTGGAGCTGTAGGCATTGATATATTTAGCAGATTTACTAGCTAATTTACGGTTGTAGTGCATTTATAACCACATCAAACCCAATTCAACATACTTTGTAGCCATCAGAAGCCTACATTATTATTGCATTTCTGTGTTATAGAGATGATTACGGCTCCAACTTCCTTATAGCCTGAAAGTTGCAAGTGGTCAATTGATTCTTGCTATAATTATCCGTCACATCTTTGTTGTTTTTACCTTCCATCACCTACTTTATGAACGACCCTCATCAACCCCAAATGAGTTCATTTAGAGCGGAATATTTGATTGTATTGTATTTAATTTATATGTATTTATTATTATTATTATTTTATATAAACAGTATATATATACTACCGGGTATATATATATATATATATATATATATATATATATATAAATATATAATATATATATATATATATATATATATATATATATATATATATATATATATATACTGTATATATATTATATATATATATATATATATATATATATATATATATATATATATATATATATATACTGTATATGGCGGAAGTTAGGATCCTGTTACACACAAGTTGGTAACCTTGCTAACGTGACTGATATACTTCCTTATTTTACACACCCAACTCAGATATATATGTGTGTGTGTGTGTATTATTTATTGATGTGTATGAGGAAGACACAAGGTAAAGCTGCCTGTAACAAGTGTCTATCCCAAAGTTGAAACAGTGACCGAGCCAAATTAAGGGCGGTGGATGGTCATTTAAAGAAAAGTGTGTGTGTGTGTGTCTATGTGTGTGTCTATGTGTGTTTGTGTGTCTGTGTCTCTGTGTGTATTTGGTATTGGACAGAAGTGTGTTGTGCTTGTTTAGTGTAGTGAAATGAATAGGAGGAGGAGGTGTTTGTGGGAGCTAGCTGGATTACTCTGTGTGTAGGTGAGGCACAAACAGAAACAGTGAGGAAGGCAAAACCATGAATTTATATGCGACTTAAAAATACCGAGGAATTTGAACCATTTAATTTATTCTGGCGAGCATCAAATGATACATAGGTTATAAGGTGCAGATACTTTTGATACCGCCTGTACCGTTAAAGGGGTAGTGCTTATTTGTGCGTCTATTTAATTAAATATTATTTATTTTGTATAATTGTTTTTAATATCCTCGCATCAAGCTTAGAAAGATACCCCTAGACCCCTTTTCAAAGATAAATTTGTACATATTTTGGTAGAAAAAATGTCCGGTCAAAGGCCGGTTCTTCCTAAAACTACAGGCTCGCTATCGCACGCCAGGAAAAAATCGACATCTAAATGGCACTATGGCCTTAAAATCGCCAAGCTGACGGAGCGAATGTCTTAAGATCTCAAAACTAATGGGGCTAGATATGAGGGAGGAGGGGGTCCAGAAAAAGAACAACCCTTTAAGAGAAAAGCTAAACTAATAGCCCTGTTCTGATTCACTGATTATATGGGCTGTGTGTGTATATGTATGTATGTGTGTGTGTGTGTGTAGTCAGCTGGAACACACACACACAGTTACATACACACACACACACACACATACAGACTCAGACTCACATACACACACACACACCCACACATACATACATACATACACACACACACATACAGACTCAGACTCACACACACACACACACACACACACACACACACACACACACACACACACACATACAGACAGACTCAGATTCACACCCCCCCCCCCCCCCACACACACACACACCTTCTCACTCACACACACTAAGACACACACACACACATACACATACCTACCTACCTCTACCTCTCTCTCTCTCTCTCTCTCTCTCTCTCTCTCTCTCTCTCTCTCTCTCTCTCTCTCTCAGAAAAAGAAACTCTGAACAATATTCTCTAACTCTTTGAATTTCCTGTCGTATTTTTTCATGTGAATCTTTCTTCTATTCAACAGCTGAGCTCTGGAACTCTCTCCCAGAATCAGTCTTTCCCTCATCCTATGACTTAAATTGCTTCAATCTCCTGGTGTCCCTTGATCTATGCCCTGTCACTCTTTCAACTCTGGGGGAGGCACTCGTCATAGGCAGTTCTGTCTTTTGTCTCCTTCACTCACATAGAAAACGAAATATATTTATTTATTATATTTTATTTTATTTTATTTTGTATTGTTTATTTATGTATTTTTGTTGTTGTGTTTGAAGGGGACTAAAGGCAAAGCACAGTGTAACAAGTGTCTTACCCCCGGATACATACTTGCGAACACTATGCTATTAAATACAGCTTCGGAAGGATCTCTAACAAGCAAAGGGATATAATTAATCAGAATCATCCCTTCATATCCCACAGACCACTTAACCCTTTCAGTACCGCTGCCGTCCTTTTAACTTTATGCGGGCTGCTATTAGACGATTTGATTCAGTTCAAAATGGGACTCTAGCAATTCACAGGTTTCGAACGATCTCACTTATCCCTTTTCACTACCTCAGATCCGTCTTAAACTGCACACAATCGCAATACAGAAAATACGTCGCCGGTACAGAAGGGGTTAAATACAATACAGAAAATACGTCGCCGGTACAGAAGGGGTTACAGACAATATAATACAACTTTGACACACTGAAACGCTTAAGGGGAGATTTCCACTTGAGGGAGTTTTTTCTTGACCCCTTTCTCCCTCATGTTTAGCCCCATTGCTTTTGATATTATAAAACGTTTGCCCCATTAGTTTAGCGATTTTAAGAACTTTCACCCCATATTAAGACCTTTCGTGCAATTCAGGTGTCTATTTTATCCTGGCGAGCGATAGCGAGCCTGTAATTTAAGAGGAATCGGCCTTCGGCCGGGACATTTTTCTACCGAAAAATTTACAAATTTATCTTGAAAGGAACTCGAGGGGGTGTAATTTTAAGGTTGATGGAGGTCTAGGGAACAAACTAAATATCTCCCCTTAATCACACATTAAGAGGAGAAGGGTTATTTTTCTGGACCCCTTTCTCCGTCGTGTTTAGCTCCATTAGTTTTGATATTTTAAGACGTTCAGCTCATGAGTTTGGCGATTTTAACACCTTTAGCTCCATTTAGGTGTCGATTATTTTTTTCTGGTAGAGCGATAGCGAGCCTGTAATTACTAACTCTTGGTCATCCTCCTTTCGGGACTTTGGTGAGACCTGTTCTATTGCGCTAGACATATCAAAGGCCTTCGATAGAGTCTGGCACACATCTTTAATTTCTAAACTACCCTCCTTCGGTTGCTATCCCGCCATCTGTGCCTTTGTCTCTAATTTCCTTTCCGGCCGTTCCATAGCTGCGGTTGTGGACGGCCATCGCTCACTTCCTCATCCTATCAACTCCGGTGTTCCTCAGGGTTCTGTCCTATCTCCTATTCTCTTTCTAATTTTCATAAATGATCTTCTCAACTGTATACCTCCAGTCCCATCCATTCATACGCAGAGGCCTCCCTCTACCTTACACTACTCATTTAGTTTCCCAGAACGCCCCAGTCAGCAATCCCTCCAAGACAAACGTAATGAAGCCATGCAACACTTATCTTCTGTTCTAGCTGCTATTTCCAATTGGGGCAGAGAAAATCTTGTTACCTTTAAGGGGAGATTTCCACTTGAGGGATTTTTTTCTGGACCCGTTTCTCCCTCATGTTTAGCCCCATTGATTTTGATATTTTAAGACGTTCGCCCCATTAGTTTGGCGATTTTAAGAATGTTTGCCCCATTTCTGTCAATTTTAAGACTTTTCGTTCCATTAAGGTGTCGATCTTTTCCTGGCGAGCGATAGCGAGCCTGCAATTTAAGGGGAACCGGCCTTCGGCCGGGACATTTTCTACCGATAAATGTACAAATTTATCATGAAAGGGGGTCTAGGGGCTGTAATGTTAAGCTTGATGGATGTCTAGCGAACTAACTAAAAACCTCCCCTTAATGCTTCCAAACCCCAATTTCTCCATCTATCTACCCGTTCGGAACTCCCAGCGGACTATCCCTTATTCTTGAACAATACAAAAATCTATCCTTCATCTTCTCTCAATATTCTTGGTGTTACTTTTTCTTTGGTTTCACTTGGAAGGACCATATTACCAGTCTTGCTAAAGCAGCCTTCCAGAAGCTGTGTGTGCTCAACCGCCTCAAGGGGTTCTTTACCACTGCACAGCTTCTTGCTCTGTACAGGGGCACAGTGCATCCTTATATTGAGTATTGTTCACATGTGTGGGGAGGATCCTCTCACACCGCACTCCTAGACAAAGTAGAAAAGAAGGCCTTTCGTATCATTACTTTCCGCCCACTCATCAACTCTCTGCAAACTCTCTCTCTCTTCGCCGCAATGTTGCATCTCTCTCTTAATAAATCATGCCATTTAATGCTTGACACATTAAATTGATTAAGGGGGAAATAGTTTTTTTTCTGGACTCCCTTCTCCTTCATGTTAAGCCCCATTAGTTTTAAGATTTTTAGACGTTCGCCCCATTATTTAGTCGATTTTAAGACCTCTCATCCTATTTGTTTATCAACAAGTCCTTTCGTTCCATTTACAGTAGGTGTCGATTTTTGTTCCTGGTAAGCGATAGCGAGCCTGTAATTTTGGAGGAACAATGGGATATTTGTCTACCGAAACATATAAAAATACTTCTTGAAAAGGGATCTTGAGGATATTATATTAAGTTTGGTGGAGGTCTAGGGTGAAAAGGGATCATGAGGATATTATATTAAGTTTGGTGGAGGTCTAGGGTGAAAAGGGATCATGAGGATATTATATTAAGTTTGGTGGAGGTCTAGGGTGAAAAGGGATCTTGAGGATATTATATTAATTTTGGTGGAGGTCTAGGGTGAAAAGGGATCATGAGGATATTATATTAAGTTTGGTGGAGGTCTAGGGTGAAAAGGGATCTTGAGGATATTATATTAAGTTTGGTGGAGGTCTAGGGTGAAAAGGGATCATGAGGATATTATATTAATTTTGGTGGAGGTCTAGGGTGAAAAGGGATCATGAGGATATTATATTAAGTTTGGTGGAGGTCTAGGGTGAAAACAAACCATAATAGAAAAAAAAACAGGTCACCTGTTTTTGTTCTGTCCTTTTCTATCTTGCTCTGGCTTGTATCCATTTGGCCCCATTCAGCCTACTGTTTTAAGACGTTTATCCCCATCCAGGTGTCAATTTTTTACTGGTGAGCGGTAGCGAGCCAGCATATTTTTTAGTTTTGTTTGACAGCAGGCTAAATTTGTACATTTTTCGACAGAAAAATGTCTCCGGCGAAGCCGGATTTCTTCATATAATGCTGGCTCGCTATCGCTCGCCAGGAAGAAATCGACACCTAGATGGGGATAAACGTCTTACAATAGTTGGCTGAATGGGGCCGAATGGATACAAGCCAGAGAAAGAGAGAAAAGGACAGAAATAACAAAAAGCAGGTCACCCCCCTTAACTCATCCCTATACCTACAGTATATTGGTACAAAGTAAACATTGCTAATTAGTTTGTATAAGACGTCTTTGTACAGCTGAGGAAGGCTTTGCGGAAATGCAAGGGGTAATAAGGACTATCTTGACTAACCCTCTGACTCTTCATACCCCCTTCCTAATCTTAATCTGGGTTCGAATCCCCGGACTGCCACATGTGTTTGTTTATTTCATTAATCGAGTTTAGGAGGAAAGTTGGTTGGTGGAGAGAACATAATATTAAAATAGCCCAATAGTAGCTTGAAAACAGAAAATAAATAAGTAATCGGATCTTGAAAGGGTTAAGTTGATCAAACACGTCAATGTGCGACCTTGATTTTGTTATTCGTCGTGTGTGTGTGTGTGTGTGTGTGGTGTTACAAAAGAAGCATTGCCATTCATTGATAGCGGTCAGACATGTACGCCTACACACACACACACACATTCCATTATTTACTGTACATGCACCTACACATTCAAATACACACACATACACATACACATACATATTCAAATACATATTAAAACATACACATTCAGAGAGAGAGAGAGAGAGAGAGGGAGGGGGGGGGGGGGGTAATAAGGGCCTCACCATGACCTTCGAGACAGACAGACACTCAGCTTTCACCACCATCACCACCACCACCACCAAAATCATCATCACCACCACCACCACAGACAGACAGACAGACACTCAGCTTTCACCACCACTACCATCACTACCACCACCACAGACAGACACACATACACTCCGCTTTCACCACCACCACCACCATCACTACCACCACCACAGACAGATAGACACACAGACATTCAGCTTTCATCACCACCACCACCACCAAAATCATCATCATCACCACCACCACCACCACCACCACAGGCAGACACACAGACACTCCGCTTTCACCACCACCACCATCACTACCACCACCACAGACAGATAGACACACAGACATTCAGCTTTCACCACCACCACCACCACCACCACCACCACCACCACAGACACACAGCTTTCACCACCACCACCACAGACACACAGCTTTCACCACCACCACCATCACTACCACCACCACCACCACCACCACAGACACTCCGCTTTCACCACCACCACCACCACCACCACAGACACACAGACACTCCGCTTTCACCACCATCACTACCACCACCACCACCACCACAGACACACAGACACTCCACTTTCACCACCACCACCACCACCACCACCACAGACACTCCGCTTTCACCACCATCACTACCACCACCACCACCACCACAGACACACAGACACTCCGCTTTCACCACCACCACCATTACCACCACCATCACCAGCACCACCACCACCACCACCACCACCACCACCACCACCACCACCACAGACACACAGACACTCCGCTTTCACCACCATCACTACCACCACCACCACAGACACACAGACACTCCGCTTTCACCACCATCACTACCACCACCACCACCACAGACACACAGACACTCCGCTTTCACCACCATCACTACCACCACCACCACAGACACACAGACACTCCGCTTTCACCACCACCACCACCACCATCACCACCACCATCACCACCACCACCACCACCACCACCACCACCACCACAGACACACAGACACTCCGCTTTCACCACCATCACTACCACCACCACCACAGACACACAGACACTCCGCTTTCACCACCACCACTACCACCACCACCACCACCACCACAGACACACAGACACTCCGCTTTCACTACCATCACTACCACCACCACCACCACCACAGACACACAGACACACAGACACTCCGCTTTCACCACCATCACTACCACCACCACCACCACCACAGACACACAGACACTCCGCTTTCACCACCATCACTACCACCACCACCACCACCACAGACACACAGACACTCCGCTTTCACCACCATCACTACCACCACCACCACCACCACAGACACAGACACTCCGCTTTCACCACCACCACCACCACCATCACCACCACCACCACCACCACAGACACACAGACACTCCGCTTTCACCACCACCACCACCACCACCACAGACACAGACACTCGTCGCTTTCACCACCACCACCACCACCACCATCACCATCACCACCACAGACACAGACACTCCGCTTTTACCACCATCACTACCACCACCACCACCACAGACACACAGACACTCCGCTTTCACCACCACCACTACCACCACCACCACCACCACCACAGACACAGACACTCCGCTTTCACCACCACCACCACCACCACCACAGACACACACACACTCCGCTTTCACCACCACCACCACCACCACAGAAAAACAGACACACAGACACTCCGCTTTCACCACCACCACCATCACTACCACCACCACCACCATCACTACCACCACCACCACCACAGACACACAGACACTCAGCTTTCACCACCACCACCATCACTACCACCACCACCACCACAGACACAGACACTCCGCTTTCACCACCACCACCACCACCACCACCACCACCACAGACAAACACACTCCGCTTTCACCACCACCACCACCACCACCACAGAAAGACAGACACACAGACACTCCACTTTCACCACCACCACCACCACCACCACCACCACAGACACACACACACTCCGCTTTCACCACCACCACCACCACCACCACCACCACCACCACCACAGACACATACACACTCCGCTTTCACCACCACCACCATCACTACCACCACCACCACCACCACAGACACACAGACACTCAGCTTTCACCACCACCACCATCACTACCACCACCACCACCACAGAAAGACAGACACACAGACACTCAGCTTTCACCACCACCACCACCACCACCACCACAGACACACAGACACTCAGCTTTTACCACCATCACCACCATCACCATCACCACCACCACATACACACAGACACTCAGCGTTTCACCACCACCACCATCACAGACACACAGACACTCAGCTTTCACCACCATCACCATCACCACCACCACATACACACAAACACTCAGCGTTTCACCATCACCACCACCACAGACAGACAGACAGACACTCAACTGTCACCATCACCATCACCACCACCACCACCACCACCACCACCACCACCACACACACACTCAGCTTTTCACCATCACCACCACCACCACAGACAGACAGACAGACAGACAGACACTCCGCTTTCGCCACCACCACCATCACTACCACCACCACAGACATACAGTCTCTCAGCTTTAGCCACCACCACCATCACTACCATCACCACAGACACACAACTTTCACCATCACCACCACCACCACAGACAGACAGACAGACAGACACTCAGCTTTCGCCACCACCACCATCACTACCACCATCACTATCACTATGAGAAAGCAAACTATTCGATGAATGGCACTCCGCTTAAGAATGTAAACAGAGAAACTGATCTGGGAGTAACAATATCGAGTAACCTAAAACCGAGTCAACAATGTTCAGAAGTTGTTAAGAAGGCAAACAAAATAATTGGCTTTATAGGCAGGTCATTTGAGCATAAATCCAAAGAAGTTATCCTAACCCTTTACAATTCCTTAGTCCGCCCTCTTCTGGAATACTGCGTTCAATCCTGGTGCCCTTATTACCAAAAAGATATAAACAAGCTAGAACGAGTTCAACGTAGAGTTACCAAAATGATACCTAGCCTAAAGAACAAACCATACGAAGAGCGTCTTAGAGAATTAAATCTATTTCCTTTAACCCAGCGCAGATTAAGAGGCGACTTAATTCAAGTGTTCAAAATCATCAAAGGCATCGACAATATGAACTGTAGTAAGTACTTCACTATCGACCAATCTAATTACACGCGGGGAAACGGTTGCAAAATTATTGGTAAATCTTTTAACTCGCACGAATCTAAGAATTTCTTCTTCAATCGAGTTGTCAACTTGTGGAATGGGCTTCCCCGAGACGTTAGACTGCAGCACCGTTGATTCATTTAAATTCCGCCTAGACAAATATCTCGCATCAAACCCGCGACTGACTGCGTTTGTAAATGAATAACTTTATCCTCCCCTCAGTTACTAACCCATCTGTCCCCTACTAACTTCCTAGTCCTGCCACGTTAGTGGCAGGGCAGTAGTTCCCTTTCCAATGTTCCCTTACCCACTCTAAACCACTGTTTGGACACTTGATCCTCAGTGTTTTGGAGGACAAGCAACCTAGAAGGGTCACTAGATCTGTTGTTGCTTGATTTCCTTTGTACTCCTTTGTACCACCACCACAGACATACAGACAGACAGTCTCTCAGCTTTAGCCACCACCACCATCACTACCATCACCACAGACACACAGCTTTCACCATCACCACAGACAGACAAACCATAAAACACAAAGACACGGAATCCAAGACATTATCAGGTAGAAACACATACAGACAAATTAATGAAGACCACACACACACACACACACACACACACACACACAGATCATACTAATACAACCTTAAGGGGAGGTTTTTAGTGTGTTTCCTAGACTTCCATCAAGCTTGAAAATACACCCCCTTGACCCCCTTTCAAGATAAATTTGTACATTTTTCGGTAGAAAAATGTCCCGGCCAAAGGCCGGTTCCTCTTAAATTACAGGCTCGCTATCGCTCGCCAGGAAAAAATCGACACCTAAATGGCACAACAGTTCAATTGACAGAAATGGGGCGAAAGTTCTTAAAATCGCCAAACTAAAGGGGGCGAGCGTCTTAAAATCTAAAAAGCAATGGGGCTAAACATGAGAGAGAAAGGGGTCCAGAAAAAAATCCCTCAAGTGGAAATCTCCCCTTAATGGGAGAGGGGCCGTTTTTCTGCGCCCTCCTCCTCCCTCATATTTAGGCCCCATTAGTTATCAGGTTTTAAAATATTTGCCCCATTAGTTTGTTGATTTCAAGACCTTACGCCCTTTTTCTTTGTCAATATTAGGACCTTGTGCTACTTAGGTGTCGATTTTTCCTGGCGAACGATAGTGAGCCTGTCTTTTTTTGAAGAACCCGGCCGAAAAAAAAATCCGAAAA
>CM064522.1:29339146-29346646 GCA_032716605.1 Paralithodes platypus | reverse complement strand
GGAGGTCTAGTGAACAAACTAAATACCTCCCCTTAATGATGTAAATGTATAACTCTCTGATTAAATATGATGACATGTGTAGCGTAAATAATGACTATATACTGTTGTGTTGAGAAGTACAGGGTGTAGATATCAGTGTTGACCAGAAATGCAAGCTATGATATCTTTTACATTACACCCATAAGTACAGTTGGCCTCAGTCATTTGTGTACACTCTTATGTTTTTCTATGTATAGACAGAAGATTAGTATGATTGAATTGGAAGTGTATTGTCTTATGTAATAGTTACATTATATGACCAATTAACGGGTTTATAGCAAATTATTCTGATAAGGGACCCCGCCTCGCTTTTATTACCTTTCTCTCCCTCTCTCTTTGGCTTGTATCCATTCGGCCCCATTCAGCCTACTGTTTTAAGACGTTTACCCCCTTCCAGGTTTCAATATTTTCCTAGATAGCGGTAGCGAGCTAGCATATGTATTTGTTTTGTTTTGACAGCAGGCTAAATTTGTAAATTTTTCGATAGAAAAATTTCTCCGGCGAAGCCGGATTTCTCCATACAATGCTGGCTCGCTATCGGTCGCCAGGAAGAAATCGACACCTGGATGGGGATAAACGTCTTAAAACAGTTGGCTGAATGGGGCCAAATGGATACAAGTCAGAGAGAGAGAGAGATAAAAAAAAGCCGGTGACCCCCCTTAATTAGTAGCGGTCGGTTTGATTTGAGACACACCTGGATAACAAAGAACATGGGGGAGGGGAGGGGGGGGGGGGGGGGAGAGATAATTTGTCATCATTATATTACTTCATTAACAAACTTCCGGGGATTAATCTTCCTTAGGTACAGGCACGTTGGAAAGTCCTGGCATACTCACCAGAGGCGGTTTCTTTTCATCTGACGGTAAATTGCAAAGTTCCCATCAAGATTTCTCAGTTATTTTGAAGATTTTGTTAGTGAAATATGGTGTTAATTATAGAAACGTGGTCTTATTTTGGTGCAGAGACATAGGAGTTTCGTATTTGTCTTTAAGTATCGTGCAATTAGCCGCTAAGGGATTCAATTTATCGTCAGCTGAAAAGAAACAAGAGTATAGTTTCACATGTATTATCCTCTCTTGGTATATAGAGGCAAGAGCGCTGGTGTCCCTTCTATGTAAGTCCTTTAGTTGACATGGTATAGCCTTCTGGTTTTGTTCTAGCCAACACGACGATTTTATACATATTCGGGAGGACGTCTAGGGGTGAACGCAATCTCGATGAACGTTTTATCTCCCTCGGATAATCGATGCACATTACCTTTTCATTATAAGGTGACATGGTTCTTCCTTTTAAGGGGAGGTGTTTAGTTTGTTCCCTAGACCTCCATCAAGCTAAAAATTACACCCCCTTGAGTCCCTTTCAAGATAAATTTGTACATTTTTCGGTAGAAAAATGTCACGGCCAAAGGCCGGTTCCTCTTAAATTACAGGCTCGCTATCGCTCGCCAGGATAAAATCGACAGCTGAATTGCACGAAAGGTCTTAATATGGGGTGAAAGTTCTTAAAATCGCTAAACTAATGGGGCAAACGTTTTATAATATCAAAAGCAATGGGGCTAAACATGAGGGAGAAAGGGGTCAAGCAAAAAATCCCTCAAGTGGAGACCTCCCCTTAATGTCTCCCAGATGTTGAATAGGGTGGGTAAGTGTAGTAACCTGTTTGTATATCTCACTCGAAACGAACCAATCAATTTTATATATTGCTGATACCAATTATTGACCAAAATATACTTGATGCCGAGACATGACTTATTAGCGCGCCTGTACCTGTAATGTAGATTAAGTGTAGGGAATATAGGTTGTAGCAGGATATATTTTTTAGTATAGGTAAAGACGTAATAGGGAAGAAGGGATCTGCCTCGTAAGGGCCAATATACCTTCTGCAGACTTCTATTTTTCTTATATTCTCTTGTACAATGTTGGCAAGAAAAACAATAAGAGGCTTCATCCTATAATGAAAGGTTTAATCAAAATGTCTTAATAAATATCCAATCTAAATTTTGCGCTGTGTGGGATGGCATAGTGAGAGAGTTAACCTTGTGGAGTGAAGTGGAGGAGTGGGTGGAAGACAACACCGCACACATTACTCCACAATAGTCCACCCAGTCACGACCTCAAACACGGAGTCACACGGTACAATTATAAATGGCAATTGTACTTGAGCAATATTTGGGCTTTAAAGAGGGGGTATTGTATTTATTATTATTATTATTATTATTATTATTATTATTATTATTATTATAATTATTTGTATTATCTTATATATATATATATATATATATATATATATATATATATATATATATATATATATATATATATAGCTTTCTATCGACACCTAAATGGCACGAGAGGTCTTAAATATCGGCAAACTAATTGGGCGAATTGCTTAAAATCCCAATGGGGCTAAGCATGAGGGAGAATAGGTCCCAGCACCCCCCCCCCCCCTCTCTCTCTCTCTCTCTCTCTCTCTCTCTCTCTCTCTCTCTCTCTCTCTCTCTCTCTCTCTCTCTCTCTCTCTCTCTCTCTCTCTCTCTCTCTCTCTCTCTCTCTCTCTCTCTCTCGTAACGCACACACCACCCATATACGGCATCCGCTCTGACACCCGCTTAATTAACCCACCATAATTTAGCACCCAGTTACCCTAATATTAAATTTTATGCATAAGCCAACATTAGACCTTGGCTGTATATGGTGCGCGGCTGGTGGGTGCTGGGCCAACATTGGGTAAGGGTATAAACTAACATATATATATGCTAAATCAGACAATGGGGACTTAAAATAGTTATATATACAGTATATATATATATATATATATATATATATATTATATATATATATATATATATTTATATATATATATATATATATATATATATATAGAGAGAGAGAGAGAGAGAGAGAGAGAGAGAGAGAGAGAGAGAGTTATCCACATTAGTTCTGTTCCTCTCCGTGATCTTATACATGGAAGTACAATATAATGCGTATGATTGAATTACGAGTGTATTTTCTTATGCAGTGGTCAGTGGTCAACCCCTCTGATTAGTCAACTGATAATTAAACTAAATCACACTCGCAAATTGATTCATATTAATTTTACGTTCATTTGTGTGAGCACGACGGGGTACAGAACTTATGGGAGCAATTGTACACACACACACACACACACACACACACACACACACAGCCAGTAGCCTAGTAGGTAGAGCTCTCGTCTCACACACGAGGGGTCGGGGGTTCAATCCCCGGCCGGGCGGAGACAAATTGGGCTTGTCTCCTTTCATGTGTTAGCCTCAGTTCACCTAGCTGTAAATAGATACCTGGAATAAGTGGACGACGTTGTGACGTCCCATCTGGGGTTGGCAAAAATGGTACAAGGCGAGATGGGTATCATATGGTTCACCTAAGCTGATGGCTACCTAAGCCTTCGGGCGAGACGGTACCGTCTATAGTGAGAATGGTACCATACAGATCCACCCTAAGCCTTCGTTTCCGATGTCGCCAATTGGCTAAAAATACAGACTACACACACATCCACAGCCATTCCAACGATACATATAACACCTACACATATAGGAGGCGGGAAATAACGAGCATGCTCACTCCCGCAATACAACTAGAGTAAGTACAACTAGAGTAAGTACACACACACACACACACACACACTATACATACAACCATAGTACAAATATGAAGCCAAATTATAACCTCAAATATTATACTAATAATTGTTGAGTGCCGTTGTTAAGGGGAGATTTTAACTTATTTCTTTTTTCCTTTGGACCCCCTTCTCCCTCATGTTTAGCCCCATTAGTTGTTTTTATTTTAAGACGTTCGCCACAATAGTTTGTCGAATTTTAGATCTTTCGCCCCATTTATGTCAATTTAATGACTTCGTGCCATTTAAGCGTCGATTTTATTCCTGGCGAGCGATAGCGAGCCTGTAATTTAAATGAGAACCGGTCTCGCAGGCAGGCTTGATAGAGGTCTAGGAAACAAACTAAAACAAACAAATATATATATAGCGGTACCCGGAAATAATTACATATATATAAATGAATAGAATAACGTCTCCTTAACGGGAGATTTCCACTTGAGGGAGTTTTTTCTTGACTCCTTTCTCCTTCATGTTTAGGCCCATTGCTTTTGAGATTTTAAGACGTTCGCCCCATTGTTTTGATGATTTTAAGAACTTTCAACCCATTTCTGTAAATTTTAAGACCTTTCGTGCAATTTAGGTGTCGATTTTATCCTGGCGAGCAATAGCGAGCCTGTAATTTAAGAGGAACCAGCTTTCAGCCGGGACATTTTTCTACCGAAAAATGTACACATTTATCTTGAAAGGGGCTCAAGGAGGTGTAATCTTAAGCTTGATGGATATCTAGAGACCAAACTAAAAACCTCCCCTTAAGGTGTTACCCTACTACATCAACATTTATTGCAACAGCTGCCAGGGTTGCAAGTATATCAGCGTTGCACCAAACATTGACTCACTCCCATTAACCCGTTCAATACCGGTGACGGTGACGTCTTTTTTATTTCATTCAGCTACATTTACACTACTTATATAAAGCTTAGGAAGGATCTGTGGTAGCTCACAGGATTAAGGGGAGGTTTCTAGTTTGTTTCCTACTCCTCCAGCAATCTTAAAATGTCACCCCCTTGACCCCCTTTCAAGATAAATTTGTACATTTTTCGGTAGAAAAATGTCCCGGCCAAAGGCCGGTTACTCTTAAATTACAGGCTCGCTATCGCTCGCCAGGATAAAATCGACACCTAAATTGCACGAAAGGTCTTAAAATTGACAAAATGGGTCGGAAATTCTTAAAATCACCAAACTTATGGGGACAAACGTCTTAAAATCTCAAAAACAATGGGGCTAACCATGAGGGAGAAAGGGGACAAGAACAAAATCCCTCAAGTGGAGACCTCCCCTTAAATGAGGTAGCCGGTAGCCTTATTATCGTTGGAGCTCCTTCCTAAGCTGAATAAAATGGTTTGACGGTTGCCAGAATGTCATGAAAAGGACGCCTCCGATACGGAAGGGGTTAACCCTTTGAGGATCACGACGCGTTTGGACAGTGCATTCTGGTTAGCATTAGACGATGTTATAGTTTAAGAAGGTTCTGTTGACATTATCAGGTTTTCTGGTTAGCATTAGACGAATTTATAGTTTAAGAAGGTTCTGTTGACATTATCAGGTTTTCTGGTTAGCATTAGACGAATTTATACAGTTTAGGAAGGATCTGTTGACATTATCAGGTTTTCTGGTTAGCATTAGACGAACTTATGCGATTTAGAAAGGCTTTGTGGTAATTATAAGGGTAAAGACTATAGCAATTAACCCTCTGCCTTCCGTATACCCTTCCTAATCTGACTAAAATCGTCTAACTATAGCAAGCATTCAGCCTACTGTTTTAACCCTTTCACGCATTTATGACGCAGAGGTTGCCAGATTAGCAATAAGAAATAGAGTTGTCTCACTCTTATAATTACCTCCAAAATTAGTTTTCTGCCCACTGCTAACTCAAAGACAACTGCAGAGGTTGAAGTAACTAAACTAAAGGTTTCTAAATACCCCTGATGGTAACAAAGGCTTTAAAGTATCCCCATTAGGCTCAAAAATCGCGTCATATGTCGGAGAGGGTTAAGACGTTTATCCACATTCAGGTGTCGATTTTTTCCTGGCGAGCGCAAGCGAGGCAACATCTTTTTAAGGTGTTTTTGACAGCAGGCTTAATGTGTACATTTTTCGATATTTCTCCATATAATGCTGGCTCGCTATCCCTCGCCAGGAAGAAATAAACACCTGGATAGGGATAAACGTCTTAAAACAGTAGACTGAATGGGGCCGAATGGATACAAGCGAGAGAAAGAGAGAAAAGGAGAGAAGAAAAGCAGGTCACCCCCCCCCTTAAGAAAACAGTTCTTCCACGAAACTGAACAAAGCATTATACAGGGTTTGTTCATATAGGAGATGTGAGGTTTTCTGATTAATAATTATAGATAATATAGCCTTAGTTAGTATTATGGAATGGAACACCCCCACATCCTACCCACACCCCATCAGCATACCCACACCCCCTCACTGCATACCATTCAACACACACACACACACACACACACACACACACACACACACACACACACACACACACACACACACACATACATACATAATATACCCACATCACCCCCACAACATACCCACACCACCATATCATATCCATACAATCACACACACACATGCACATTATACCCACACCCCGAGAACATACCCACACCCCCATAACATAACCATACAACACACACGCGATTACACACACACACACACACACGCGATTACACACACACACACACACACGCGCGATTACACACACACACACACACACACACGCGCGATTACACACACACACACACACACACACACAGTATACCCACATCCCCACACCACCGACAGCATATCCATACTGCACCCACACCCACAGTATACCCACACCCCCACAACATACGTACCCCACCAACAACATATCTATACAACACCCACACCCACACACTATACCCACACCACATTAGCTTATCTATACAACACCCACACCCCCACAACATACCCACACCCCCACAGCATATCCATACAAAATACACACACTCAATATACCCACACATCCACAATATACCCACACCACCACAGTATACCCCCTCCCCCACAACCTACCCACACTATCACAATCTACCCACACCCCCACACCAACAACAAACACACACATTTTACCCACACTCCCACAAGCTACCCACACCACCACAGTATACCCCCACCCCCACAACCTACCCACAACCCCCCACACTTTCACTGTTCCTTCCTTCCCCCACACTCCATCACAATATATTATTATATTATAACCTTGACATAGGGACGCGCAGATCACAGTCGCGGCGCTGGCTTATATGTAGCAGAGAGAGAGAGAGAGAGAGAGAGAGAGAGAGAGAGAGAGAGAGAGAGAGAGAGAGAGGGGGGGGAGTGAGAGAGAGAGTGTGAGTTACATAGAGTTACATATATACACAGACTGACAGACTTGCGGGCCCTAGTAGGCAGTCCAAAGCTAATACCCACCACATAGAGAGAGAGAGAGAGAGAAAGAGAGAGAGAGAGAGAGAGAGAGAGAGAGAGAGAGAGAGGAGTGAGAGAGAGTGTGAGTTACATAGAGTTACATATATACACAGACTGACAGACTTCCGGGCCCTAGTAGCAGTCCAAAGCTAATACCCACCACAGAGAGAGAGAGAGAGAGAGAGAGAGAGAGAGAGAGAGAGAGAGAGAGTTACATAGAGTTACATATATACACAGACTGACAGACTTGCGGGCCCTAGTAGGCAGTCCAAAGCTAATACCCACCACATAGAGAGAGAGAGAGAGAGAGAGAGAGAGAGAGAGAGAGAGAGAGAGAGAGAGAGAGAGAGAGAG
>CM064522.1:29309146-29334146 GCA_032716605.1 Paralithodes platypus | reverse complement strand
TATCGTAGTGTTTTGTTTGTGTTGTTTTTGTTGCTATAGTGAATTTTGTGTTCGTGTTTTGTTATTGTTGTTAGTGATATTGTTTTGCTGTTTTTGATGTTGTTTTTGCTGTTGTTGCTAGTGAATTTTGTGGTCGTGTTGTATTTTATTGTTGTTAGTGATATTGTTTTTGCTGTTTGTTTTGTTGTTATTGTTATTGTTTTATTATGGTGAATTTTGTGGTAGTGGACCTTGTTTTTATTGTTGTTTGTTTAGTGATTTTTTTGTTTTTTGTTTTTATTTATTATTATGGTGAATTTTGTGGTCGTGGATCTTGTTTTTTATTGTTGTTAGTGGTATTGTTTTTGTTGTTATTGTTATTTTTATTGTTGTTGGTAGTGATATTGTTTTTGTTGTTATTGTTATTTTTATTGTTGTTGTTAGTGATATTGTTTTTGTTGTTACTGTTATTTTTATTGTTGTTGTTAGTGATATTGTTTTTGCTGTTTGTTTTTGTTGTTATTATTGTTATTTGTATTGTGTTATTATGGTGGATCTTGTTTTATTGTTGGTGGTGATATTGTTTTTGCTGTTTTTGTTTTGTTGTTTGGTTTTGCCTACTCATGGATATCGCTTTCTCTCCCCTTCTCTTTCACCCCCCCCCCCCCCCCCCCACCACCACCACCACCACCCTTCACTCCCCCATCCACCTCTTTGCCCCCAATCAGCACTATCATCATCGTCATCATATTCTGTTTTCATAATCATCACTATCATATTCTATAATCATAATAATCATATGTAGTATAATCATCACTATCATATTCTATAATCATAATAATCATATGTAGTATAATCATCACTATCATATTCTATAATCATAATAATCATATGTAGTATAATCATCACTATCATATTCTATAATCATAATAATCATTTGTAGTATAATCATCACTATCATATTCTATAATCATAATAATCATATGTAGTATAATCATCACTATCATATTCTATAATCATAATAATCATATGTAGTATAATCATCACTATCATATTCTATAATCATAATAATCATTTGTATCATATTATATAATTGTAATAATCATTAACGGGTGGATGGGACTCGTTAGCCTTGGTAGGCAACTCATCTAGGGGAGACAACCTTATACAAATCCGGGTGGATGGGACTCGTCAGCCTTGGTTGGCAACCTGTCTAGGGGAGTAAACCTGATACAAATCCGTACTGCTTACCTAAGGGTAAGGCAGGTTAGTGGATGGATTAGCCGAACACCACTGTAGGAAAATAGTGCTAACAAGATACACAGAGGGCCTCGGAGTCGGACGGATCCTAAATTGAGTGGTCAATCCTGTAAGTCCTTCACTAAACTGGCTCGGGTTGTCCCTCTCACAGGGAATGGGTCCGCTTGGGGGCATTCTGTGTATGGCCACCCTCGTAAGGGGAGTAAGGCGTCCGGCAATAGATAGATAGATAGAATAATCATTATAGTATACTCCTCACTATCATCATTATCATAGTATATACCCATACTGGTCATCTGCAGTATTATCACTATCATATTCTATAATCATATTAATTATCTTTAGTATAATTATCACCATCGTTTCTATCATATTGTATATTCATAATAATAATATGTAGTATATTATGTTGTTGTTGTTGTTCCCCAACCTGCCTGGCCGAACAGCCCCAAGGCCCTGAGCAAGGCCAAGGCCATAACCGAGCGCCCCCACAGTACCCTCCCTGCCGACCACAATAAAGCCTGGGTGACCAAAGCCACTCCATGGCGGGGAGCTGAGGAGGGTGAGGAAACGCCCGGGAAACCAAAACCCCACCCAGGGCCCTGTGCCCCTCAGCAATTATGAAGAGAAAGTTGAGGGGCAAAGAAAAAATGTGACGCTTTGGCTTCCAATCTTGGTAGATTGGGAGGTCAATCCACTGAAGAGACGCAGTCACTTGAGATCTAGGAAATACATAAGTAAAAGGAACAGTTGGAGTAAGCTATGGGTATGGCAGAGATCGCTCAGTTCTCACTCTGATAGACCAGCCCATCACCACATGACTAGAACCCAATCCTCTCAGCATCAGCTAGGAAATTATAATAATCATCTCTATCATATTATATAAGCACAATAATCATCTATAATAGTATCCAATCCAGTGTCAACTATCTTCTTGAATCATAATCATCGCCAATATCACCTGTCATCATTTGTAGTAAACATCATTCACCAGCATCACTATTATCATCTGTAATCACCATCTTTAATAATAAGTCACCATCACAAACATCTCTCTAATCTGTAACCATCACTAACACCATTATCACTATATCCATCCCTATTCATCACAATCACAATCATCACTATCACCTGTAAACATTATGCCATTACAATCATCACTATCACTATAAGTAAGCATCACTATCACTATCTGTAAGTGTTAATTTTTGTCATCTATTAATCCTTGTATGTTGTTTTATGTTGGTCTTTTCTCTTCCTTTATCTCCGTTTCTGATTGTGTTCCTATTTTGCTTATTTCCCATTTTCTTCTACGTCTTTATGTTTCCTGTTCCCTCGTTTAGTATTATTTCCTTCTCTCTCCCCCCCCCCCCCCTGCTGAGCGAAAATAGTCTCAACAGCAATGTGTTGAACAAATAGTCTATCTCCCTCTCATTTTATGCAGTATATATATATATATATATATATATATATATATATATATATATATATATATAACACCTCGATAACTGTTTAACGGTATCTTCATTATCATCATCAGGGTTCTGTCTTGTCTCCTCCAATTTTCTTTCAAATATTTATTAATGATCTTTTCAACTGTACCTCTAGTCCTATCCTTTCATATGCTGATGACTCTACCTTACACTATTCAACTAGCTTTCCACAACGACCCAGCATGCAATAACTCCAAAACTCACGTGTAGTGCCATAGCACACCGATCTTCTGATTTATCAACTGTTTTCGATTGGGTCAGAGAGAGAGTCTTGTTACTTTCAACGCTTCCAAACCCCAATGTCTCCATCTATCTGCCCGTCACGATCTGCCACGCGACTATCCCTTATTATTCAACAATACACAAATCAACCTTTCATCGTCTTTCAGTATTTTGGGTGTTTCTTTTTCTCCTGACCTGTTTTGGAAAGATCAAAAGATTATATTGCCACTCTCGCTAAAACAGCTTACCAGTAGTTAGGTGTGCTCAACCGTCTCCGTTGGTTCTATACCCTCGCACAGCTCCTTGCTCTGTATAGGGGCACTGTGCGCCCATGTATAGAGTATGGTTCGCATGTGTGGAGAAGTTCCACCCATACCGAGCTTCTCGAAAGGGTACAGTCAAAAGCACTTCGTCTCATCAACTCACCTCCTCTTACTAATTCCCTTCACTCTCTCTCTCTCTCTCTCTCTCTCTCTCTCTCTCTCTCTCTCTCTCTCTACACGCCGCAAGGTTGCATATATCTCACTCTTCTACCTCTATTACAGTAATCGGTGTTCTTGAGAGCTTTCTCAGTGTATAACTCTACCCTTACGGAGAGTGGGGGATCCACCTTTCAACACACTCCCACCCTTATTCTTTCCAACTCTCTAGCCCAAGAGTGAACCGATTTTCCAGCAAGTAAGCTTTGGAACTCTGTCTGAATCTGTCTTCCCTCATCCTATGACTTAAGCTGCTTCAAGCTCCGTGTCCAGACATTTGACTCTAACGTACTTTGAATTCGGCTCTCTGTCACGCTTTCAACTTTGGGGGATACACTTGTTACAGACAGCTTTGCCTTTTGTCTCCTTCATACACATAGACAAAAAATAGTCATCAATAAAACCCCATTATCGCTACCATTATAGGGGCATTGATCTCTTCGGGTTGAATTATTGAAAGTGGTAGCGTGCAACATACCATCATAATTATATAGAGTGATATTCAGTGTGACTATAGCCGCTAGAACTACCCCGTTCAGTGACTATACTTACCAATATCCAGGTGTGGTACCAACTGTAACTCTCTATGGTACGGTTGGCCAAATAAGTCGTGTCTCCGCTGTCATTACGTTTTGCTCGCTGTGTACTGTATTAAGGGTGGGTGACCTGCTTTTTGTTATTTCTGTCCTTTTCTCTCTTTCTCTGGCTTGTATCCATTCGGCCCCATTCAGCCAACTATTTTAAGACGTTCATCCCCATCTAGGTGTCGATTTCTTCCTGGCGAGCGATAGCGAGCCAGCATTATATGAAAAAATCCGGCTTCGCCGGAAACATTTTTCTATCGAAAAATGTACAAATTTAGCCTGCTGTCAAACAAAAATACAAAATATGCTGGCTCGCTACCGCTCACCAGTAAAAAAAATGACACCTGAATGGGGATAAACGTCTTAAAACAGTAGGCTGAATGGGGCCAAATGGATACAAGCCAGAGAAAGATAGAAAAGGACAGAACCAAAACAGGTGACCCCCCTTAATGCCATTTAGATGTTGAATAGGGTGTGTAAAGATAGGAACATGTTAGTATATCTCACTCCAAACCATGAATTAATGCTTAGGTAGTGTTGATACCAATTATTGATCGATATATATTTGGTGCCGAGACATTATTTATTTGGCCGACTGTACATACAGTGTTATGGTGGTACACTTGACAATATCCGAGTGTGGTACCATGGGTCACTCTCTATGGTACATACAGTGTTATGGTGGTACACTTGACAATATCCGGGTGTGGTACCATGGGTCACTCTCTATGGTACATACAGTGTTATGGTGGTACACTTGACAATATCCGGGTGTGGTACCATGGGTCACTCTCTATGGTACATACAGTGTTATGGTGGTACACTTGACAATATCCGGGTGTGGTACCATGGGTCACTCTCTATGGTACATACAGTGTTATGGTGGTACACTTGACAATATCCGGGTGTGGTACCATGGGTCACTCTCTATGGTACATACAGTGTTATGGTGGTACACTTGACAATATCCGGGTGTGGTACCATGGGTCACTCTCTATGGTACATACAGTGTTATGGTGGTACACTTGACAATATCCGGGTGTGGTACCATGGGTCACTCTCTATGGTACATACAGTGTTATGGTGGTACACTTGACAATATCCGGGTGTGGTACCATGGGTCACTCTCTATGGTACATACAGTGTTATGGTGGTACACTTGACAATATCCGGGTGTGGTACCATGGGTCACTCTCTATGGTACATATAGTGTTATGGTGGTACACTTGACAATATCCGGGTGTGGTACCATGGGTCACTCTCTATGGTACATATAGTGTTATGATGGTACAATATCTGGGTGTGGTACCATGTGTTACTCTCTATGGTACATATAGTGTTATGGTGGTACACTTGACAATATCCGGGTGTGGTACCATGGGTCACTCTCTATGGTACATATAGTGTTATGATGGTACAATATCTGGGTGTGGTACCATGTGTTACTCTCTATGGTACATACAGTGTTATGGTGGTACAATATATTGTGTCCCACGGCCTCACATCATCCATGACGCAACTATTAATCCCTCCCCCACCCCCTCCCCCACCCAAATGACCACACACACACACACACTGACCGCCCCACACACATGCACCGACCTACCCTCTCTCTCTCTCTCCCTTCCCCACATACACACATACTGACACCCCCTGGCTCCCCTCCCACCCACACACACACACAGACAGACACCCACCCACCCACCTACACACACACACACCTCTCCACCCACCTACACACACACACACACACACACACACACACACACACACACACACACACACAGAGCCCCACCCCCCATACCTAATTAACTAATAGCCCCATTAAGATCCCCCCAGATTAACCCTTCCCCCATTGTCACCCAGTGGAGGCCATTTCTCCACTCAATTAGGGTCAAGTCCAGACAAAACCATATCTAGTACACTCAAACTATTTCTCTAACCCTAGCTATACAAACGTCAATACTATACTCGGTTTATTTTCAGCTGACGGTAAATTGAACCCCCTAGCAGCTAATGTATCGTTACTTAAGGGGAGATCTCCACTTGAGGGATTTTTTTCTTGACCCCTTTCTCCCTCATGTTTAGCCCCATTGCTTTTGATATTATAAAACGTTTGCCCCATTAGTGTAGCAATTTTAAGAACTTTCACCCCATATTAAGACCTTTTGTGCCATTCAGGTGTCGATTTTATCCTGGCGAGCGATAGCGAGCCTGTAATTTAAGAGGATCCGGCCTTTGGCCGGGACATTTTTCTACCGAAAAATTTACAAATTTATCTTGAAAGGGGGTCAAAGGGGTGACATTTTTAGATTGCTGGAGGACTAGGAAACAAACTTAAAAACCTCCCCTTAATGGAAACATATGAAACTACTATGTCTCTGCAGCATATTCAGACCAAGGTTATATAATTAGCACTAGATTTCACTACACAATCTTCATAATAACTGGGAAGTGTTGATGGGAACTTAGCAATTTACCGTCAGTTGAAAAGCAACAGACTCTGGACTTGATGAAATCCAGTTGTTGTATACGTGTGTCTTAATTAAGGGGGGATGGGCCCGTTTTCTGGACCACTTTCTCCCTCATGTTTAGCCCCATTAGTTTTCAGATGTTAAGATGTTTGCCCCATGGGCCATTAGTTAGTCGAAATTAAGACCTTTCGCCCCATTTCTTCGTCAATATTTTGACATTTCGTGCTATTTAGGTGTCGATTTTTTCCCTGGCGAACAATAGTGAGCCTGTAATGTTGGGAGAACAGGCCTTCGGCCAGGACATTTTTCTACCGAAAAATGTACAAATTAATCTAGAAGGGGGATCCAATGGATTTTTTTTTTTTTAATTTGATGGAGGTCTAGGGAGAAAACTAGAAAAATAATGATTACATGCAAAAATCGCCCAGACAGTGAACCATCCCCCCTTAAAAGGAGAGGCCTATTAGGTGAATGGTAAAAAGGGTTAATTGAGATAGTTCGAAGCCTGTTAGGTGCTAGAGGCCCTGTTTGAAATTAATAAAATCATTTAATAGTAGCAAGAATTAATTTTAAAAAAACGTCGCTGGTACAGAAGGGGTTAATTAAAAAAAATCCATTTTTAATTAGTATATGTAATAAAATAAAATAAAAGGAAATACATTAAATACAAGGTAATAAAATAATATAAAAGGAAATACATTAAATACAAGGTAATAAAATAATATAAAAGGAAATACATTAAATACAAGGTAATAAAATAATATAAAAGGAAATACATTAAATAACAAGGTAATAAAATAAAATAAAAGGAATACATTAAATACAAGGTAATAAAATAATATAAAAGGAAATACATTAAATACAAGGTAATAAAATAATATAAAAGGAAATACATTAAATACAAGGTAATAAAATAATATAAAAGGAAATACATTAAATACAAGGTAATAAAATAATATAAAAGGAAATACATTAAATACAAGGTAATAAAATAATATAAAAGGAAATACATTAAATACAAGGTAATAAAATAATATAAAAGGAAATACTTTAACTAAAAGGTAATAAAATAAAATAAAAGGAAATACATTAAATAGTAAATACCACATGAAGCGAGCATCATGTTACTGAAGGGGTTATCGCTATCGCTCGCCCAGGAAATATCGACACCTTTTTAAGGGTTGCAGTGTCTTAAAGTCGCCGAACTAATTAGGTGAAACGCCTTAATATCTCTAAACTAATGGAGTAAAACAAGGAGGGTCCAAATAGACCCGCCCTGCACCAAATAGGGTTGAGGGGGAAGGGTTTGTTTGCTGGTCTAATTATTTATATATTTATCTATGTTTTAGTTTCCTCGCTAGACCTCCATCAAGTTTAATATAAAATACACCCCCTAGACCTTCCTTTGAGATATAAAATACACCCCCTAGACCTTCCTTTGAGATATAAAATACACCCCCTAGACCTTCCTTTGAGATATAAAATACACCCCCTAGACCTTCCTTTGAGATATAAAATACACCCCTAGACCTTCCTTTGAGATATAAAATACACCCCCTAGACCTTCCTTTGAGATATAAAATACACCCTCTAGACCTTCCTTTGAGATATAAAATACACCCTCTAGACCTTCCTTTGAGATATAAAATACACCCCTAGACCTTCCTTTGAGATATAAAATACACCCCCTAGACCTTCCTTTGAGATATAAAATACACCCCCCTAGACCTTCCTTTGAGATATAAAATACACCCCCTAGACCTTCCTTTGAGATATAAAATACACCCCCTAGACCTTCCTTTGAGATATAAAATACACCCCCTAGACCTTCCTTTGAGATATAAAATACACCCCCTAGACCTTCCTTTGAGATATAAAATACACCCCCTAGACCTTCCTTTGAGATATAAAATACACCCCCTAGACCTTCCTTTGAGATATAAAATACACCCCTAGACCTTCCTTTGAGATATAAAATACACCCCCTAGACCTTCCTTTGAGATATAAAATACACCCCCTAGACCTTCCTTTGAGATATAAAATACAACCACTAGAGCTTCCTGTGAGATATAAAATACACCCTCTAGACCTTCCTTTGGGATATAAAATACACCCCCTAGACCTTCCTTTGGGATATAAAATTTACACCCCCTAGACCTTCCTTTGAGATATAAAATACACCCCTAGACCTTCCTTTGAGATATAAAATACACCCCCTAGACCTTCCTTTGAGATATAAAATACACCCCCTAGACCTTCCTTTGAGATATAAAATACAAGCTAGACCTTCCTTGAGATATAAAATACACCCCCTAGACCTTCCTTTGAGATATAAAATACACCCCCTAGACCTTCCTTTGAGATATAAAATACACCCCCTAGACCTTCCTTTGAGATATAAAATACACCCCCTAGACCTTCCTTTGAGATATAAAATACACCCCCTAGACCTTCCTTTGATATATCAAATACAACCCCTAGACCTTCCTTGAGATATAAAATACACCCCCTAGAGACCTTCCTTTGAGATATAAAATACACCCCCGGTATAAAATACACCCCCTAGACCTTCCTTTGAGATATAAAATACACCCCCTAGACCTTCCTTTGAGATATATTTGTAAAAAGATTTGGGAGAAATATGTCCAGGCCGAAGGCTGGTTCCTCCTAAGATTACAGGCTTGCTATCACTCGCCAGGAAAAAATCGACACGTAAATTGGGTGAAAAGTCGTAATATTGACAAATAAATGGGGGAAAGCTCTTAAATTCGCCAAACTAATGGAACGAACGTCTTACAAATTTCAAAACTAATGTGGCTAAGCATGAGAGAGGAAGGAGTCCAGAAAAAAAAGCAACTAGGCCTATCTCTCCCTTACAAACTTTCTACGGCCGCGTGTGTGTATTGAGAGCCTTTTAACTATGGCGAACGCTTTCCCGCTCCGAGTGTTAAAAAACCTAACCTCTTTGTGTAGTACCGGTATATAAAGAAGCCCCCCCCCCCCCCCCCTACGGTAACGGTGAAACGCTATTGTTGAGGGGAGAGCGGAAGGAAGGGAGAGGGAGGGGGGTGACTGTCTGGGTTAGTTTGTGTGTGTGTGTGTGTGTGTGTGTTTGTATGTAAATGTATGTATGTGTGTGTGTAAACAGTATTAATAATAATAATAATAATAATAATAATAATAATTATAATTATTATTATAATTATATTATTTATTATAATAACGGTTTACCTAGAATTGCAGCCAGAGGCTGAAAATTACATATATTTGTGCTGAATTACATTTTACTACATTAATGTAAGCTTAATTAATACAAATATACTATATTATGTACCGTGCTGTGCGTTTGTGTTCTTAAAGTGATACATATTAAATAACTAACCATTTACTTATCTTCCTCAGGTATGTTCCCGAATGTTGGCTGATGATGATGATGATGAGGGAGGATAAAATGATTACCCTTCATGTCTGCTCCAAAAGGTAATAGTCTGCTCGTTAACGCTTCTTTGGTTCTGGACTGTTAGAATGACATTAATAGATACATCATGACTCATTCCTTAGTCGTGAAATAACTGAGTTTGATTTAATTATATCTGGATGGTACTCGTCAGCCTTGGTCGGCAACCCCTCTATGGGAGACAACCTTATAATAATCCGGGTGGATGGGACTCGTCAGCCTTGGTCGGCAACCCATCTAGGGGAGGCATACTTACAATAATCCGGGTGGGTGGGACTCGTCAGCCTTAGTTGGCAATCCTTATAGGGGAGTAAACTGTACACATCCTTACTGATCATTTAAGGGGAGATTATCCACTTGAGGGATTTTTTTCTGGACCCCTTTCTCCCTCATGTTTAGCCCCATTGCTTTTGAGATTTTAAGACGTTCGCCCTAGTAGTTTTGACATTTTAAGACATTTTGCCCCATTTCTGTCAATTTTAAGACCTTTCGTGCCATTAAGGTGTCGATTTTTTCCTGGCGAGCGATAGCGAGCCTGTAATTTAAGAGCAAGCGGACTCCGGCCGGGACATTTTTCTACCGAAATATGTACAAATTTATCTTGAAAGGGGGTCTAGGGGGTGTAATTTTAAGCTTGATGAAAACTTAGGGAACAAACTAAATACCTCCCCTTAAGGGTGAAGCAGGTTGGTGGATGGACTAGCCATCCACCGATGTTGACAAATAGTGCTGAAAGATACATAGAGGGCCTCAGAGTCGGACGGACCCTATAAATGGAGTGGTCAATCCTGTAAGTCCTTGAATTAACTGGCGTGGGTTGTTCATCTCACAGGGGACAAGTGTGGGTGGGAGGGTAGCCTATATGTGTGTGTGTGTGTGGGTAGCCTATGTGTGTGTGTGTGTGTGGGTGGGTGGGTAGCCTATTTGTGTGTGTGTGTGTGGGTAGCCTATGTGTGTGTGTTTGTGTGTGTGGGTAGCCTATTTGTGTGTGTGTGTGTGGGTAGCCTATGTGTGTGTGTGTTTGTGTGTGTGGGTAGCCTATGTGTGTGTGTGTTTGTGTGTGGGGGTAGCCTATGTGTGTGTTTGTGTAGTTGTTATGCTGGTGTGAGAGTTGTGTGTGTATGTGTCTGCCTGCGTGTGTGTGTGTATGCATGTGTGGTGTGTGTGTGTAGTTGTTATGCTGGTGTGAGAGTTGTGTGTGTATGTGTCTGTCTGCGTGTGTGTGTGTATGCATAGGTGGTGTGTGTGTGTGTAGTTGTTATGCTGGTGTGAGAGTTGTGTGTGTATGTGTCTGTCTGCGTGTGTGTGTGTATGCATGTGTGGTGTGTGTGTGTGTGTAGTTGTTATGCTGGTGTGAGAGTTGTGTGTGTATGTGTCTGTCTGCGTGTGTGTGTATGCATGTGTGGCGTCTGTGTGTGTGTAGTTGTTATGCTGGTGTGAGAGTTGTGTGTGTATGTGTCTGTCTGCGTGTGTGTGTGTATGCATGTGTGGTGTGTGTGTGTGTGTAGTTGTTATGCTGGTGTGAGAGTTGTGTGTGTATGTGTCTGTCTGCGTGTGTGTGTGTATGCATGTGTGGCGTATGTGTGTGTGTAGTTGTTATGCTGGTGTGAGAGTTGTGTGTGTATGTGTCTGTCTGCGTGTGTGTGTGTATGCATGTGTGGTGTGTGTGTGTGTGTAGTTGTTATGCTGGTGTGAGAGTTGTGTGTGTATGTGTCTGTCTGCGTGTGTGTGTGTGTATGCATGTGTGGTGTGTGTGTGTGTGTAGTTGTTATGCTGGTGTGAGAGCGGCACGTGTACTTTGGTTACCAGACTTCATCAGTAAGTTTAGTCATAACCAAGTCAGTCGTGTGGAGAGGGAGGGGAGCTAGCGTACATACAGGGATATATAGAGTAGTACACACACACTCTTTCAACTCTGGGGGAGGCACTCGCTACAGGCAGTTCTGCCTTTTGCCTCCCTCACTCACATAGAACAAAAATTAACACGCACACACCAAGGGAGTATATGTGTAGTTTACCATGTGTACAGTCAAGGTGTGGATTATAGACACTTCCAAGAAAGGTCGTATCCCTCCCTCTGTGAGGGAGATTTACACAGATACACTGGCCACACAGATCTTATGATACCTGCGAGGTGGCCAACACCATGACCAGGACTTATTCCTAGTAGAGATAGCATCCCTAAGAGTACGAGAAAGGGGAAGGAAAGGATAGCAAAGATGAAGGCTCCCTCCGGTAATTTGCCGTACATGAAAGCAGTTAGAAATGAATAACTTTGCATGGCGCTGAAATTGCCTGAAGGAATTTATAGAATAGTTAGAAATGGAAAGAGGAAAGAGAGAGAGAGAGACAGAGGCGATTCTATATAGTTCTAGAAGGATCTGTGGGAATTATAAAGGTAAAGACTATCTCAACTACCTCTCTGACTTCCCTATACCCCTCCTAATGTAAGTTAAATCATCTAATAATAGCCAGAAAACAGAAAAGAAATTCGTAATATGATCTTGAAAGGGTTAATCAAGGACGAAGAGAAAGGAGAAAGGACTGAACATAGGAAACCATCAGGCCAATCGAGAATGAGGAAGTTGGAGCTGTGGACATCAATATTTAACAGAATACACAGGTCAAATATGATTGTAGTCCATTTACTAACACATGAAATCAAAATTCAACATACTTTTTATCCATCAGAGACCTGCACTATTATTATTGCATTACCTTTTTTATCTGTTTCTAACTATTACTCTGGCACAATCCCCATTTTTGTTCTCTACTTTGCCTTCAGAGCCCATGTCTCAGCCCCATACATCACTGCTGGTACAACAATCCCTTGATACATTGCACTTTTAGCTTTCATTCCGAGACTTCTCACCTTCCACATACTTCCCATTGCTCCGAAAACCTTCCTTCCTTCACATACTCTCTGTTTTACCTCTATATCCATACCTCCTCCATGCTTGCTTATCATTCCTCCTAGATATTTAAAACACTCTACTTGTTCCAATATTTCCCCATCCAGCCTCGCATCTAGATTCACCCTACACACCATCACTTTACTTTTATTGACGTTCACCTTCAGCTTCCTCCTCCCACAAACCACACTAAGGTCGGCGGAGGGGGTTCTGTGGGGGCGCTCGGTTATGGCCTTGGCCTTGCTCGGGGCCTTGGGGCTGTTCGGCCAGGCAGCTTGGGGAAAAACAACAACAACAACAAACTCTTTGACTATCCGCTGCATTTCCTTTTAATATATACCGGTATATATATATATTTTTTGTTTTATGCTGCTCCACAACTTCCTTATCGCCTGAGACTCGCAAGCGGTCAATTATGAGGGAAGGACATTAATTGATGGGCAAGGGGCCATGGAAGGGAAACAGCTGGCCCCAAAGAGAAAGGACCAAGGAAGGAAAGGACAAGGACATTTGTTTATTAATATTATATTTTTGTTTAGCTTGCCCCCTCCCTTTAGATAAAAGACAAAAGTGATAATACTAATAATACTAATAATAATAATACAAATAATAATAATAATAATAATAATAATAACAATAATGATAATGATAATAAAAAACAAATAATAATAATAATATTAATATCCCTCAAGTCGTCGAACCAGACTGAAATGGGGCGAAAGGTCTTAAAACCGCCAAACTAATGGGGCGAATGTCTTAAATGTCGTAACTAATAGGGCTCCCCCTTAATGGGTGCAGAATATGAATAAAGGCCCAGTATGAATTCGCTGGACCCCATTATTACTAGAATCACATCATGCAATATCTGCGGACATACAGATGGTCATGAATGCCCTACCCAAGCCAGCAAGAGCAAGGGAAAGGAGGTGTGTGTGTGTGTGTGTGTGTGTGTGTGATCTGAAAGTGAGAGTAAATATGATACGGTAAAGATGGCGGCCAGAGATATCTATAGATAAATTGATAGATAGATGGATAAATAAATAGATAGATAGAGAGAGAGAGAGAGAGAGAGAGAGACAGACAGAGAGAGAGACAGAGACAGACAGGCAGACAGACAGCGAGAGAGAGAGAGAGAGTGAGAGTGAGAGTGAGTGAAAGGAGGGGTTTAAAAGTGAAAGGTGTGTGAACAGAAAGTGAGAGTAACGCATAATACAGTAAAGATGACGGCCACTGATACGGGTGGTGGAGGAAACAGACAGTAATAACTAACTCAAGAGTGTAGGCAGACAGGTAGATAGTTAGGTAGGAAGGCAGGCAGGTAGGTAGGTAGGTAGGTAGGCAGGTAGACAAGTGGCTAGGTTGGTAGGTAGGTAGATAGGCAGACATACAGGTAGGTAGGTAGGTAGGCAGGTAGGTAGGCAGGCAGACAGAAAGGTAGATGGGTAGGTAGACAAGTGGCTGGGTAGGTAGGTGTAGGTAGGTAGGTTGAATGGACACACAAACAAACAGATAGGCAGACAGAGTGGTAAGCAGATAGACAGGTACACAGGTAGGCAGACAGACAGGTAGGTAGACAGACAGGTAGACTGAACAGGTAGACAGAACAGGTAGACAGCCAAACAAGTTTTTTTCCTAGTCGTGATCTTATGTATGAAAGTAAATATCATGCATGAATTGCAAGTGTGGTTTCCTTTAATCATCAGTGGACTAATCAGATGAGTTAACCATTGCATAAAATAACTATACCCCAAATTCAATCCTGCGCATTATATTTCTACGTATAAGATCACGGAGAGGACAGAACTTATGTGGGCGACTGTACATTATATCTACCTCCCTGTGTGGTCTGTCCTATATATGAGGTCTGGGTAATAAGCATGGTGGACTGAGGGGTGTGTGTGTGTAATAAAGTTAAACACCGTGAAACTATAGTGCCTTCAAGAATATTAAAATAGGGGGAATAAGTGGAGCCTTCTATCGGACACCCATTCCACCTTCCCTGCTACAGATGTCAGCCATTGTGCATACCACCTGCACTTTAAAGGGATATTTGTATTTATGTGTCCATTTATCTTTTAGTTATTATGTTCTGTTATTTCTTCCCAAGACCTCCATAACATTTAAAGAAATATCCCCAAGATCCTCCTTCGAGATTAATTTTTACATTTTTTGGTAGAAATTTTTTCCGGACAATGGCCGGTTCCTCCTAAAGTACAAGCTCGCTATCGCTCGTCAGGAAAGGGCTCGCCAGGAAAATAAAAACCTAAATGGCACAAAAGGTCTTAAAAATCGCCAACTAGTGGATCAAACGTCTTAAAATCTCAAAACTATTAGGGCTAAACATGAGGAAGAAGGGGGTCCAGACAAGCGAAACCTCCCTTTAACTCCCTTATTCCTAGACAAACCAAACCTCCCTTTAACTCCCGTATTCCTAGACAAACCAAACCTCCCTTTAACTCCCTTATTCCTAGACAAACCAAACCTCCCTTTAACTCCCTTATTCCTAGACAAACCAAACCTCCCTTTAACTCCCTTATTCCTAGACAAACCAAACCTCCCTTTAACTCCCTTATTCCTAGACAAACCAAACCTCCCTTTAACTCCCTTATTCCTAGACAAACCAAACCTCCCTTTAACTCCCTTATTCCTAGACAAACCAAACCTCCCTTTAACTCCCTTATTCCTAGACAAACCAAACCTCCCTTTAACTCCCTTATTCCTAGACAAACCAAACCTCCCTTTAACTCTCTTATTCCTAGACAAACCAAACCTCCCTTTAACTCCCTTATTCCTAGACAAACCAAACCTACCTTTAACTCCCTTATTCCTAGACAAACCAAACCTCCCTTTAACTCCCTTATTCCTAGACAAACCAAACCTCCCTTTAACTCCCTTATTCCTAGACAAACCAAACCTCCCTTTAACTCCCTTATTCCTAGACAAACCAAACCTCCCTGTAACTCCCTTATTCCTAGACAAACCAAACCTCCCTTTAACTCCCTTATTCCTAGACAAACCAAACCTCCCTTTAACTCCCTTATTTCTAGACAAACCAAACCTCCCTTTAACTCCCTTATTCCTAGACAAACCAAACCTCCCTTTAACTCCCTTATTCCTAGACAAACCAAACCTCCCTTTAACTCCCTTATTCCTAGACAAACCAAACCTCCCTTTAACTCCCTTATTCCTAGACAAACCTACCTGATGATGGTTAGCGGTAATTACTCTAGTTCGGCTGTGTATTCCTAGGATATGTAGCAAATACCCTCATAACCCCCGCACGTTACGCTGCCCTCAAGCACCATTCCGCAGCCCCCACGTCCAACCAAAATCTAAACTGAATATGTGAGCATTGTGGCATACAAAATGGTGGTTAGACAACTGTAAAAAGTTTGGTAAACTCTCCCCGCTGACGAATATGATTGACTGCATTAACCCCTTCAGACTCATATGACACAGAGGTTGCCAGATTAGCAATAAGAAATAGAGTTCTCTCACTCTTATAATTACCTCTCCAAAATTAGTTTTCTGCCCACAGCTAACTCAAAGACAACTGCAGAGGTTGAAGTAACTAAACTAAATGTTTCTAAATACCCCTGATGGTAACAAAGGCTTTAAATTATCCCTAATCGGCTCAAAATCGCGTCATATGTCGGAGAGGGTTAAGGGAAGGTTTTTAGTTTGTTCCCTAGACCTCCATCAAGCTTAAAACTACACCATCCAGACCCTCTTTCAAGATAAACGTGTACATTTTTTCGGTAGAAAAATGTCCCGGCCGAAGGCCGATTCCTCTTAAATGTTAGGCTCGCTGTCGCTCGCCAGGAAAAAATCGACACCTAAATGGCACGAAAGGTCTTAAAATTGACAGAAATGGGGTAAAAGTTCTCAAAATCGCCAAACTAATAGGGCGAAAGTCTTAAAATCTCAAAATCAATGGGGCTAAACATGAGGGAGAAAGGGGTCCAGAACAAAATCCCTCAAGTGGCAATCTCCCCTTAAACACCAACAACATCTGGCAGACATGTTTACACTCCTACAGCAGACAATTGATGGGTCTCCGGGGCGAGGTAAATCACAAATATAGCACAGCAAATACTATGGAGGTTGTCGACAGTAAAACATTCGCGTTGGCAAATTTTTATTTTATATCAGAGTAATATTACTTAAACTATATTCTAAACTGTCTTTCGAATGATATATATGGAAACACGAGAATAAGTTGTTACAAAACTTTTATGAATGGAGGATGCCTTTAGGCACATGGACCTTTTTGTTTTATCTGTGTTTTTCCTTCCTCCGTTCATTGTCTCTTAAAAAAAAAAAAAAATGTTTTTAGGACACATGACAATCATTAACGAGAGGAGTAATTTAGGAAATTTGACAATTATTAGCGACAGGAATAATTTAGAAAATTTGACAATTATTTGTGAGGGGAATAATTTTGGAAAGTTGACAATTATTAGCAATAGGAATAATTTAGAAAATTCGACAATTATTAACGAGATGCATAATTTAGGAAACTTGACAATTTTTAGCGACGCCGAAAATTATCTAAGTTACTACAATAGTTATGATTTTGAAATATGAATAGATATTTTCTATAAGTTACATAGCATATATGAATCCTTCAATATAATGTCTTATCACTAACTGTACGATTGTCGGCGATGGTACAGTCTAGAGTTCACATACTGACTCATTATGATCCCTTATAGTGCACACAATACACTCTGAAAAAAAAATATATATATATTAGGCCTGTAATGTAGGAGCAACCGGCTGAAAATTGTACACATCTCGAAGGGGGGATCGGAGGGATTGTTTTTTTTTTTTTTTTTTTTTTAATATATATATTTTTTTGACCAATAGATAAACTATTCCGCCCTCACTAAAGCATGTCACTCTATATTTAAGCACATGTTGACCAAATCGTGGAATGGATGGCAGAAATTTAGGCACAGATGTCCAGCGAGGCCATCCAAGATCTATACCGGAAATATCCTCTTAATAAGGATGGAGGAAACGATTTATGAAGGATTACGATGGGTCCCTGGGCCTCGTTTCTGGCCACCGATCACGTGACTTGTACTATACGTATCCATTTGCTATCCACCAATCACGGGACTTGGATTTTACGTATCCATTAGTGAGAAGGCCCTGCTTGTGAGGCATTTTTCAGTCTGGAGATGTGATTGGATTTGACTCTATATTGAGGTAGCATAGGTACGTAAAGTTACATACCGTATACAGGTACATATACAGGTACATATACAGGTACGTATACGTGGTCTCAGAATAGCAAAGATTGTTATACGGTCGTCGGTGTGTGAGAGGGGGCGGGGTCGGGGGGAGTGACTGTGAGGGGAAGGAGGGGGGGGGGGGGGTAGATGAGGGAGGGAAGATGGATAGAATTGGGTTTGGTGTGACTATTGATATAGCATAAGTACAATTCATCAGGAGGGAAGAGGGGAGGGAGGGGGGAGGGCAGGGAAGGGAAGAGGGGAGGGGAGGGGGAGGGGGAGGGAAGTGAAGAGGGTAGGAAAAGGGAGGTGGCGGGAAGTAAAGAGGGTAGAGGTGGGGAGGAGAGGGGAGAGAAGGGAAGAGGGTAGAGGAGGGGAAGGGCAGGGCAGAGGGGAGGGGTGTCAAGAAGTGTTGGTCATCAGGGAAAGGAGAGAATAACGTCTGTAAGAGATGAGGGGAAGGGGAGGGAGGAGGGGGAGGGGAGGGGAGGCATCTCAGGGAACACAGGTCATTGGCCTCTCTCCCTCCCTCTCTCTGTCTTCCTCTCTCTCTCTCTCTCTCTCTCTCTCTCTCTCTCTCTCTCTCTCTCTCTCTCTCTCTCTCTCTCGCTCTCTCTCTCTCTCTTGTTCTCCCTTCTTCTCTCCCTTTGTGTGTGTGTGTGTGTGTGTGTACTGTGCACCGTATATATGTTTCTATACATATTCAGTATGTGTGATTAGGTATCTAGGCTACATGTTTAACATTTCCATTGTGTACTCTGTTTCTCACTCAGTCTCACAAACACATGCATCTCTCCACCCTCTCTCTCTCTCTCTCTTTCTCACACTCACTCTCACTCTCTCTCTCTCTCTCTCTCTCTCTCTCTCTCTCTCTCTCTCTCATCCCTCTCGCCTCTCATATCTCTCTCTCTCTCTCTCTCGTCTCTCTCTCTCTCCTCTCTCTCTCTCTCTCTCTCTCTCTCTCTCTCTCTCTCAGTAAGCTAACACCCTGGATGTGGTCACAGTCTTTTTCTCGGCGCCTTTCTCTTCTTCTTCGTCAGGAGGAGGTGGCTTCAGTTCAGGCACCTCCAAAAGTCATTGAGAGATAAAAGGTAAACAATGTAGTGAGGGAAAGGGGGGGTGGGGGGGTGAGGGGTAGGGGGAGGGGGCTACAACATACATACATACATACATACATACATACATACATACATTACCATACATACATACATACATACATACATACATACATCATACATACATACATACATACATACATACATACATACATACATACATACATACATACATACATACATACACACATACTTTACGGTCATGTTGTTGTATGTGGGTAATGGATCTCATAATAAACCGGAAAAAGACAAGACTGGTAAACATGAAGATTTTCACTTCTGTGTTGTAATTGCGTTTGGTTCAAACCCCTCTTCTCTTTAATTGTTTTGAGGCCCATTAAACCTTCCCATTTAGTTTCGATTTTTTCAAGGACGTTTTTTACTCCCCCCCACACCATTAGTTTGGCGATTTTAAGACCTTTCGCCCCATTTATGTCAATTGCAAGACCTTTCCTGCCGTACAGTAAGCCTTAGAAGATACAAAATACAGTACTATGTGAAGATCAACGCTATCAACTATGTCCTTTCTCTTTGCCTATAACTACTATAAATATTAAGGGGAGATCTCCACTTAAGGGATTTTTTTCTTGACCCCTTTCTCCCTCATGTTTAGCCCCATTGCTTTTGATATTATAAAAACGTTTTGCCCCATCTAGTTTAGTCGATTTTAAGAACATTTCACCCCATATTAAGACCTTTCGTACCATTCAGGTGTCAATATATCCTGGCGAGCGATTTAGGCCGAGCCTGTAATTTAAGAGGAACCGGCCTTCGACCTGGATTTTTTCTACCAAAAAAATGTACAAATATATCTTGAAAGGGACTCAAGGGGGTGTAATTTTAAGCTTGATGGAGGTCTAGGGAACAAACTAAATACCTCCCCTTAAACAACTGGAGGTCCATAGCCCCGTCTGTACCGGCGACGTCTCTCTGGCTCTATTCTGGCTTAGTACTAATACACGATTTTATTCAGTTTACAAAGAGCCTCCAGCAATTAAGAGGCTCGAGCTACTTTACTTCACCATTATTACTGCCACAGAGCCTTCTTAAGGGGAGGTATTTAGTTTGTTCCCTAGACCTCCATCAAGCTTAAAATTACACCCCCTTGAGTCCCTTTCAAGATAAATTTGTACATTTTTCGGTAGAAAAATGTCCCGGCCGAAGGCCGGTTCCTCTTAAATTACAGGCTCGCTATCGCTCGCCAGGATAAAATCGGACACCCTGAATTGCTACGAAAGGTCTTAATATGGGGTGAAAGTTCTTAAAATCGCCTAAAACCTAATGGGGGGCAAACGTTTTATAATATCAAAAGAAATGGGGCTAAACATGAGGGAGAAAGGGGTCAAGAAAAAAATCCCTCGAGTGGAGACCTCCCCTTAAACTGCAAACAATCGTCTAAATATAGCTAGACTAATATTAAAAAGACGTCACCGGTAACAGAAGGGGTTAATAAAGTACACACACACGATATTATATCCACCAAACCCCCTCATCTCTATCTCTCCGACTTCCCTCTCCGTCCCCGTCACCGCCTCCTCCTCCCAGTCGAAACCTCTCTCTCCTCTCGCTTCTCTCTCCCTCGTCAGTCTCAGCATCTCGTCTTCTCTCCCCTCTCGACTCACTCTCTCTCTCTCTCTCTCTCTCGTGTGAAGCTGGTGTCACAGGAGATGATTCGCAGAAAATGAACAACGCGTTTTGCCCTTTTCCCTCATTCCTTCCCTAAAACCGGGGGTGGTAAGTAGACAGATAGATAGAAGAGATACATTGATTGATTGATATTAACTCTCTCTCTCTCACACGCACACGCGCACACACACGCACACGCACACACACACACACGCACACACACACACACACACGCACACACACACAGCCCGTAGCCTAGTAGGTAGAGCTCTCGTCTCACACACGAGGGGTCGGGGGTTCAATCCCCGGCCGTTCAGAACACAAATTGGGCTTGTCTCCTTTCATGTGTTAGCCTCAGTTCACCTAGCTGTAAATAGGTACCTGGAATAAGTGGACGACGTTGTGACGTCCCATCTGGGGTTGGCAAAAATGGTACAAGGGTCGAGATTGGTATCATATGGTTCACCTAAGCTGATGTGCTACCTAAGCCTTCGAGCGATACGGTACCGGTCTATAGTGAGAATGGTACCATACAGAGCCACCCTAAGCCGTCGTTTTCCGATGTCGCCAATTGGCCTAAATACAGACTACACACACATCCACAGCCATTCCAACAGTACATAAAACACTTAACATAGCATTTCACGTCAATACATTCCCAGTTAAGGAGGCGCGATAATAATGAGCTTAGCTCGCATATGCTGTGGAATCCCCTTGACGAACAAGTAACGGAGTAACACACGGGTCGCACACACACGTATATATATATGTATAATTATATAATATATATATATATATATATTAATCTATATATATATAATATATATATATATATATTATATATATATATATATATATATATATATATATATATATATATATCTATAAAGAGAAAGAGAGAGAGAGAGAGAGAGAGAGACAGAGAGAGAGACAGAGAGAGACTATTAACAAGTGCATGTAATCTGTGTTCAATAAATGCTTTCCATAACATTTTATACACTTGCTTCTGATTTTATAAAAGATAAATATGATATAATTACTGTATAATGTATATTATGTTCAGTGTATTCTGCATTGAATGGCATGTTAGCGAACCGTTCAATAGTGTGTTAACCCCTTCAGCACCATGACGCATTTTTACCTGGGATTCTGGTTACAATTAGATGATTTTACGCAGTTTAAAAAGGACCTAGCTTATGAGATCGTATTTACCCATTTGAGTCGCATAGGTAGATTATACACTAGAAAATCGTCTAATGGTAACCAGAATATGATGCCAACCCATAGTAATAAACACATCATAGAAGACTGCATTCTACACAATCACTAACGCCAACAACATAATCTACACTCCTTGAGAGCCCTGTCTCAGCCATGGCCTTCCTTGGGGACTCTGGGCTGTTCGGTCAGGCATCCTAGGGAACGACAACAACAACAACAACAACCAAATGTATACATTATGATCCTTGTCTTGCCTCACACGTCACTTACAATTCTCAACTCTGCTTGTTCTAGACTTTATATATATGTAGATCTCCCAGTCTCCTCCTCACTACTTGGCCCAATCAATCTGTCAAACTGAATATCATATGTACACAATTCATGATCATGTTCCTCTCTTTGGCCAATCATTCTGTCAAACTGAATATCATATGTACACAATTCATGATCGTCTTCCTCTCTTTGGCCAATCATTATGTCAAACTGAATATCATGTACACAAATCCTGATGGTCTTCCTCACTGTGGCTTACTGAGCAATGTTGGAATTTGGTGTGTTTGTTATACTGAGTAAGATGTAGTTTATTCTGTTTATATTTTGTGTTTATGTTTGTGTAATGTCTTTGTCGTAATGCAAAAACACTACTACTATTAAGCCGGAGTCACACGAGCCTTTTTTCGAGCAATTTTTACGGGCAATTATGGTCTGGCAGCTTCAGAAATTACACTTTATCATAATTAAACCGCCTAACGTACTCCACCTTCAGTCTAGTTATCGATATCAGTGCAAAAAAAGTCCCGAAATATAACGAGAAAAAATTTGCTCATGGAAAATTGACGGAAAAATCGCTCGTGTGACAGCGGTTTTACTGTATCACTATTACTATTGTTATTATTATTATTATTATTATTATTAGTAGTAGTAGTAGTAGTAGTAGTAGTAGTATTTTTATATTTATTATTACAACAACAACAGCTGCTACTACTACTATTACTACTACTAATTACCATTATTTCATGTCATCAATATATTTTCTATAATTTGTGTTGAATTATGAATATGCATTTGAAGTTATCCTTATAGAAATTATAATGTAAATCCATGAGAGGGTCAGAGACAGTAATTCAGTAATTGATTAAATTCGTGCAAAATATATTGTAATAGACAATATGTTATAACGTAATTGAACTTTATATAAAGGGTTACACTGTACATACCAAGAGCTTGCCACATGACTTTCTCTTCTTGTAAGCTGTTATAAAGAACATGGCAGGAACTCACTCTGATAATGCTTACAATATATCAACAGTACTTTCACATCACTTAAGGGGAGTTTTTTAGTTTGTTCCCTAGACCTCCGTCAAGTTTAAAATTACACCCCCTAGAATCTCTTTCAAGATTAATTTGTACATTTTTTGGTAGAAAAATGTCCCGGCCGAAGGCCGATTCTTCTTACATTACAGGCTGGCTACCGCTCGCCAGGATTTTGTTTACACTTAAATGGCACGAAAGATCTTAAAATTAACAGGAATGGGGCAAAATTTCATAACACCGACAAACTAATGGAGCGAACGTCTTAAAATCTCAAAAGCAATGGGGCTAAACTTGAAGGAGAAAAGGGATTATTTTATGGACCCCTTTCTCCTTCAAGTTTAGCCCCATTGCTTTTGAGATTTTAAGACGTTCGCTCCATTAGTTTGTCGGTGTTATGAAATTTTGCCCCATTCCTGTTAATTTTAAGATCTTTCGTGCCATTTAAGTGTAAATTTTTTCCTGGCGAGCGGTAGCCAGCCTGTAATGTAAGAAGAATCGGCCTTCGGCCGGGAAATTTTTCTACCAAAAAATGTACAAATTAATCTTGAAAGAGATTCTAGGGGGTGTAATTTTAAACTTGACGGAGGTCTAGGGAACAAACTAAAAAGCTCCCCTTAAGTGATGTGAAAGTACTGTTGATATATTGTAAGCATTATCAGAGTGAGTTCCTGCCATGTTCTTTATAACAGCTTACAAGAAGAGAAAGTCATGTGGCAAGCTCTTGGTATGTACAGTGTAACCCTTTATATAAAGTTCAATTACGTTATAACATATTGTCTATTACAATATATTTTGCACGAATTTAATCAATTACTGAATTACTGTCTCTGACCCTCTCATGGATTTACATTATAATTGCTATAAGGATAACTTCAATTGCATATTCATAATTCAACACAAATTATAGAAAATATATTGATGACATGAAATAATGGTAATTAGTAGTAGTAATAGTAGTAGTAGCAGCTGTTGTTGTTGTAATAATAAATATAAAAATACTTCTAATAATACTACTACTAATACACAACTCGACTACTAATAAATTAATAATACTAATAACAATAATAATAACAATAGTAATAGTGATACAGTAAAACCGCTGTCACACGAGCGATTTTTCCGTCAATTTTCCATGAGCAAGTTTTTTCTCGTTATATTTCGGGACTTTTTTTGCACTGATATCGATAACTAGACTGAAGGTAGAGTATGTTAGGCGGTTTAATTATGATAAAGTGTAATTTCTGAAGCTGCCAGACCATAATTGCCCGTAAAAAAATGCTCGAAAAACGGCTCGTGTGACTCCGGCTTAATAGTAGTAGTGTTTTTGCATTACGACAAAGACATTACACAAACATAAACACAAAATATAAACAGAATAAACTACATCTTACTCAGTATAACAAACACACCAAATTCCAACATTGCTCAGTAAGCCACAGTGAGGAAGACGATCAGGATTTGTGTACATGATATTCCGTTGACCATAATGATTGGCCACAAAGAGAGGAAGACGATCATGAATTGTGTACACATGATATTCAGTTTGACAGAATGATTGGCCAAGAGAGATAACATTGATCATGAATTGTGTACAGATGATATTCAGTTTGACAGATTGATTGG
>CM064522.1:29279257-29309046 GCA_032716605.1 Paralithodes platypus | reverse complement strand
TACTTTATAATAAGCCTTCTCCCATAGGACCTCGTCATCACACTGGAGGGCTTTAAAATGGGCAACATCTTTAGCATATATATTGAATGTCGCTTTAACCTTCATGTAAAGCCGCCAAACATGAAAGGTCTGTTTTGAGCTAACAAGGGCAGACTTTAATTCAGAGCAAATGGTCGCACTTTTTCGACAACCACAACGCCACGTGAGCGATCGAGGGCACTGACCGACATTTTTCGGGTGCAGAAAAGTAATGAGCAAGCACTGCTGTAAGGAGGGAACCAAGTGGGGGTTTAGCCACAAAGGATCAAATCTGGGCAGATGTGCCGTTCAAAGAGAGGGTCCCCTCCTCCGTCGGGAATACCGGATGGTCCCAACTCCGCCGGAAGGGAAGTCTGGGGGCCTGGAAAGAAAATTTCCAGGAATCAATGCTCATACGGATAACCTGCGAGGTATTATACATCCTATCTCAAATTCGCCGGAAACTTAGTGAAAAGTGCACACTTATTCTAACCTTCCGCCGGATCTGTCTAGCTGAATTTCTCACAATTTTACCTGTGACAAGCATCACAGGTCCCTTGACCTTATTAAGTTGTGACTGACTGTATCTAACCAGTTTGCAAAACTAATATATTCTTACAGTTTCTTACAGTTTCTTACAGTAGATCCTCTGGAAAAAGGCAAACTAGGCCTGTGTATCCAGCTCAGTACCAGTACAGGTACTTGCACTGCTGCGGGTCGTTCACGGTGTTGGCGGCGGCCGGCCGGTGTAGCAGAAAGCAAACATTTTTACTATTCTGTATTTTTGCTTTATAATCAAACTTCAAATCTTGTCTTCCCCATGCTTTATCAAGATTACTTTCAAACTCCCTTATTGATTCGGAATCGACTACATACTGGGGCAGTGCGTTCCACTCATTTACCACTCTATCACCAAAATGAGTTTTTTTAGCTTTCTCAAGAGCCTATTTCTTTCTTTGTAAATTTTTCTTAGAGTGGTCCTCTCCGCTCTTGTTCCCCCGGTCCCGCATCAAGAAGATACCTTCACACACAGCCTCATCATACTTCCCTGACACTATCTTATAAGATATCATATCCCCATCTCTCCTTTTCTCCTAATATAGCCAGTGTCGGAAGCCCCAGTGTCCTCAACCTCTCGCTCATAGCCCGCGTTTCTTAACAACGTTGGTACTAGCTTGCTAGCTCTCCTCTGCACTTTCTCCACTGCCTTCTATATCCTTTACCATATATTGAGCCCACACCTGGTTCGCATATTCCAGGTGCGGCCTAACCAGCACTGTATAGAGATTCCTGAAGATTTCTTCGTCAAGTGACACAAAGTGTCCTCCTTATCAGTCATGCCCTACAATTCTATTTGGCTTTGTTTATCTTTTCCGCTAAATGTTCTGAGGGAAATTTAACTTATTGGTCTATCACTACTCCCTAATATCCTTTTCTGCATTCACTTCCTCCATCGCTTCATACATACTGTATCCTACCTTGTCTATCTTGCTTGTCCCAATCCACATGTACAGTAAACTTCCAGTCTTTCCCAGTTAATCCGAAGGGCAGCGGCACCGGCCCTCGTGTCGGATTAGTGGTTTTTTCGGATTATCGGTCTTTGACCCCTATGAACCTCGTGTATGACGAAAATATTGAGGCATTAGGCCACCCAAATGACACAATGGGGCACACACATATCATATGTTCATGAAATCACTTCAAAAGTTTACCATTGTCATTGTAGCCTATTACCTACTTCAAAACATTCAGATTAATGGTCAAAGGAATCTGCTGATATAAACGTACACCATATGTCCGCATCGTCTTCTTCTTCTTCTTCCGTCTACTAGCGAGTTTGTCTTGCTCTTGAAGATCAGATCAGATGTGGTTCGGGAAGTAATGCCTTAACAACGGCACTTCCCTGACAGGTTCTTGTAATTTTCCTTTTGTGACGTGCTCTGTTATATTATATTGTATTGAAAGCACCCTTGTCTTGTTGTCTTGAAAGCACCCTTGGGATGCTCCGATCACTGAACTATAAATAGTAGCGTATCGGAACGTCCAAAGGTGCGTTTTCAAGCTCAAGAAAGGTGCGTTTTTCAAGCTCAAGACTGAATGCGCTTGCAGAAAATGCGGTGCAAGCCAGTAGCGCATCGGAGCGTCCCAAGGATGCGTTCAAGAGCAAAACAAACTCTCTAGCAGACGATGTGGTGTTTACGTTTATATCAGTAGCTTCCTTTGACCATTAATCTGAATGTTTTGAAGTAGGTAATAGGCTACAATGACAATGGTAAACTTTTAAAGTGAATTCATGAACATATGATATGTGTGTGCTCCATTATGTGTCATTTGAGTGGACTAATGCCTCAAAAAGGGGACTTTGGGACTTCTTGAAATTCGGACCATCGGGTGAATTCGGATTTGGCCTCAAATTGAAAAATTCGGACTATTGGGAGATTCGAATCATCGGTCGTCAGATTAAAGGACTTTTACTGTATAATGACAATGTCTAATTACTTATTATCGCCGATGTCCGAAGTTATGACCCAAGTCCGAAGTTACCCCACTTTACGGTACAAATTATACCTCCGATGGACCAGGACCCCCAGCCCTTGGCGGCAGGAGGTTACTGGCGCCATCGAGAACCTTCTCTAGAACAGACTGAGGATAGCAACACCAACGTGTTGCCATCTTCGGTGCCTGATTTGTCTTGGCCCCCGAGGGATCACGAGGACTCGCAAGAGTTATTATCTCATGAACTCTTGGAGCAGAGTGAGAGCCGGCGGATCATATGTTCTCTCCGCTCCTCAGTCGCTTCCAAGTAATTATTCTGATGCTAGTTCAAATTCATCCAAAGATACCTCACGACAATGGATGACTTCGGACCAGGTAAATGACTTATTACATAAGGTATTACAGCAGTACCAACTCCCTGCCTCGTCAGATCAGCCGGTTATCACCTCAACTGATCCCGCTAGTACTTCTGTAGCGAGACCTTTAGATCTTCCGTCAATTTTGACATCATCCCCGACCCCAGTGGAGGCAACAACCCCAGGTCCTGTAGGACCAGCGGCGTTAGCTATGTCCAACCTGAGGGTGATCACTGACGTTCAACCGCCCCCCTTAGACAAGTTACCGGTGAGAAAAGGCCCTATGCCTCTCCTCTATGGTGCTGATTGCTCGTGGGTACCTGTAGTACCAGAGAATCCTCTTATAGCTCAACCATCTGTGTCAGGAGACCCTCCAGTCCCCATGGAATGGTCCATAGAGATTAATAAGAATCGTAAATTTAGAGCTAAAGATGAGACAGGGAGGGTGCTAGATGTTCTAATGAAAGGTGTACCTAGTCCCCTAAATCCAGCATATTTTGTGTATTCACCTGCTCCGGCAGTCCCTTCCGAGGGTTCTGCACAACTTTTCGCTGACTGGTCGAAGGCTGATGGCATCAATGATGTCAAGGCCTTAAATGCTATTATGCCGGAGTTGGCTACAACTCCGGCTCTGGACCAAGCTCAGAACCCGGTCCTGCAGATGCGGCAGGTGGGCGCCGGCCCGTGGTTGGATTGGGAACTTGAGGCCCAAGTATTTGCCACTACTATTACATCCAAAGTGTCACACCAAATTCCCCAAGAGAATCACACTTATTTTTCTCTACCAGTGTCCAAAGCAGAAGGGGTACCACCAGCCTTACTAACTTTTCTGGCAGCCCCCAAAGTATCTTTGCATGCCTTAGATGACCCCTTTTCTCCACCACCACCTGCTCACTTGGAGCGAGATTTTAGGTTACGAAATAAGGCTTACCGGATGTTCTCTCAATACTTGGTGAGCCATCAAGTAGCCGCCTCTCTAGCACGTACGATCTCGGCTATCACTGACCCCCAAATTCGGAGAACCATTGAGCTGTCTCGTAGACTGTCACTTCAAAATGCCATTCAGTCCCTAGGCGACATTAGAATCGCAATTTTGGAGGCGGTACGAGCTCGCCAAGATTTGAGAGTGCATCTGGTAAAGAAGTTGCCGGCGGACATAGGTCGTCGGGTAACTCTATCCCCGGTGCTTATGGCTACCCTTCTTAACACTGGAACTTGGAGCTTAGTCTTTAGTTTGGTAAATGGTTGGAAACAGGTTACCTCCCAAGCGAGGAAGTACCCCCCCAAGAAACCCTTTCAAAAATCAAGGGGCGGTCACATACATACATACATACATAAAATTAAGACTGAGTGTTCCACACATAAGTGCAGTTTCAGTCTCTTGTCCTAATGGCGGCGTTCCAGGCAACCCTGTTAAGGGCTGCTTCACTTGTCAAGTTCTTGGATTTGAGATCGGCGCGTATAGTCCGATCCCAGGTCTTCCTCGGTCCACCCCTTGGTGCAGCTCCCTCCACAATCACAGACCTGCATTTTTTCACCCAATTTTGTTCATCCATTCTCTCCACATGTCCATACCATCCCAGTCTACTTGTACGCATCACCTCGCTAATACTCTTTATACCTAAACGTCTCCTCAGCTCAACATTTGTTATTCTATCCTGTAGCCTGGCCCCACACATCCATCTCACCATTCTCATCTCATTACGCTCCATTCTGTTGACATCCTCTACTTTAACGGCCCATGTTTCTGAGGCATACGTCATTGCACTTCTAACACATGAGGCATACACCTTTCCCTTCAGGGGGAGAGGCATTCTTTTCATGGTCAGGATTGGCATCAATTCTCTGAACTTCCGCCAGCCACACCTAATTCTAGCAACAGTGGCAGCCTCGGCCCCACCACCGGCAGAGATGGTATCTCCTAGGTAACAAAACTTGTTCACCAGCTCCAAAGACTCACTTCCAAAATTCACAGCCACAGGATCATCACTTAACACAAGCTCGCCTTTGCACACTACGCACTCAAATTTCTCTATTTCTGACTTATCCTTCGGCAGGGGCCCCTTTATTTCTACTACAGCGCTTACTCCCATGGTGTACCCAACATCGACAGATGCTACATTGAATTGAGTTAACGCCCACTCCCTTTCCACACACTGCACATGGGTATGCACCGCTCTTTTCCACATTGCCTCGTCTCAAACTACAATGCATAACCTTGGTTTTGTTAATATTAACTCTTAAACCCTTGCTCGCCATGCCCTCTCTCCACTCTCTGAATTTGGCCTCAGCATCCTGCATACTGTCAGCTATTAGGACTAAATCGTCTGCATAAAACAGTTCCAACGGGAGTCCGCCTCTAAAAACTCTAGACAGCGCCTCCAAGACCATAATAAAGAGGAGGGGGCTTAACACTGAACCCTGATAGACTCCAACACGGACTGCGAACTCATCACTCAGTACACCCTTCACCCTCACCGAACTTCGCGAATCCTCATACATCTTCATTATCACACGCACCAGCCACTCTTCCACACCAAGTTTCCTCATAGCCCACTGTACAACATCTCTAGGTACCCTATCAAAGGCCTTCTCCAGGTCCACAAACACAAAGTAAAGATCCCTGCCTTTTAGTAAGTATCTTTCCTGTATCTGCCTGACTATGAAGATAGCATCGGTTGTACCATGTCCTGGCATAAAAACCAAACTGCATATCATCAATAGAGATGCTTTGCCTGATCAAACCCTCAAGGACTCTCTCACAGACCTTCATGATTTGGTCAAGCATTTTCAGGCCCCTATAATTTCCTCTATCTAGCGCATCCCCTTTTCCTTTGTATATATTTACTATTACACTTTTGAGCCAATCCTCTGGGATTTTCTCATCTTTAATAATGGTGTTTATCAACTCAGTGACTAAGTTTACACCAATCTCCCCTGAGGCTTTTATCATCTCAGCGACAATGTCGGGGCAACCTGGAGCTTTACCGTCCTTCATTTTATTGATTGCGCGCTCACTACACATGGTGCTATCAAAGGAAGGTATTGGTTTTTCGATACTAAGCTGTTCCTTATCCCATTCAAACTCTACATTTAGCAATCGTTCATAGTGTACCTTCCATGCTTCTCTGATTTCATTTTCTGCATACACAATCTTCCCATTATCATCTCTAACACACTGTTCACCTATAATATCCCTACTGTCATTTTTAACTCGCCTAGCTAGGTTGAAGATCCCATTGGGATTGTCAGTGTTACACATTATGTATCCTTGAAAAGATATTTAGAGGGAGTAGATTGGGATCTTATTTTGAAGGAACGGGACGTACAAGGTAAATATAGTAGATTCCTCGAAATTTATAGAGTAGGAACCAATATGTTTGTCCCAAGATATAAAACTGGAAATTTTACTAAGCAGAAAGATTGGTTTAATTTGAAATGCAAAAGAGCTTTGGGTAGGCGTGATGCAGCTTGGGCTAGATTAAGAAGAAGGAACACTGAGAGTAATCGGAATAAATATAAACAGGAGAGGAATAGATATGTTAACATAATTAGGCAAGTTAAAATGAACTATGAGAAGAACATAGTAAATAAATGTGAAAGTGACCCTAGATTATTTTATAAATATATAAACAGTAAGTTGAAGGTAAAGAAACAAATTACTAAATTAAGAGTTGATGCTAGGACGTATGAAAATGTATCGGACATGTGTGAGGTAATGAATAACAAATTGGGGTCAGTTTTTACTAGAGAGGAAGGTTTTGACGAACCACAGGCGGGAGTACTGGAGAGTGGTCTTAGTAAGATTGAAATAACTAGAGATGAGCTGTTATCTGCGATGAGAGGACTTGAAGTAAGGAAAGCTATGGGACGGATGAAGTGTCTGCCTGGGTTTTAAAGGAGTGTGCAGAGCAATTAGTGGAGCCAGTGAGGGACATAATTCAAGCTTCCTTAGATAAAGGACAGGTTCCTGTGAATGGAAAAGAGCTAATATCATTCCGATATACAAGAATGGAAACCCTGAGGACCCTCTAAACTATAGACCAGTTTCACTTACTAGTATTGTATGCAAGATTTGTGAAAAGCTAATTAGGAAGAGATGGATGAAAATGTTGGAGAGAAAGAAAATAATAACCCCAAAGCAATTTGGATTCAGAGAAGGGACATCTTGTGTTACCAGTTTGCTATGTTATTACAGTAGGGTGATAGATGTACTCCAAGAAAGAGGCGGATGGGTGGACTGCGTCTATTTAGACCTTTCCAAAGCATTCGATAAGGTACCACATAAGAGATTGTTATCTAAGCTTGAGACGCTAGGATGTGTCAGGGGGAGTTTGCTGAAATGGATGGAGAGCTATTTAACAGATAGGGAAATGAGGACCAACATTAGAGGAACTTACTCATCGTGGCGGAAAGTTGAGAGTGGTGTGCCGCAGGGATCTGTGTTGGCACCTCTCATGTTCCTTATGTACGTGAATGACCTGCCGATAGGCATAAACTCTTACATGTCAATGTTTGCAGATGACGTAAAAATTATGAGACAAATAACAAATAAAAGTAGTTGTGAGGAGCTGCAAGGGGATTTAGATAAAATATACGAATGGAGCACCAAGTGGAAAATGAAATTTAATATAAGTAAATGTCATGTGTTAAATATGGGAAGAAGTGTGAATAGACCAAATTGGGAGTACAGGATGGGAGATAATAAAATTAGCAAGGCCGAAAAAGAAAAAGATTTAGGGTTGATTATACAAGATAATTTGTCGCCAGAGAAACATATTAACAAGCTCTTTAGCGGAATGTATGCAATGGCCTGGAATATGAAAGTTGCTCTGAACTATTTGGATGAGACCATGGTAGCGAAAATTATGAAGAGTATGATTAGACCAAGATTGGAGTATGCAGCAGTGGTGTGGTCCCCGCATCTAAAGAAGCATGTTCACAAGTTAGAAAGAATCCAGAGAGCAGTCACTAGATTGGTTCCAAGTCTCAGAGAACTGCCATATGAAGGGAGGCTAGACAAATTAAATCTACCGAGTCTAAAAGAGAGGAGAGAGAGGGGAGACATGATAATGATGTACAAATGTACCCGGGGGCTGGAGAGGCTGGATAGGGAGGATATATTAATTATGGATACAGGAATAACTAGAGGCCACAGCTACAAAGTAAAAAGACCTACCTGCAAGAACGATATCAGGAAGTTTAGCTTCCCCTATAGATGTATTGACAAATGGAATGGGCTGGAGGAGGAGGTGGTAGGGGCAAGGAACATCCATATTTTCAAGAAAAAATTGGATAAAAAGTAGACTGAGAGACGGGACAACACGAGCTTAGCTCAACTCCTGTAAACTACAATTAGGTAAATACAATTAGGTAAATACACTTGTTCGAGGACCAGGTCCTTAATGCGATTTTTAGCATTGTAAATAACTCTTTTGGCAGTTCGTTTAGCTGCCTGGTATTCCTCCCTGCTGCCTCCTTTCTTCCATGCTTTGAAGCATCTCCTTTTCTCTTTCACAGCATGTTCTACCTCATCGTTCCACCACCAAGAGGTCTTATTCCTGGGGTGACCCTTTGTTTTCCCACAGACTTTGTCAGTGGCAGCAATAAGGCTATGCTTAAGAAAGTTCCATTGGCTATTTACATCGTTAGGCCTAGCTTCCTTATTTCTATTGAGACTTTTAAGATAGTGTCAGGAAAGTACGATGAGGATGTTTGTGAAGGTATCTTCTTGATCCTTATTTCTATTCATTTCCTCCAGTTCATTAGCAGTACCAACCACATCCGAAACAGTCATCTCGAGACCCTAACCTACCCCCTGAGCAGGGAGGTCCTCAGTACAAAACCAAACAAGGTAAGCCTCATGGATATAAAGGTAAGGCCCCATATAAAGGTAATCCGAACACTGCACAAGCCAAAACTAGTCAAGCGTCCGATGCCAACACACCTTCCCCTCCAAAAAACTAGCCACTCATCCTCCCCACATCCTGGAGTCGAGCTCAAAAACCCGGGATTGGGAAGTTGCCGTGACGGACGATCCCCGGTTGCACCTGGGGTCGTTCCGTTCATTCCGCTCAGCCTGGCCCAAGTATACCTGGGCCAGAAAAGTAGTGAGCAAAGGAATTACCTGGCGATGGCTCCGGCGGCCCCGACTGCATCAGCCGCAGGAGTATATCCCAGTGTCTCAGGAGGAGGAGGCCGTAGTACAAGAATTGATTGCCAAACGAGTTCTTATTCCAGTCAATGCATCCCAACTAGTTTTCACGTTACACCTCTTTTTAGTGCCAAAAAGGGACAGTGTACAAATACGACCGGTTCTAGATCTCTCGCAACTGATCACATTTATAGAGAATTCACTCTTCAGGATGCTGACTATACAGCAACTCAGACTCGCACTCCCACCGCAAGGCTGGATGTGTTCGATCGATCTCAAAGATGCCTATTGGCATGTCCCTATAAACAAGAGGTTCCAAAAGTTTCTCGCCTTGAGAATCCGGCAAGACTTACATCTGTCAAAGGATGCCATTCGGGCTGAACCTAGCACGAAGAGTTTTCACCAAGCTTGTCAGGCAAGCCCTTTTACCCTATTAGTTCAAGGCATACAGGTGTTTTGGTATCTGGACGATTGGCTAGTAGTGGCAAACTTGTTAGAATTATGTCAGAATCAAGTCAACCGAGTGTTAGCTCATGTACAAGCCCTAGGGTTCAAGGTGAACTTGGCAAAGTCACGCCTTGTCCCTTCAAGGACGATTCAGTGGATAGGGCTGATCTGGGATACCGCCGCTCTGACTCTTACACAGAGTGCGGACAACCGCTACAGGTTTCGAAGGAAACTGTTCCGGTTCCTCCACAGTCTGGATACGACCAGGAAAACGTGGGATTCCCTGATCGGTTCTCTCAACTGGATACAATTAACTGTCAAACTAGGCCGACTGAAAACCAAGCGATTAATCCTGGAAGGCAACAAAGTGTTCCCTCTCTTGCCGGAGAAGGAATTATGGCCAATTCCTCCATTAATCCACAACTTGCTCTCGGCCTGGACCAAGCACGAAGTCCTCTACTCAGTCATGTCATGGGTTTCTCCTCCACCTACGGTTTGGATAGACACGGACGCCTCGGGGTCCCTGGGGTGGGGATATCAGTCAAGTCTAGACCACCAGGGACAAGGCATTTGGGGGGCAAACAGTCAGTCACATATCAACAAGCAGGAGCTTTTAGTTCCCCTGTTTTTTCTCCAAACACACGGCACGACTTTGGAGAACAAATCAATAGCATTCAGAATGGACAATCAAACTGCACTTTTTTGCATTCAGAAGCAAGGCTCAGTGAGGTCACGAGAGTTGTTGAGAGTTTCAGAACACATTTTTACCCTAGCAGACTCACTAGGGATTCATCTGCATGCCACATACCTCCCCGGCGTGGCGAACGTCTGGGCAGACGCTCTCTCTCGCCGGCGGAGTACTTTAGTAGAATGGACAATCAAACGGGCGATCTTCAACAAGATAATTGCAAAGCCGGCCCGTCCACAAGTAGACCTGTTTGCGTCAACGCAGAACCACAGACTGCCACTCTTTCTGACCCGTCACGAGGTAACCCCGGCGGGGGGACCCGATGCATTGCTGGTGGACTGGAACAAGTGGACCTCGATCTATCTGTTTCCGCCACCAGACTCTGTGTTAATGTGCAAGGTCATTCACAAACTAAGGGATTACCGGGGCCGAGTAGCGCTGATCGCGCCGCTCTGGCCGGCTCAGGTATGGTACCATCAATTGCAACAGTGGTGCTGGACCCCGGTGTCCCTCCCGGTCTCCGCCTTCCACTTGGAAGCGATTGGCAACCTTCGGACCTCTCTCAGTTTTGCCTTATGGATATTTTCTCGGCCAAATGGCTAAATAAATTTGGGCCTAGTGTCACTCAAAAGCTCTTGAATCAGTACACCCCGTCTACCAGGAGACAATATCAATCACATTGGAAAACTTTTACGACCTGGATTGTGGAATCGAGGCAGACAACTGCTTCGTCAGCCTTAGTATTCAAGTACTTTGATTATCTGTTTGAGCAGAAACATTTTTCAGTTATAACGTTAAAGAATCATCTGTCGGCCATTAGGACCCCCTTCCTTGATCTCACTGGCCTTTCCATACCGCAGGCGGAGGAGAAAGGTTTTATGAGGGCATGTTTCAAACTTCGTCCTCCTTCTTGCCAGCTCATGCCCACCTGGTCCCTTGATAAAGCTTTGGAATTGCTACAATCCCGCAAGTACAGTATAATCATGCGCCGGACTTTGACTCACTTTTTAAGAAAGCGGTTTTTCTCATGGCACTTGCCACTGGACACCGGGTTTCAGAGTTGGCGGCGATGAGCAACGAACCAAACTGTCTCAGGTTTGGGAGGCTGCACGACCATGTACAAATCGCGCCGTCTCCCTCATTTATTGCAAAAAATGAAAATTCAGACCATGTCTTCTCTGAATTTTCAGTCCCGGCCCTCAAGAGGACATGCTATGTCCTGTGCAAGCGCTCACAAAGTTTATGAGGGCTGCGCAACCTCGCCAACCAGGTGCTTTATGGGTGAACCGAACAGGTACGCGTGCTACGAAACGGAAGTTAGCTTCTTTAATAGTAGACATTATTAAGGAAAGCAACCCCGGCGTGTTAGGTCAGGCTCACGACATTAGGAAGTGGGCGGTGTCTCTCAGATTTAAAAAAAAAAATTCAATTGAGGATATTGCTAAGACCCAGCTTTGGACTTCCAACCATACATTCCTGACACGCTACCTGTCGGTCGCTCTAGATAAACCAAAGCGTACTTGTGTAGCTTTACGGCAACGGGTACAGTAGGTAATATGTTTTATTAATTAATTGTTAAAAAAAAAAAGGGGGGGGGGGGGGCTGTGCGGAATAAGACCATATCCCCTCTGTACCCTTGGAGATTGTGATATATCACGAGCTGTGATAGGACGAGTTCTCAGTCCAGTATTTAGTCGTGTTAATTTTAAGAGAGTTTTCACATAGTTGCAACTATGTCTATATTTTTTTTACCAAAGTGCACAGTGAGATTACTATACAATTAGTTTTAGATCAGAGCGAGTACCTACTGCAGGGTCTCGCTCGGTAGGACACGGATGCGTCATACTCTTTCATGCATAAGGTCGCCTGCAACGGCCTTACCATGAGCAAGCAGTTTCTAAACCCTCGGGGCCCGGGCTGTCTCTCCAAAGGCCGTACCTCGTATCCGGGCGATCTGGCCAAATATCAACAAAAGTAAACTAAGGCTAATCTCGCTTAATATTTTACCTACATTAATCAAACATATATAGAAATGGACACCTTACCTTGCTGCGTAGAATGGCGTTGAGTAGAGCTCTCTAGCTCAACTGGTTCAGGAGTGATGGTGATGGAAGTGGAGGTAACTTTTGCCCGTATTTACCTCGGCGCGTCCGAACACTCAACCGACGCCCAGTTGCACTCGTCGCTCCACCCGTAATTATGCCGGGAAGCGATTTGATAGTGTTTTATTGTTTATTATAGTTATTACAGTATGTTATTTTCACTCAATAAAGTTATTTACATGAAGTTATTTGTGTCTCTGTCACTTATTACTTAGTTTTATTATTATTATTATCATTATAGTGTCACTTTCACTGGACTTTGATAATTGATAGTGTCATTTTCACTTTTAGGTATTGTTAGGTAAGCTAATAATTATATAGTGTCACTTTCACTTGTTCATATTGTTATGAAGGCACTTATTATTACTTGTGTGTGTCTCTTTCACTTATACTCAGTTTTATTATTATTATACTGTCACTTTCACTGAACTAGGCTTATTGATAGTGTCACTTTCACTTGTTCATATTGTTATTGAAGGCACTTATTATTACTTATATGTGTCCTTTTCACTTATACTTACTTATATATATATTCTTAGCCTACATATGAGTGTCACTTTCACTGTTGTCACTTCCACTTCAAAAGTTTGTTAGTGTGGAAGTCGTTGAAGCAGGTGCCAGCACACAGTCCAACTTGACACTCGAGGCATTCCCAAGTGGTTTTTGTGAGTTTGCGGGGTCTGCGAGTTGTGTGGCTGCACACATGGCACCTCTTCTGCATTCGGCTCTTACTACCTGGTGCTTTGAAAGGAAGGGCGTTAAGCTGGTGCTTCCTGAAGAAATCAGCACACCCCGTTCTGTCCAGCTGGCCTGGTCCTTGTAGTGGCCTCCCTGGTGTACCCCATGTTTAGTCAGGAGCTCAAGTAGCACCTGCTTGTGGAACTTCCGCAGGCACTTGTACTTCTTGGCTCCTGGAGTCCTCAGACGGTAGATGTTGTAGGCATTGAGGACCGACATATCTACCGTATGCAGGACAAACTTCTTGTACCACCTGCAAGATGTTCGCAGGCAGTCGATGAAGCCCATCTGCATGTCGGACTTGTCAACGAGGCGCATGTTGAGGTTGTAGTCAAGGACAGCAGCTGGTTTCCGGATGGGGTTCTTGGTTTTTCGGTCCACCATCCCTGTGGCGACCATCTCGGCCTTGTGGCATGTGCTGAGGAGGTTGACCTTGCACTGGTCATGCCAGTGGATGGAGAGGATGGGGCCACTCTTTTTGTGGAAGATGTCCGTCTTCTTCGTCTTGGTTGGGTAGGCTGGCATGCCCTTCCTCTTGCCCTTGACTGTGCCGACAGTTTCGGTCTTGCGGTCATGGAGGTACTTGGTCAGGATAGGCGATGTGTAGTAATTATCTGTGTAGAGGATGTGGTTTTGATTGAAGTGCCTCTCCATCATCTTCTTCACTACAGCGCCACCAAAACCAATGAGGGGGTCAGTCACAATTTCTCCACCCTTGCCGCTGTACACCACAAAGTCCAGCACATACCCCGTCAAACAGTCGCAGAGGACGAAGAGCTTGATGCCGAAGCGGTGTCTCTTGGACGGGATATACTGTCGGAAGTGCAGCCTACCACGGAACAGGACCAGAGACTCGTAGAGGCACATCTTCTGGAAAGGAATCAGGTAGGTGCTGAACCGATGACGTATCATGTCATACAGCTTCCTGATCTTCCACAATGTGTCGGGAAGGTGGACTGCCATGTTGTTTGTCAGGTGGAGATAGGAGAGGATGTCGAAGTACCTGTCCCTGGACATGTACTTGCCAAATGCTGGAGTCGTTATGATGTCGCCAGTGATCCAGTAGTCTGCCAGAGTGTGCTTCCTGATATGTGTCATCAGCATTGTGAGTGCCAAGAACACATATAGTTCTGCCGAAGTGACAGCTTTCCATGCCACCATCTTGGCACTGGTCTTCCTCCCAAGAAAGTTGGCACAGATCTCATGATGGTTGTTGGTCTCCTCGACGAGGTATTCCATGACTTCATTGTCATAGAAGCCACAGAAAAGTTCACTGGGGGTAGCATCTGGGCCACAGGGAAATGTTGGTGACACCCCGGAACCCATCTGTACCTCGTCAAAGGCAGGACAATCTGGCACAAAATCAGCCCCATCTGTCCACACAAACAGGTCGGATGATGATGCTGTTGCTCGAGGACGTGCAGGTGCAGGTGCAGCAGGCACACGCCCTAGACGCCCTGGCACACGCCCTTGGCCACGCGGACGCCCACGCCCAGGGGCAGCGGCGTCGGCAGACTCACCACGTCCACGACCTCGCCCTCTCCCTCGTCTTGTCGGGACTTCCTCTTCCTCCTCCTCTTCCTCTTCCTCTTCCTCCTCAGGCGACGTCAGGTCATCTGGGGCAATGTTGGGGTCGTCAGCATCCTCTTACGGAGACAATTCTGGTGAAGAAATGACCGGGCGTCGGCGGCGTGGGGCGCAGGAGGTTCAACAATGGGAGCCTCGGCCTCGGGAGTTGGGCTCCTTTTGCGGCGAGCTGAGGGCTTCTCCGCATCAAATAATGTTCTGCGGTGTGTTGAGGGCTGTGGCACATCACCAATACCACTTGAAGAGGCCCTTTGGTCCTCCTGAAGGAGAGATGAAGCCGAGGGCTGTGGGTGACCCACGCGGCATCCCGGGTCAAGGCGTCGGGACAAAGGAATGCGGGTGGTTGCTAGACCAGGGTCGGCGTCACTATCACTCTCTTCACCTTCCCTAGCCTTTTCTGTGGCTGCTCTGCATGCTTTTTTAGCTGCACTTTTCACCAGCGACTGTTTATAAAAATATTTGCCCACTTTCAATGGTGTACGGGCAGGCAAAGGGGAAGGTCCTGGGGTAGGGCTATGGCTAGGCCTAGGCTGACCTACCAAAGATGGCGAGGGGGTAGGCCTAGGTTCTAGCACACTAGGAAGTTCAATAGCACCTTTCTGAAACACTTCCACATCAGGATCATCACTACTGTCTCCCCCCTCAAAAAAGTCCACATTATCATCGTCTCCAAAGCCAACAAATTCCTCATCTTCGCTTGCACTGATAAATTGTTCTTTGTCCACCAAGCTTTCGCCACTGCTCTCTTCAATATCAAACAATTGTCGCTGTATTGCACTATCACTCAAGAAACACTTCACTTTCTTTCGTTGAGCTAGCTTCTCGGTTGCTGCAGGCGTCGATGTTGCGAGTGGGGTAGCACTTGGGCGCGCGGGAGGTTGCACCGAATCGGACGCGTCGGAATTAATTTTTCCTGTATAACTCGCTATGGCGGCCACGTAGGAACTGATAACGTTTGTAATTGAGGCATGGTGGCGCTGCGATCGCCCCTGCAATGTAAACATTGGCCGCGCGAATTTTAAAAGCACGCTTTCAAGCACATGCCTTTCAGCATGACACCCGGGCTGCTGGCCTTCTTTCGCGGTGTCATAGTAAAATGACACCCGGGCTGGAAGGGTTAATGCCACGCACTGCTAGCAAATCTTTTATACCTTTTTTATATTTTGTATTGCATACAATAAAAATCTTAAGATTTTTTTTTATTCGGACTTTCTTCCCTAAAGTTAGGATATTTTACGAATGTCCCGCCTCCAGTCTTGATATTCAGGCGAAGTCGTCAATGATGAAGGGGCCCTATTAAATTACTGTATAGGTTTGATTCCCGAAGGGAAGTAGAGAAAACCTAATATTTAGTAGGGCCCCGTAATCATTGACGACTCGGGCCCTCCCAACCATCCCACTTCCCATTCGTTGATTTCCATAGTTTTTTCTTGGTTTATCAGTGAAGGACGAGGATGGCCGCTAGGGGGCCTGGTATCGGGGAAGCAAAACATGAGAAATCCACGTATATGGCAAATCATATAATAACAGACATTAATTTATCTTTTTCTTTTTTCTTTTTTACAGAGTTTTTTTTCTGTAGGCTACCCAATCAAAATGACGATCCCATAAGGGAATTAGGCGTGCACTTGTGATGAGTACTCCATGATCTTCCGCGCGGGTTATTCAAATTGCTGGCGTAGGATGTTGAATGGAGACTATTAATGTTAATAGGCAAAGTCGTCAATGATTACGGGGCCCTACTAAATATTAGGTTTTCTTTACTTCCCTTCAGGAATCAAACCTATAATATACACTGTAGACAATACAAAGGATGACATTAAGATAAAAATATGAACTACAGTATTGTGCAATGTGTGTTCTGCATTTGCTTACCTTATAAAAGTACTTTAAAAAAATATAAGTTTCAGAGTACAACAATTCTGTTGTATTAAATGAAGTAAAGAAACTATGCAGCTTAATGAAGTGGGCACTTAAGTGCACCCGTCTCACTTCCAAGACAGACACTACAGAGTAAAAAAATTATATATAATTAATTATATACTGTATATTAATTATAATCTTACATAACCTTGTCTTGATAACTTAACTCCTGTACGATCGCGCTAATAAATCATGTCTCAGCTGGCATTACGTTTGGCTTGCTCTGTGCTGTATTAATGTCTGTCAGATGTTGAAAAGGGTTGGTAAGTGTAGGAACATGTTTGTATATCTCACTCCATATGAAGAAATGAAGCTTAGATATTGTTGTTGTTGTTGTTGTTCCCTAAGCTGCCTGGCCGAACAGCCCCGAGTCCCTGAGAAAGGCCATGGCCACGATCGGGCTTTCCCACAGAGCTCTCATTGAGTGTAGATTGTGTTGTTGGCGTAAGTGATTGTGTGAAATGCAGTCTTCTATGATGTTTATGGTATGGGGTGCTGTGTTACATCCCGGGCAGGCGTCGACAACGGAGTCATCCAGTCTCTTCTGATAGCTCAGGAGAGCTGGATGGTGTCCGCATCTCAGCCTGGCCAGGTGGACTCTGTCCTCGCGAGGAAGGGAGGATTCGGAAGGATGGATCTCGGGAGGTCGTGCATGCAGCTGCGTGTTGTCTGTGAGTGAGTGGATGGATCGGTGAGAGATATGAGTATGGATGTACTTCTGGAAGTTGGTTCGGGGTGGGCAGGGAGGGAGAGAGGACAATAATTGTGTGTGATACCGTGTGCTGGGTGTTGTTTTGATATTTCTTGGTGTCTGTGGGTGTGTTGCCATGTAGTTTAGTGGGTGGTCTTGGTTCGTGGAGGCTGCTGCCAGGAATTGAGTGCCTCTCATGTCCAGATGGTCTTTGACTTTGAGGATTTTGGTTTCTTGATGTAGGTGATCTGTGGGTGAAGTAGCTGTGCAGCCTGTAATGATCTTCAGGGCTTTGTTTTGAATAGTCTGTAAGGTCTTATGATGTGTTTCAGCTAGGTTAGAAGCCCAGGCTGGGCTTGCGTATTCCATCACTGATCTTATGTATTGTTTATACTGTGGTGGTAGTTTCTTTGTTGTGTCCAAATTTTGTGTGAGCAAGTGACCTGAGGGCGTTAAGTCTGGGTGTCAGTTTCTTTTTAATGTTTGTGTGTGCTGTTTGAATGTCATGTGAGTATCATATGTTACTCCTAGGATTTTGGGTGTGTGTGTATGCGTTAGGGGTGTGTTGTTTATGGTGAGTTGAGGGATGTATTCGTGTTCTCCTGTCCAACTTGTGAGCAGGGTTGCGGTGGATTTGGCTGGGGCTAGATTAAGTCTGTTTGTAGTGCACCAACCATGTAGTGTGTTGAGATAGGGTTGAAGGAGATCTGTTGCTCTTTTTGGGTCATAGTGTGTGCATGTGAGTGTTATGTCTGCATAGGAGGCTAAGTTTATTTGGGGTGTATTGGGTGTAGTTATATCGTGCGTACAGATTGAAGAGTGCGGGCGATAGGACGGATCCTTGTGGGACTCCGTTTGGAAAGTTTCTGATTTTAGATGACTGACCGGCAAAAGATACGTGTGCACATCTGCCAGCTAGGAAGTTGGCCAGCCACCTTTTTGTGTTGTTGTGCATGTTTGTGTTGTAGATTTTGTTTGTTAGGTTGTGGCGGGGGATGGCATCGAAGGCTTTACTAATGTCGAGTGTGGCTAATAGTGATCTGTGTGGTGGTCTAGCTGAGTTGATGCCGTCGACTCTTTGTGTAAGGTCTGTGAGAAGAGTGTTTGTGGAGTGCAGTGGCCTAAAGCCATGTTGTGTTGGAGCTAGGGGTAGGTCAGGTGTAATTAGTTGTAATACTAGGCGTTCCATGACTTTGGAGGGGGAGCAAAGAAGTGTGATGATTGTTCCCCGATTAAATAGCTTTGTATGAATATCCCCATATTCAAAAATATGCTACAGGGGGGCAATGCCTAGTGAGTTAATTGCTCAATAGGTGGCGTTCTGAGAGTGAGGGTCCGAGCCTGGGGGATGAGACTGTGAAGCACAGAGGCAGAGCAGCTTCAGAGATGGAATTGCTTTGAGCCGTGAAGCTTCACATGTCTCACTCCCTAGACTGGGGCAAGACCTCACGGGCCTTACCGTGTTCAGCGGTAGAGTGTAAAGGCTATCAGCCTATGCCCGAGAGGGATTAGTTGGGGGGAAAAAAAAAAAAAAAAAAATCTAGTTTTAAAATAACCTAAAACATAATTTTCCCTAGATATACTGGGAGATTAGGAGGATCTTTAGGAAAGGTTCTAGGGTTTTAAGTTATTCTAAAGCTATCTATCTATCTATCTATTGCCTGATGCCGTTATCCCCGAAGGGGTGACCACGAACGAACAGCCCCCATGCACCTCTGTTCCCAGTCAGTCGATGCCCCTCCTCCCAACCAGCACCGCCTTCATTCATATACTTCCTCACTCCATCCTTCCACCTCTCCTTTGGTGCACCTCTCCCTCTCGGTCCTTCCACCTCGCTCTCGTACACCCTCTTAGTCATTCTCTCGCTTTCCATACATTCCATATGGCCGAACTATCTCAAGTTGTTCTTTTTCACACTTTCCAGCACATCTACCTCCACACCACACCTTCTTCTTACTTCCTCATTCGTCTGTCTATCCCTCCATGTAACTCCGCATGCACTTCTCAACTACTTCTAAAGCTAAATATAAAAAAACAAAAAACAAATCTTAAAAAAATTCTCAAGCATTTTTATGAATTACATTATATTGATAAATAAGTGTACTCTGAAAGTTTGGACTGAAACAAACTCAGTAACAGAGCTGCGAATGTCTTCTTGAAAATTACCAATACTGCTTTAATATTTGTGAATACTACAGTACTAAGAAACAATTATTGAGCGAGTAAAACTCTAAGCACACTTTCTGTAATTTCATTGATATTAAGCGTCCTGCGTAGCACTGACCCCAGTTGTACAGTCATGAGTATACTGAATATAGTGTAAGGTTACACAAATTTGAATCTTTGAACCTTATAGCCAAGTTATGAAGCATCTATAATAAAGCATTGTACAGTTATCTGTTATCTGTATTGTATTGTCTTGTTTATGTTCGTTATTGATTAAAATGAGTATGTCAATATTTATGCTCTTGGCTGTACCCATATAACTTAATCGCCACAAGACACATTGGATAAGTTGAAGTGCTCAGTTAGAAGGGCACGCCCTAGCCCTGTCAATCAAAGGAGTGCATGGCATTAAAAACTGCATCTGAGGTTGATCATCCTCCAGAAAATCTGAACACCATAATACAAAGTAATTTAGATTTGCCGACTCACAATGCAGAAATAAGAAGTGCCCAGTACCTTTTAGCATTCTATAGTGAAGAAGAGGAGGAGTGTGCAAGTCTAAGCTACAACAAAACACTCAGGTTTATTACGAGGTGAACTTCATGTTTCTGTAGTTCTTCAGCGTTCCGGTTATAACAACACATCATGAAAATATCCCTCTCCCCTTCCATTGTCACCAACTTGCAGCATAGATGATCAGGCATTTTGGAATCTGCAAAGGGAACATGCCAACACATTAATCAACGCCAAGTTAGAAAACCTGCTGCTATCTACCATCAACAAAATAAAGCTACAATTATCATTAAAACCCCGAACCAGGGAAATACGATAACATAATATTCTGGCTACCGCTAGGCAATTATATTCAGGTTAGAAAGAACCGGTATGACTCGAAGGCTAAATTTCATATATTGTACAATGGTTTTATGTTCTTTTCCAAATCAGACAGTGTTGCTCAGCAGTTGGACTGTAGGATATAAATCCTGTCAGAACACTACACCACCATGTCATCAACGTGGCTGATGTTGGCAAAGTACTAACTGTGACGCAGCAAGACTCAAAGTTAGCCCACCTGCACCACAACAAGACTCTACTGTATAGGATGACTGTAGGTCCAGACTTACGCCATCCTCTTCTACAGTCACCTTGTACAACATGCAGTACGACATTTTGGGCATATTCTTTTCCTTTCACTAAAGCCAATGTCACACAAGTGCTTTTTCCGGCAATTTTTGAAGAGCAAGTTTTGTTTTTTGTTATATTTTGAGGCTCTATCACATTGGAATTGGAAACTAGACTGAAGGTAGATTATGCTAGGTGGCTGAATTCTGATCTAACATAATTATTGAAGCTTCCCAACTATATTTACCCGAAAAGATTGACGGACGCTCGTGTGACACCACCTTAAATGTGAAAGCCACCTTGCCCTCAGGGGGGAAATAGTTTCATTTAATAGTTTTAACCCTCCAGAATATCTGCTGGGTCATATGTATGTTGATTCCCCCTGGTTGTTGACTACTGTATAGCAAATTCACTAAAGACTAGAATTAGGGCAGAAATCTTAAATCCTAACCTCCTGTAACTCGAGAAGGGCTAGAGCATGAGGACTATAATTTTCTGCACCTATTTCCCGGCACAAGTTGTCCTTCTCACGGGGGACAGATCCGCTAGGGAACGTTTTGTGTATGGCCACCCTCTTAAAGGGAAGTAAGGCGTCTTGCAATAGATAAATACACTACTGTACATAGATTTCCGGCTGAATTTCTCCTAATGGTAGAAATAACAGCTTGAATATATACTGAATATAAACTTGAATATATCCCCCCTGGGGGTTAGGGAATAGAATATGCACCACGTGCCTTCTGCGTGTCGTAAGAGGCGACTAAAGAGGTTGGGTCGGTGGGCTTGCGACCCCCACCCGGAAAGAATATCTAAGCAAAGAAAACCGATACGAACAGCCTTGGATGCGGACGGAACCAACGTTGACGAACCACGACCGACTAAGGACATGCCTTCGGACATTCTGAGAATGGCTACGTGGAATGTTAGTGGCATGAATGATGGCACAAAAGAGAGAGAGAGGTTCTGGAAGTGTTAGTGAATGCCAGGCTGGATGTATGTGGAATGACAGAGACCAAATGGAAAGGTTCAGATGTAACTCAATTCAATGTAGCATCTGTCGATGTTGGTACACCATGGGAGTAAGCGCTGTAGTAGAATAAAGGGGCCCCTGCCGAAGGATAAGTCAGAAATAGAGAAATTTGAGTGCGTAGTGTGCAAAGGCGAGCTTGTGTTAAGTGATGATCCTGTGGCTGTGAATTTTGGAAATGAGTCTTTGGAGCTGGTGAACAAGTTTTGTTACCTAGGAGATACCATCTCTGCCGGTGGTGGGGCCGAGGCTGCCACTGTTGCTAGAATTAGGTGTGGCTGGGGGAAGTTCAGAGAATTGATGCCAATCCTGACCATGAAAAGAATGCCTCTCCCCCTGAAGGGAAAGGTGTATGCCTCATGTGTTAGAAGTGCAATGACGTATGCCTCAGAAACATGGGCCGTTAAAGTAGAGAATGTCAACAGAATGGAGCGTAATGAGATGAGAATGGTGAGATGGATGTGTGGGCCAGGCTACAGGATAAAATAACAAATGTTGAGCTGAGGAGACGTTTAGGTATAAAGAGTATTAGTGAGGTGATGCGTACAAGTAGACTGGGATGGTATGGACATGTGGAGAGAATGGATAAACAAAATTGGGTGAAAAAATGCAGGTCTGTGATTGTGGAGGGAGCTGCACCAAGGGGTGGACCGAGGAAGACCTGGGATCGGACTATACGCGCCGATCTCAAATCCAAGAACTTGACAAGTGAAGCAGCCCTTAACAGGGTTGCCTGGAACGCCGCCATTAGGACAAGAGACTGAAACTGCACTTATGTGTGGAACACTCAGTCTTAAAATTTTATGTATGTGTATGTAGAGAGTGGGAGTGTGGAATGGGTGTGTGTGCTGGAGTGAGTGAAGGAACAGCGAGAGAAGGTGCATGTTTGTTTGTAAGTAGCAAATGGAAGGAATGTGTAAGAGAGTATGGGTCTGTGGGTTCAAGGATTGTATGGGTGAGAATGAAAGTAGGAATACAAACGTGGGTGATTGTATGCGTGTATGCCCCGACAGAGGATATACTTGAAAGAAAGAAAGAGGAGTTCTGGATGAATGTGGAGGCGTGCCTGGAGAAGTTTGACAAGAACGAAAGAATATTTCTGATTGGGGATATGAATGGTAAGGTGGGTGATAGGAAAGTTGAGGGAGTGGTGGGAGGGTGGGGGGTACCATCAGAGGTGAATGGGAATGGTAGTGCACTTGTGGACGTATCTGTGGGGAGGAGGCTGTGGATAGCCAACACCTTCTTCCGACACAGAATGATCCACAGGTACACATGGAAACGGATGTTGACGATGAAGGATAAGACAGTGGTGGAACGAAAGTCATTGATTGATTATGTATGTGTGGATGAACGAATGAAGAAATCTGTGATGGATGCTAGGGTGTATAGGGGTATTGGAGGGGGTCTGTCTGATCATTATGTAGTGGTAGCTAAGGTTAGGATACAAAAGCAGTGGGTGAGGAGAGCTGGAGGGAGGCGAGAGGAGGGTGGAATGGTGAGGAGGGTGGTGAGGTTGCAGGAGGAGAAAGTCAGGGAGGAGTACAGGAGAGCAGTGGAAAGGACTAGGTGGGTTTCGACCTGGAAGTTATGGAGGAAGTGGAGGAGATGAGCAAGGTGTTTAAGGATGAGATCTGTGCAGCATGTGAGGAGGTGTGTGGAGTGAGGAGAAGAGGGAGGGGAGTGAAAGGTACAGCATGGTGGACAGAAGAGGTAAGAATAGCTGTGGAAGAAAAGAAGAAAGCATATAGAGAGTGGTTGGGTAGTAGAGGGAATGAAGATTCCGAGAGACAGAAACGAGCGAGGTACATGGAGAGTAAGAGGGTGGTGAAGAGAGTAGTGAAGGAAAGTAAGAGCAGAGTAGATGAGGAATTTGGAAGGAATCTGAGTGTAAAATGGAGGGAGAGTAAGAAACTGTTCTGGAAAGAAGTCAAGAAAGTTAGGGAAGGTAGCAAGCGAAACAGTAAGGGTGTGAAAGATAAGAATGGGAGAATGCTAGCCGAGAAGCAAGAGAGAGTCGAAAGATGGAGGGAGTACTTCAGTGAGTTGCTAAATGTAAGGAATGAAGAGCCAGCAAACATAGCTGGATATGGTATGGGAGGGAGAAGAAGAGAAGTAGTGGAGGAGGAGGTGGGGATCAGGAGGTCAGAAGTGTGGGAAGCCATGAAAAGAGTGAAGTTGGGGAAAGCACCAGGAACAGATGGAGTGTGTGGGGAAATGTTGAGGTATGGTGGTGAGATAGTGATAGAATGGGTATGGAAAATGTGCAAACTAGCATGGGAGAAGGGGAGTGCACCCGTAAACTGGAAGACTGGCATAATAGTCCGCCTATATAAGGGCAAAGGGGAAAGAGGAGTGTGTGGTAACCACCGAGGAATATGTCTTCTAAGTGTAGTAGGGAAGGTATACAGTAGGGTAGTGATTGAGAGAGTGAGAGTGAGAACGGAGAAATGGATAGGCGACGAGCAGGGAGGTTTTGGGAAGGGAAGAGGATGTGTAGATCAGATTTTTACCCTGAATTGTGTTGTGGAGAAGTATCTGGAGAAGAAACAAAAGGTGTATGTTGCCTTTATGGACTTGGAGAAGGCCTATGACAGAGTGGATAGAGAAGGTTTGTGGAAAGTACTTAGAATATACGGAGTAGAGGGCAAGTTGCTGAAAGCAGTGAAGAGCATGTATGAGGGTGCAAAGGCGGCAGTACGTGTGGAGAGTGAGCAGAGCGAGTTCTTTGACCTGAATGTTGGTTTGAAACAGGGGTGTGTGATGTCCCTGTGGTTGTATACTGTATATATGGATGGAGTCATGAAAGAAATACTATCAAGAGCAGTGGATGTTGGTGTATCGCTGAAAAGGGAGGGAATTGATGAGAAGCTACCTATACTGCTGTTTGCGGATGATACAGTTCTGATGAGTGATAATGAATGGGAGTTGCAGGGTCTGGTAAATGAGTTTGGAACAGTGTGCGAAAAACGGAATTTGAAGGTACTACGGGGAAGAGCAAGGTTATGGTCTACGAAAGGGGTGAAGTCACAGAGTGTGAGGTGAAGCTGAACGGTCAGGCTATGGAGATCGTCAACTCTTTTAAGTATCTGGGGCAGTGTGTTGAGTAAAGATGGGACTATGGATGAAGAGGTGCGGGAGAGGGTACAACAGGGGAAGATGATTGTAGGAACGCTAAAAGCAGTAACAAGAAATAGGGTGGTCAGTATGGAAGTGAAAGAAGTCCTTGCATGACAGTGTGGTAATCCCGACACTGACTTACGGAAGCGAAGCATGGACGTTGGTTGAGAGACTCAGACCAAGAGTGAGAGCAGTGGAAATGAATTACTTAAGGAGTGTGTGCAGTTACATGGAGGGATAGACAGACTAATGAGGAAGTAAGAAGGAGGTGTGGTGTGGAGGTAGATGTGCTGGAAAGTGTGAAAAAGAACAACTTGAGATGGTTCGGCCATATGGAACGTATGGAAAGCGAGAGAATGACTAAGAGGGGGTACGAGAGCGAGGTGGAGGGACAGAGGGGGAGAGGTAGACCGAATATGAGGTGGAAGGATGGAGTGAGGAACTACATGAACGAAGGCGGTGCTGGTTGGGGGGAGGGGCGTCGACTGACTGGGGACAGAGGGGGGCGGTTTCGTTCGTGGCCACCCCTTCAGGGATCACGGCATCAGGCAATAGATAGATAGATAGACTATATACTGAAGTATTTTTTTGAAGTATGAAAGGTCAGGGGTCAGGATTTCTGACCTACAGTACTTATAATGAACAGGGTTATAGTAGCTACTAGCTATTGATACTTTAACCCTATCTGGTGCAAGAGGCATCTATTGGGACCCACCCAGTTAGATTGGAGATTTTAAGAAGTTTCACCTCAATAGTTTGATGATTATTAGAGTTCTGCATCCTATTCAGGTGTAAATTTTAGTATTACTGAATATTATGGTCACAAATTATTTTCCAGTATTTGAAGACAAATATGGAATCTATAATTATGCTCTAAACATCATATGAAAATGTGTTTTAACCCTCAGCAAAACCTAATAAAAATATATGGTACTAAAATGTTTTCTTTCGTAACATGGTTGTCAACACTTTCCTATAGACGGTACCGATTCGTATACTCGCCATTTTCACTTGTCTCCCGAGGTTTATATAAAAATGTGTTTTAACCTTCGGAAAATACAAATATAAAATATAAAAGTATGCTACTAAAATGTAATTTTCGTAACAAGGTTGACAATACAGTACTGTACTTAATAATAATAATAATCTGGTCTTTTATTTCTCATACAATCAAAGCTGAAGATTGCAGAGTACACCGTAGACTTCATCGACTTTTCTTTCGCCTTCGTATTATCGACAGCCTTTTTTTTTTTTTTTTTTTCACTAAGGGAATAGTACTGGGTAGAATGTAGAGTTCGGGCGTACCGCCAGCCTTGTTTACACTACGCGGAGCGGCGTCGGACGCTTGCCATCACGTTCCCGTCTATTTTGACTGCCATTGGATACAATAATATGTTGAGAGGGGGCTTTGCCCCCCCTCACCCCCCATGTCATATTGTCATCATCATATATATTGCCAGCAGGGGGCAAATAACCGAGAGAGAAAAAAATCGCTGTCAAAATAGACGCTAACTTAACCACGGCGATCGACAAATGATGGCGGCGGGGGAGGCGTCGGACGCTTGCAATTATGTTCCCGTCTATTTTGAATGCCATTGGATACAATAATATGTTGAGGGGGGCTTTGCCCCCCTCACCCCCCCCCATTATTATGTTCCTTCCAACAACCAACTATACTCCTAAAATCGATTAATGAAATTTACAAACACATGTGGCAGTCTGTGGATTCGAACCCAGGACGCTCACACCGAAAATCAACACCTTATGCATCGCACCACGAAGACAGTTATGACATATTATCATCATCATATACAGTATATTGCCAGCAGGGAGCAAATAGCCGAAAAAATTGCCGTCAAAATAGACGCGAAGTTAACTGCGGCGATCGCCCTATGTAAACATGACGACAGTACGCCCGGAATCTACATCCATCCCTTCGTACCCAACCGCCCCCACCCATAATACTAGGATAGGTTAGGGAAGGTTGTTAGGTTAAGTTAATGTCTTCAAATCATAGCCCTCCCCATTATCGGGGAGAGTGTCTCAACATCGATCAAAAATGGGGAAAACGTTTTTTCCGAGGCTTGTAATTATTTCCAAACACTATAGTGTACAGTATATTGGTCAAAACTAACAGAGAAAAATAAAAAAATCCATGGGAAAAGTACAGTAGTAACATTAATATTGAAATTTTCCTAATTTGGTTCTGGGTAAGAGACAACAAACCTGCAATTCAGGGAAAAAAAGTACATACTTAGCTTGAAGGAGGCTTGGGGGGGAGGTGTTTTAGTTTGAAGAGGGTCTTGGTAGACTTGGTCGGAGATTTTTTTTTAGTCTAGGGGGCAAACTTTATATACATTGCCGAAATATGGCAAGAGTAATCAAAGCCCTCAATAATAATTAAACCTACAGTACATCTATCTATCTATTGCTAAATGAATTGATCCCTGAGGAGGTGGCCATGAACTAATCACCTCCTGATAATGTAATGTACCGTAGTAATTAAACAAAATCATAACTCCCAAAACATCACAGTAGTGTTAATTAATTGAAAACCTACATAAGCTTCATAAGCACATCTAAAGTTAGCCTGAAATTCTAAATAAAATTAAAACAGTGCCATCATATAGAAGTTAACTTTGCTTATGAGACAATACATAATAAAATACTGTACACAGGCAAAAACTCTTTGAAAGTCTCTTCAGTTAATATATTTCATTATTATGCCTAATTTTAAATTGCTTCACTATTATGACATTGTTCATTAACTGGAGAACTAAATTAACTTAATGTTAGGAATGACTGCATATAGGCTACTGTAATACCATTAAAGTATCGTACTACAAATAAAATAAATAATCACCAGCGATGTTGCCAGAGGAGGCTGGAGCGTGTTGACGATGTGTCTGCTGGTGCTTTCCATCCACGTTCTCGACTGCTACCTGAAATATTGTTTCAATATCTTCATTAACAATAATACAGGCAATCATCACTTAAACGCTTAGGCTTTCATTCCTAGACAAGCCCCATCATTGTTGGTGGTAATTACTAAAGCTTCTGGAGCAGTGGACCACTGGTTACTATCTTCAGAAAATTCCTGTGCTTGGTATGCTTCCAGCCAGGGCCCCACTGGGGTAAATAAAATCGCAAAACAGTGGTGGAACTGCCATCCGGGTGAGGGGACTGCTCTGGTTCTCCTCCTTCAGTATTAATGGTCATAATCCACTTAGTGGAAATGACACTGTGGATTGGGTCGGTCAGGGACATGTCTGGGAACTGGAGGCAGTTTCTGCCATGGCCATCCCTTTTAGGGCGCTTCTTCTGGAAGCGGGGCGTCAGATTGATGATGATGATATTCCTAACCAGGGGAGAGACAAGTAGTTTTGCCTTTTGTGTCCCTCATAAACATAAAAAAATAAAGTCAACACAATCCACTAATCATTGTATTGTAATGGCAATCAGAGGACTGGAACATTATTGCAGTACAGTGCAGTACTGTACTATAATTGCTCTCATATTTCTGGCCAGTCAATATTATCCGGTAGTTGTTGTACTGTAATGGCAATCAGAGTACTGGAACATTATTAGAGTACAGTACCGTATTCTAATATTCCTAGCCAGTCAATATGATACGCTAGTTATTGTAATAGCAATGAGAGTACTGGAACATTATTACAGTATAGTACAGTACTCTCATATTTCTGGCCAGTCAATATGATATGTTAGTTGTTGTAAAAGCAATGAGAGTAGCCTACTGAAACATTTAAAATACTGTACTCATATTACAATTACAACTAGCATATCATATTAACTGGCTAGGAATACGGCCAAACTATGGTAACTACAGTACAACTGACAATGATGGGATTTGTCTAGGAATACGGGCAAAATTCTCCTCATCTTAACTTGTTTTTCATGACGTAAATGAGCAAGAACGAAAGACTATTTCTGATTGGGGATATAAATGGAAAGGTGGGTGATAACAAAGTTGATGGAGGGGTGGGAGGGTGGGTTCCAATCAGAGGTGAATGGGAATGGTAGTGCACTTGTGGACGTGTGTGGGGAAGAGGCTGTGGATAGCCAACACCTTCTTCCAACACAGAATGATACACAGGTATACATGGAAAGTGGTGTGGAGGAAGAAGGATAAGGATAAGACAGTGGTGGAACAAAAGGCACTGATTGATTATATATGTGTGGATGAATGAATGAAGAAATCTGTGCTGGATGCTAGGATGTATAGGGGTATTGGAGGGGGTCTGTCTGACCATTATGTAGCAGTAGCTAAAATTAGGATACAAAAGAAGTGGGTGAGGAGAGCTGGAGGGAGGCGAGAGGAAGGTGGAATGGCGAGGAGGGTGGAGAGGCTACAGGAGGAGGAAATCACTAATCAGGGAAGAGTACAGGAAAGCAGTAGAAAGACGACTAGGTAGGTTCGACCTGGAAGGTATGGAGGAAGTGGAGGAAATGAGCAAAGTGTTTAAGGAAGAGATCTGTGCAGCATGTAAGGAGGTGTGTGGAGTAAGGAGAAGAGGGAGGGGAGTGAAGGGTACGGTGTAGCATGGTGGACAGAAGAGGTGAAAATAGCTGTGGAAGACAAGAAGAAAGCGTATAGAGAGTGGTTGGGTAGCGAGTGGAGAAGGAAGATTTGGAGAGACAGAAACGTAGCGAGGTAACGTGGAGAAAAAGAGAGTGGTGAAGAGAGTAGTGAAGGAAAGTAAGATGACGAGGAGAGAGAGATGAGGAATCTTGGAAGGAATCTAAAGTGTCAAAATGGAGGGTGTAAAGAAACTGTTTCTGGAAAGAAGTCAAGGAAAGTTTAGAGAAGGGGTAGCAAGGGAAACAGTAAGGGTTATGAAAGATAAGAATGGGCAAGTGATAGCCGAGAAGCAAGAGAGAGTCGAAAGATAGTATATTACTTCAACGGAATTGTTAAATGTAAGGAATGAAGCGGCCAGCAAACATGGTTGGATGGGGGTATGGGAGGGAGAAGAAGCGAAGTAGTGGAGGAGGATGTTCGGTGGGGATCCGGAGGTCAGAAGTGTGTGAAGCCACTGAAAAGAGTGAAGTTGGGGAAAGCACCAGGAATAGAGCGAGTGTGGGGGGAAATGTTGAGGTATGGTGGCGAGATAGTATTTACCCAATTGTATTTAC
>CM064522.1:29277306-29279157 GCA_032716605.1 Paralithodes platypus | reverse complement strand
GTTGATAAAACAATGTAACAACCCAAAACAAAACAAAACAAAGAAACAGAAGAACAAACCGGGATAGATAATGAGGAGTAAATAGGATGATGAGAGACTGATAAAACAACAAACCAGGCCCAAATAGTTTAAAAAGGGATGCTTATAATTGCATATATTTTTAAAAATAACCAAAAAGTCATATCAATATTAAAGTAACATAAAAGTACATATAAAAATAAGGGTAACATATCTTGGTAATACGGAAAATTTAATTAGAAAGAAAGGACCCATAATGTTACACAAACCCAACAAAATTGTATTAACCTGCGTGTATAATGTGGATATTTTGGCACCATTTAATCCGATAACTACTACTTACCACCACAAACATTCTCTCTCTCTCTCTTCTCTCTCTAAACATTAGGTTATTTGAGTGATAGACTTAGAAAAAGGACGTCTACAAAAAGGGAATTTTTTTTTAACACTACCGGTACATTCAAAACAACCCATTACGTGCAAAACAATACCAAACTTCATCAAATGAAAATGAAACATGGTTTTTATGCAACACGCGAAGTCGATTTTAACTCAGTACAACAATACCTCAATTGTATGGTTTATTTCAACACGAGGACTGATTTTAACTCATTACAAAAATACCCCAATTGTATGGTTTAATTCAACACGAAGATCGGATTGAACTCATTACAAAAATAACCAATTGTAGGGGTTTTTATTCAACACGAGACGATTTAAACCTCATTACAAAAATACCCCCCAATTGTATGGTTTATTCAACACGATGACGATTTAACTCATTACAAAAAATACCAAATTGTATGGTTTTATTCAACACGAGACGATTTAACTCATTACAAAAAAGAGTACCCAATTGTATGCGTGTATTCAACACGAGAACGATGTAAATCAGTACAAAAATAACCCAAATGGTATGGTTTATTCAAACACGCAGACGATTTTTAAACTCATTCACAAAAATACCCAATTGTATGGTTTATTCAACACGGAAGACAATTTAACTCATTACAAAAATACCCCAATTGTATGGTTTATTCAACAACACGAGACGATTTAACTCAATTAGCACAAAATACCCAATTGTATGGTTTATTCAACACGAGACGATTTCAACTCATTACAAAATACCCAATTGTATGGGTTTATTATCAACACGGGAGAGACAAATTTAAGCTCATTACAAAAAATACCCAAATTGTATGGTTTAAGTCAACACGAGGACGATTTAAATCATTACAAAAATTACCCAATTGTATGGTTTATTCAACACGAGACGATTTAACTCATTACAAAAAAATACCCAATTGTATGGTTTATTCAACACGGAGACAATGTTTAACTCATTACAAAATAACCAATTGTATGGTTTATTCAACACGAGGACGATTTAACTCATTACAAAAAAATACCCAATTGTATGGTTTATTCAACACGAGGACGATTTAGCTCAATTACAAAAATACCCAATTGTTATGGTTTATTCACACACGAGACGATTTACACTCATTTGCAAAAAATACACAATTGTACTGGTTTATTCAACACGAGGACGATTTAACTCATTACAAAAATACCCAATTGGTATGGTTTATTCACACAAGGGAGACCAATTTAACTCATTACAAAAAATTACCCAATTGTATGGTTTATTCAAACACGAGACGATTTAACTCATTACAAAAATACACAAGTGTATGGTTTATTCTCCCATACACGAGACGATTAAGTCTCATTACAAAAAAAATACCCCAGTGTTATGGTTTATTCAACACGGAGGGACAATTTAAACTCATTACAAAAAATTACCCAATATTGTATGGTTCTTATTCA
>CM064522.1:29222306-29272306 GCA_032716605.1 Paralithodes platypus | reverse complement strand
GTCTGTGTGTGCTCATGTCTGTGTGTGCTCATGTCTGTGTGTGCTCATGTCTGTGTGTGCTCATGCCTGTGTGTCTTCATGCCTGTGTGTCTTCATGCCTGTGTGTGCTCATGCCTGTGTGTGCTCATGCCTGTGTGTGCTCATGTCTGTGTGTGCTCATGCCTGTGTGTGCTCATGCCTGTGTGTGCTCATGCCTGTGTGTGCTCATGTCTGTGTGTGCTCATGCCTGTGTGTGCTCATGTCTGTGTGTGCTCATGTCTGTGTGTGCTCATGCCTGTGTGTGCTCATGCCTGTGTGTGCTCATGCCTGTGTGTGCTCATGCCTGTGTGTGCTCATGTCTGTGTGTGCTCATGCCTGTGTGTGCTCATGTCTGTGTGTGCTCATGCCTGTGTGTGCTCATGCCTGTGTGTTCATGCCTGTGTGTGCGAGAAGAGGGCTCGGAGCAAGGAAGAAATACATTGTGAAAATACATGCAGAATACCTACAGTATAGTGTTTATCTCCTGTTGATGGTAAATTGAATCTTTTGGCATCTGATTTTATCGATTCCTAATGGAAAAATAGGATACTGCTGTGTCTGCCCCATATTAATAAGGGGAGGTATTTAGTTCGTTCCCTAGAATTCCATCAATCTTAAAATTACACCCCCTAGACCCCTTTCAAGATAAATTTGTACATTTTTCGGTAGAAAAATGTCCCGGCTGAAAGCCGGTTCCTCTTAAATTACAGGCTCGCTATCGCTCGCCAGGATAAAATCGACACCTGAATTGCACAAAAGGTCTTAATATGGGGTGAAAGTTCTTAAAATCGCTAAACTAATGGGGCAAACGTTTTATAATATCAAAAGCAATGGGGCTAAACATGAGGGAGAAAGGGGTCAAGAAAAAAATCCCTCAAGTGGAGATCTCCCCATATTAATGCAAAGTTTTCATTACCCGCAACACATTTCGCTGCAAAATATTGGTAACAGCCGAGTAATCAGAATGGAGAGATACCAAATTACCATCAGCTGGATAACAAAACAAAATAAAAAAATAAAAAAATAAAAAATAAATATATATATATATATATATACCCGGTATATACGTATATATATATAGTACCAGTAAAACTCAGTATGTGAAAAAGCAAAACGTATGGAGTGAGATGAAGAGCATTAGGAAAAAATATGAATGCAAGTAAAAATAACACGAAAAGCTTTAAGGGGAGGTATTTAGTTTGTTCCCTAGACCTCCATCAAGCTTGAAATTACACCCCCTTGACCCCCTTTCAAAATAAATTTGTACATTTTTCGGTAGAAAAATGTCCAGGCCGAAGGCCGGTTCATCTTAAATTACAGGCTCGCTATCGCTCGCCAGGAAAAAATCGACACCTGAATGGTACGAAAGGTCTTAATATGGGGTGAAAGTTCTTAAAATCGCTAAACTAATGGGGCGAACGTTTTATAATATCAAAAGCAATGGGGCTAAACATGAGGGTGAAAGGGGTCAAGAAAAAAATCCCTCAAGTGGAGATCTCCCCTTAAGTGTGTGAACATTAGTGATATTTAACACATTCATTATCTACCTGCGTATCTATCTATCTATCTATCTATCTATATACTTTGGCACATAATCCAGATCTCCGGTGACGTCCTTTTAATTATATTTGGCAACTATTAGACGATTTTTGTTCAGCTTTGCAGGGACGTGTGCCAATTATAAAACTACAGTCTATTTTAATTAATCCTTTTAGTTACTATATATCCTTCCAAAGCTTCATAAAATCGTCTAAATGTAGCTGAAATATTAAAAAAAAAACGTCCCTGGTACTGGAAGGGTTAAACCTTTCAATACCGATGATGTCTGTATTTCAGTATATTCTTGCCAACATTAGACGATATCTCCAGATTAGAAAAGACGGGTCATCGTGAATAATGGTAAATCTACTTCGAATATCCCCTTCACTATAATTATGCCAATAGTGCTGGTATCGTCTAAATATATCTAGAATAAGAATAATAAGACACAAACAAAATAAACAAATAAATAAAATAAAATAAAAATAAGTCACCGGTACAGAAGGGGTTAATACGACGGACCCCTAAATGTGTTGAAATGGTCAAGAGGTCCATTGATGATTTCCGCCATTTGTATAACCTCTACCCACTGCACTCATGACTCGTACACTCGAAAATCGTACATATTTAATCCACATTCATGGAAGCCATTCTTTGACCTTATAACCGGTGTAGGCCTTATATGAGCCTAATAAAATGTAATAAAGTATAATGTAATAAGATAGAAAATTGTGAACATTGTTTATAACAGGTTTCCAACTATACTTTTCCAAACTTGAAAGCCACTCACATTAAAAAAAAACAAAAAAAAAACACACACACACACACACAGCCCGTAGCCTAGTAGGTAGAGCTCTCATCTCACACACGAGGGGTCGGGGGTTCAATCCCCGGCCGGGCGGAGACAAATTGGGCTTGTCTCCTTTCATGTGTTAGCCTCAGTTCACCTAGCTGTAAATAGGTACAGTACCTGGAATAAGTGGGCGACGTTGTGACGTCCCATCTGGGGTTGGCAAAAATGGTACAAGGCGAGATGGGTATCATATGGTTCACCTAAGCTGATGGCTACCTAAGCCTTCGGGCGAGACGGTACCGTCTATAGTGAGAATGGTACCATACAGATCCACCCTAAGCCTTCGTTTCCGATGTCGCCAATTGGCTAAAATACAGACTACACACACATCCACAGCCATTCCAACAGTACATAAAACACTTAACATGCATTTCACGCAATACATTCCCAGTTAAGGAGGCGCGATAATAATGAGCTTAGCTCGCATTGCGTGGATTCCCCTTGACGAACAAGTAACTGAGTAACACACACACACACACACACACACACACACACACACACACGACTAAGAAATGTAATTAGAGTATAAAACCAAACTGCACCTGACCCAACATCGTAAACCTAACCCTTCCTCTCTACCCTTTATGTTCCTGAAGGCAAAGGGTTGGCCTGGCGTACAAGGCTTAAGGGGAGATGGGGTGTTTTTCTGGACCTCATTCTCCCTCTTGCTTAGCCGTATTAGTTTTGAGATTTTAAGACGTTCGCCCCATTAGTTTGCCGATGTTATGACCGTTCGCCCCATTATATGAGTAACCGGTCTTCGGCCGGGACATGTTTCTATCAAAGAATGTACAAACATATCGTGATGGGGGGTCTTAGGGATGTTTATTAAAGCTTAATGGAGGTCTAGGGAGGAAACTAAAAAAATAATAATACTGTAATATAAACAAATACTGTATATAATCAAATAAATAGACCCTTAAGCGCACGGTGGAGGGTCTCAGGTGCCCGACCGTGTAATGAGGCCTTTAACAGTATAATGAGAGGCAGAGAAAAAGGGGGCGGTCGTTACATGACCCCCCCCCCCCCCCCCCACCTCAGAAGGGCGGGGGAGATGACTATAGAGGGGGGCACACTGAGGGGGGGGGGGGGGTAGGGCGCTCGTTACATGTCCCCCCTGCCCCCCTCAGGCTTAGTGGAGGGGGGGGGGGGGGGGCGATGACTAAAGAGGTGGACACAGTGAGGGGGACTGGGGGGCGCTCGTAACATCCTCGTAACATCCCCCCCCCTCTCTCTCTCACACACACACACACACACACACACACACCCTTCCCCCTCAGGCAGGCTTAGTTTAGGAGGGCAGGGGAGATGACTAAAGATGGGGGCACACCGGGAGGGGGAGGGGGGAGAGGAGGGGGAGATAGAATGGGAGCACTGGGTCAGGGGGACTTGGGAAGGTATTCTTTATTTACCTTTCTTTTCTACAAGCCCCAACACTCTAAAAAGGTTGTCACTCAAGAAAGGTGTTATATGTGTAGCTATATACTCGTATGTTGGTACGCGCGTGTTTGTGTGTCGTAAATATAATTAAGTTACCCTATAAACTGTAGTTTTCTATGATTCAAGAAATATAGAAAATGACATTATATGATAAACTTAAGTATATATACTTCACAATAATGATTCTGTTTTAAATTATAAAACACTTGTAATCGGTTCAAAATCTTATTATCTTCTTGATCATAGCTAATATGATTTATTTCAAAACTACACTCGATTAACTATCCTAATATAATATAAAAATAAATCCATCACAACCTGTTCCCCAGAAGCGAAATGATAATTTTAAGTTTATGACTGCGTCATTCTCATTCAAACTTCTGCTCAGGTAAGACGTTCAAGTACTTACTGTAGTTTTTATAGTGATATTTGTACGTTTCTAGCCATAAATCGCGTGAAGTTTTTATCTACGAACTTCTTGAGTATTAATTAGAAGTACTGTACTGTACTTATATAACTATATTTACGACAAAGCTTAAGGTTTCGTCATAAAATAACAAAATGACTGACCGTGGAGTCAAGCGGCCGCGGGACGGTTCCCATGCTAAATATAATGAAAGGTGTTACCAGAAGGATATAATGATGAAGAACTTTGCCAAGAAGCAAAAACTGGAAGTGATTAAAGTTCCTCGTCCGCAGACACAGGTGTCCCGGGGCCTCGTTAAAATTATCGACCCCAAACCTTTGAGAAAAACTCTGCCAAAAACTAATAATTATCGTCCCGGCCAAGGCAAGACTAACCCCGCTACAATGTCTCTGAGGCAGCGGTTGTTGCAAACCATCTCTAAGAATAGGTTCGCATTTGATCTGACTAACCCGTCTTGCAAGCTAAACAGCAAGCCAGGTAGCAGCTTCAGCATGCGAAATACAGTCGCACCAAAAACCGCCTTCCCCAAACCAGTCCAAATGGTGGCGAATGAGGTCCGGGAACGAGCTGCCAGTAGCTGGAAGGCCAGGATTTCCCAGGTTATTACTACACAACAAGCACGTGATAGCAAGAAACCCACCACATTTATATATTTTTCAAGAAAGGTGTCTTTCTGAAATGCTGTGGCGGTCAGTATAGCTTATAATCCCGAAAATAAGCATTTTCCGATTAAAACTCCTTCCCGGAAGAATCCCATTTTTATGTTGCATCTGCGAGAATTAGGCATTCGTTAATTACTGAAATATAGTTATTTCAGTTGATTTGCTGTGATCCATTTATGTTTTAGTTATTATATATAGTTATTTGATATGTGATTATATACGGAATGATTTGTTATAATAAAAGGAGCTTATTCTATAATTACTTTTCTGTTATGTTATCGTTAGGATTATCACACTTCAGTGAGGAATGGGAGTGTTTTTAAACTTTTAGTTACATTAAAATTGAAAACAAACTAAATCAAAACAATAATTAAATCAGCTAAGAATAGTTTCTAAATAAGTAAATACAATAATCAAGAAAGTTATAGACACTTTCTAAATAAATAAATAAATACAATAATCAAGAAAGTTAAACACTAAATAAATAAATATAATATACAAAAATAATAATAAAAAAGCACAATAATCCCTCATACGATTTGTTTTAACCATTTATTAACCCATTTAGGATTCGATGACGCGTTTCTTTATTATCAAAATGTATATTTTATTTATGCAAATGTATACCGTACGTATTAAAACATATACACACATACAGTAGATATGCACATGTATCAGCATGCACACGTCCCACTTCCACACAAGAACACACAATCTTACACTTCCACATACACAAGCGATAGGCTATATACACTTACACATTTTTAAGCACATTTACATACATGCTTAAGCATACTAACAAACCATACTTACACACAAGAAGACACACATGCACATAAGAATACAAACACGCACACAGACGAGTCTATACACACGCACATTTACCCATGCATGTCCTTTTTGTTGTACATACACATACATAATTATATTAAATATAAATATATATTCAGCACGTAAGCAATGTAACAAAATGCTTAAAGTAGTTAAGTAAAACAGTTATTGCGTTGCTAATACAGTATAAATTCACAATCCTCTCTGAATTATTGTAAGAGACATTATTATTGTCCCCATATACTTCTCTTGTTAACTTAAATAATATACTGTTTATATCCAAATGTTATTAGACTGTTATTACTACCCTTGTTTACTCATCCTTTTTAACTGCTTTAATAATGCACAATTGAATTGCACATTTGCCTACAATGTGCAAGATTGAAAAATATATATATATATATATACCGGGTATACAGTATATATATATATATATATATATATATATATATATATATATATATATATATATATATATATATATATATATATATATATATATATATATATATATATATATATATATATATATATATATATATATATACATACATATACAGGTATATATACTGTATATTAGTTGAATAGATAGACACTTTTTTAGAGATAATATGTGATGGAAATAAGAAGTTAAACACATGCAAACAACCATAAATATATAAAATATTCAAACACAAATGCGCTTAGGCTTCACATTCATCAACACACACACTATCTAACACACACAGAGGGGTCATTAATCAGTTTTGGTGGAGAGAGAGAGAGAGCGCGCGCGGGGGAGAGAAAGAGAGAGAGAATTAACTAAAAAGAAAGCGAGCGAGAAAGATAGAAGGAGAAGGAAAGAGTCCCCCTCCATACCCCCAATGTATTTGTCTGTGAGGAGAATTTCGCAAACTTATTGAAACTAGTGACTAGTGTGGATACCAGTATACGGTAGCGCTAATGAACTTGACATTAATCTTGATCCCTGACCTCTCTGTAACTAAAAGGTACAATTGCCCGCAAGAATGTGTATACTGTCCGTGATTTTAGGTACTGAGGAAAAATGTAGTATGATTGAATAAGGTGTGTAGTTTGTTATTCAATAATAAATTCATATGGTTAATCAAGTTATATAGCGAATTATTTGAGTAAGTCAATCACACCCATTTTACAGCCATACACAAAATCATGGAGTGTGTAAGCATTGACCACTTGCGAGTTTCAAGCTATAAGGAAGTTGGAGCCGTACACATCGAGCAGACATATAAACGTTATGAGAGTTTGTGATGGATAGAAAGATAGCTAATATTTTGGGCTTGGTGTAGATAAGGGGGAGGTTTTTAGTTTGTTGACCTCCATCAAGCTTAAAATTATACCTCCTAGACAAGATACCTCCTTTCAAGATAAATGTGTACATTTTTTGGTAGAAAAATGTCTTGGTTCCTCTTGAATTACAGGCTCCCTATCGCTCGCCAGGAGAAAATCGACACCTAAATGGCACGAAAGGTCTTAAAATTTACAGAAATGGGGCAAAGTTCTTAAAATCGCCAAACTAATAGGGCAAAAGTCTTAAAACCTCAAAAGCAATGGGGCTAAACGTGAGGGAGAAAGGGGTCAAGAAAAAAATACCCGCAAGTGGAAATCTCCCCTTAAATCTCCAATACAACCATAATAAACAGGTCTATCTATCTATCTATTGCCTGACGCCGTGATCCCCGAAGGGGTGGCCACGAACGAACCGCCCCCATGCACCTCTGTCCCCAGTCAGTCGACGCCCCTCCCACCAACCAGCACCGCCTTCGTTCATATACTTCCTCACTCTATCCTGCCACCTCTCATTCGGTCTACCTCTCCTTCTCTGTCCCTCCACCTCGCTTTCGTACACCCTCTTAGTCATTCTCTCGCTTTCCATACGTTCCATATGGCCGAACCATCTCAAGTTGTTCCTTTTCACACTTTTCAGCACATCTACCTCCACACGACACCTCCTTCTTACTTCCTCATTAGTCTGTCTATCCCTCAATGTAACTCCGCACGCACTCCTTAAGTAATTAATTTCCACTGCTCTCACTCTTGGTCTGAGTCTCTCGACCAACGTCCATGCTTCGCTTCCGTAAGTCAGTGTCGGGATTACCACACTGTCATGCAAGGACTTCTTCACTTCCATACTGACCACCCTATTTCTTGTTACTGCTTTTAGCGTTCCTACAACCCTCTTCCCCTGTTGTACCCTCTCCCGAACTTCTTCATCCATAGTCCCATCTTTACTCAACACACTGCCCAGATATTTAAAAGAGTTGACGATCTCCATAGCCTGACCGTTCAGCTTCACCTCACACTCTATGACTTCACCCCTTTCGAAGACCATAACCTTGCTTTTCCCCGCATTTACCTTCAAATTCCGTTTTTCGCACACTGTTCCAAACTCATTTACCAGACCCTGCAACTCCCATTCATTATCACTCATCAGAACTGTATCATCCGAAAACAGCAGTATAGGTAGCTTCCACTCAATTCCCTAAATAAACAGGTAATTCTGCTAAATATCGATGTTTACCACTCCAACTTCCTTACAGCCCGAAACTCGCAAGTAGTCAATTTATGTAGCCAACTGTACACAACTAGCAGAAAGACAACATCACAGGACCGAGGTAAACAATATGGCGGCAATAAACCGTATGGTAAACAAAAAAATTGCTAATTCTTCCCTATAGATGACTCCTGCGGTAAACTAAAAGATAGCTAACGTTTCCCAATAGATGACTCCTGCGGTAAACAAAAAGATGGTTAATGTTTCCCTATAGATGACTCCTACGGTCCCAACTCACCTGAGCCTTCATCTACTCCGCCATCTACCTGGTCTCACTATACCCTGTTCCAAGTTGGTAGGCCAACATTCCTTTAAGGGGGCCCACCTCGCTTTTTTTTTCTCTTTTTCTCCCTCTCTCTTTGGCTTGTATCCATTCGGCCCTATTCAGCCTACTGTTTTAAGACGTTTACCCCCATCTAGGTGTAAATACCGCGAGCCAGCATATATATATTTTTGTGTTGTCAGCAAGCTAAATTTGTACATTTTTCGATAGAAAATTTTCTCCGGCGAAGCCGGATTTCTCCATACAATGCTGGCTCGCTATCGCTCGCCAGGATGAAATAGACACCTGGATGGGGATAAACGTCTTAAAACAGTTGGCTGAATGGGGCCGAATGGATACAAGCCAGAGAAAAGGAGATAAGAAGAAGAAAACAACAGGTGATCCCCCTTAACCATAACCTAAATAACACAAAAAGAGCTAGAGCAAATGGGCTGTAAATTGTTCACAACTATTCCCAAATGGTAGAAATATTAGCTCGATTAGGTCATTTGTGAGTTATAGAGGTTAATGTTCAAGAGTTAACCCTTTGAGTACCAGCGACGTGTTATATTTTATTCTAGCTATATTTAGACGATATTATGCAAGTTAGGAAGGATCTGTGGTAGTTAAAAGGGTTGGTTGAGATAGTTTGAACCCATATTATTGCTAGAGGTCCTTCCTAAGCTGAATAATATCGTATAATAATGGCCAAAGTATGCTAAAAAGGACGTCCCTGGTACTGAACGGGTTAAGGACTACTTTTTTTTTTTTTTTTTTTTTTTCTATGTGATTGAGGGAGGCAAAAGGCATAACTGCCTATAGCGAGTGCCTCCCCCATAGTTGAAAGAGTGACAGGGCCAAAATCAAGGGACGTTCGAGCCAAAATGCCTGGACACACAGAGTTTGAAGCCATTTAAGTCATAGGAAGAGGGAAAGACCGATTCTGGGAGAGAGTTCCAGAGCTCAGATGTTGAGTAGAAGAAAGTTTGAGAGTAACGTTTCACTCTTGGGTTGGAGAGTTGCACAGAGTAGGGGTGGGATTGAGTTGCAAGACGGGTACCACGTGCCCTACGTAAAGGAGGTGGTATGCACTGGGATAGCTCTGAGGAACACTGATTATTATAGTAGCGATAGAATAGCGAGAGAGATGCAACATTGCGGCGGAGAGAGAGAGATTGCAGAGAGTTGGTGAGTGGACGGGAGTTAATGATACGAAAGGCCTTCCTTTCAACTTTGTCTAGGAGAGCGGTGTGAGAGGAACCTCCCCACACATGTGAACAATACTCAATACAAGGGCGCACTATGCCCCTGTACAGAGCAAGAAGCTGTGCAGGGGAAAAGAACCCCCTAAGGCGGTTGAGCACACCCAGCTTCTGGGAGGCTGCCTTAGCAAGACTGGTAATATGGTCCTTCCAAATGAGAGCTGAAGAAAAAGAGACACCAAGAATATTGAGAGAAGATGAAGGGTTGATTTTTGTATTGTTGAAGAATAAGGGATAGTCCGCTGGGAGATCCTGACGGGTAGATAGATGGAGAAATTGGGTTTTGGAAGCATTAAAGTTAACAAGGTTTTCTCTGCCCCAATTGGAAATAGTATTTAGATCAGAATTTAAGAGTTCTATGGCTTCATTACGTTTGTCGTTGAGGGATTGCTGGCTGGGGCGTTCTGAAAAACTAATGGAGTAGTGTAAGGTTGAGTCGTCTGCGTATGAATGGATGGGAATTAAGGTACAGTTAAGGAGATCATTTATAAAAATTAGAAAGAGAATAGGAGATAGTACAGAGCCCTGAGGAACACCGGAGTTTATAGGGTGAGGAAGTGAACAATGGCCGTCCACAACCGCAGCTATGGAACGGCCGGAAAGGAAATTAGAGACAAAGGCACAGATGGAGGGATAGAAACCGAAGGAGGGTAGTTTAGAAATTAAAGATTTATGCCAGACTCTATCGAAGGCTTTCGATATGTCTAGTGCAATAGAAAAAGTCTCACCGAAGTCCCGAAAGGAGGATGACCAAGAGTTAGTAAGATATGAAAGAAGATCACCAGTAGAGCGACCCTTAAGGAAGCCATACTGGCGATCTGAGAGCAGATTATGAGAAGAGAAATGCTTAAGAAATTTGGAAGCAAGAATAGTTTCAAAAACTTTAGAAAGACAAGAGATAAGAGCAATTGGACGATAGTTGGAGGGTTGAGAGCGGTCACCCTTCTTTGGGACAGGTTGAATGTGAGCAAACTTCCAGCATGAAGGGAAGACGTTAGAGGATAGACAGAGACGAAAGAGTTTGCCTAGGCAGGGAGTCAGCACGGAAGCACAGTTTTTGAGAACAACAGGAGGAACACCGTCCGGACCGTACGCCTTATTAGTGTTAAGCCCAGAGAGGGTAGAAAGTACATCTTTAGAAGAGATTAGGATATTAGGCATAAGTAAGAGAGAGGAGGGCGGAGAGGGAGGAATAGCACCGGAATCATCCAAGGTGGAGTTTCTAGCAAAAGTTTGAGCGAAGAGTTTAGCTTTGTCAGAGGAAGAAGTGATGGTTGTGCCATCAGAGTGGGAAAGGGGAGGGAAAGACGAGGAAGAGAAATTGTTGGAGAGGTTTTTGGCTAGATGCCAGAAAGCTTGGGAAGAGCTAGAGTTGGATAGTTCAGTGCATTTATTATTGATGAAAGAGTGTTTGGCAAGTCGAAGAACAGATTTGGCTTGATTCCGGGCAGAAACATATGAAAATGAGAGTCTTGAGTTTTAAGGCGTCGGTACCGTTTGAATGCTTCCTCCTTATTGCGGACAGCAGTAGACCAGGCGTGAGTAAACCAAGATTTTTTAGCATTAGACTGAGAGAAAGAGAATGGAATGTATGCTTCCATGCCCGATAGGATTACCTCGGTAATGCGTTCAGCACTCTCCGAGGGTCCTCGGCCATGGAAGCAGAAATCATTCCATGGGAAATCAAAGAAGTACTGCCGAAGAGCCTCCCAGTCGGCAGCGCCAAAGTGCCACAAGCGCCGCCGGCTAGGAGGATCGGGTGGCTGTACTGGAGAGATAGGACAGGTGACAGAGATAAGTTTATGGTCGGAGGAGCCCAAAGGAGAGAAAAGAACGACAGTATAAGAAGAAGGGTTTAGAAGTTAGAAACAGGTCAAGAATGTTGGGCCGATCTCCGATGCGATCCGGGATACGGGTGGGTTGCTGAACTAACTGCTCTAGGTCATTTAGGATAGAAAAGACGTAGGCTTGTTCACCAGGTGGATCAGTAGTGTGAGAGGAGAGCCATTGACGGTGGTGAACGTTGAAATCTCCTAAGATGGAGATTTCTGAGAAAGGAGAAATGGATAGAATGTGTTCCACTGTAGAATTTAGATAGTCAAAGAATTTGGGAAAGTTGGTAGAGTTAGGGGAAAGATAGACAGCACAGAAATATTTAGTAAGAGAATGACAGGAAAGTTTGAGCCATAAAGTTGAGAATTCAGAGGAGTCGAAATCGGGAACACGAGAGCAAGTGAGTTTGTTGTGCACATATTCACAACATCCGCCTTTGGCTTTGAAACTAGGATAGAGAAAGTAGGAGGATACAGAGAAGGGGTTGCTGGATGTTGCTACAGACACCTGGGTTTCGGTGAGGAAGAGAAGATCAGGTTTGTAGGAGGAGAGATGGTGCTCAACAGAGTGAAAGTTAGAGGAAAGTCCGCGAATGTTGCAGAAATTAATAGAAAGAGTAACAGACCGAGGTCCAGGTAATTGTGTGGGGTCGTCAGGGGATGGTCGGTCGGGTGAGGGGGCATTTATGGTCCCCCCCCCTGGGGACTCCGAGGCTGGGCTACAATACATCATTTTGTGTTTTTTTAATTTTGGTGTGGAGGAATGAAGTGTGGTGTGCATGTTAGTGTAGTGAAGTGGATAGGAGGAGGAGGTGTTTGTGAGAGCTAGCTGGGTTGCTCTCAGTGTAAATGAGGCACAAACAAAATCAGTAAGAGAGGCCAAGCAAATGAAACAGGAGTTCCAGCGACTCTTTATCACATGCCTATAACCTCACCTGGGTCTAGCCCTGATCGATTGGTGCCTACAATCTCCCCACCACTTATTTGGTATAGTAACAGAGATTGGCCAACTTCCGACATATTGGTGCCACTGGTGTGTTATTTGACTCTCTACGCTTAACCCTTTCAATACCAGTGCCGTCCTTTTAACTTTATTGTGCCTACTATTAGACGATTGTATTCAGTTTATAAATAGCCCTACACTAGACACATTCAAACACAGAAAAAACTAACATTTCGCCCACATCACACACACACCATAAACCCTCCACTTAGCTCCCCCCCATCCTCCACCCTAATACCCTTATATGTGTGATATGCGCAAGTCCAGCGCCCTACACATTATACCCTTATATGTGTAAGTCCAGCGCCCTACACATTATACCCTTATATGTTTAAGTCCAGCGCCCTACACATTATACCCTTATATGTGTAAGTCCAGCGCCCTACACATTATACCCTTATATGTGTAAGTCCAGCGCCCTACACATTATACTCTTATATGTGTAAGTCCAGCGCCCTACACATTATACCCTTATATGTGTAAGTCCAGCGCCCTACACATTATACCCTTATATGTGTAAGTCCAGCGCCCTACACATTATACCCTTATATGTGTAAGTCCAGCGCCCTACACATTATACCCTTATATGTGTAAGTCCAGCACCCTACACATTATACCCTTATATGTGTAAGTCCAGCGCCCTACACATTATACCCTTATATGTGTAAGTCCAGCGCCCTACACATTATTCCCTTATATGTGTAAGTCCAGCTCCCTACACATTATACCCTTATATGTGTAAGTCCAGCGCCCTACACATTATACCCTTATATGTGTAAGTCCAACGCCCTACACATTATACCCTTATATGTGTAAGTCCAGCGCCCTACACATTATACCCTTATATGTCTAAGTCCAGCGCCCTACACATTATACCCTTATATGTGTAAGTCCAGCGCCCTACACATTATACCCTTATATGTGTAAGTCCAGCGCCCTACACATTATACCCTTATATGTGTAAGTCCAGCGCCCTACACATTATACCCTTATAATTATGTGTAAGTCCAGCGCCCTACACATTATACCCTTATATGTGTAAGTCCAGCGCCCTACACATTATACCCTTATAATTATGTGCAAGTCCAGCGCCCTACACATTATACCCTTATAATTATGTGTAAGTCCAGCGCCCTACACATTATACCCTTATAATTATGTGTAAGTCCAGCGCCCTACACATTATCAATCGAGATCGAGATCGAGATTAAAAGCCTTCAACAATTAACAGGCTTCGAACTATCTCGCATAACCCTTTTTGCTACCATAGATCCTTCTTATTAAACTGCACAAAATCTTCTAAATATAGCGAAAATAAAGTCAAAATGACGTCGCCGGCACAGAAGGGGTTAAATATATCTATACAAAGCTTTCAGCATTAGGGGTACAGGACATATAGTTTGGCATTATGTTCGGGCTCTGTCTCGAGTCGGCCACCTCCAGCTATGGGGTATGTTCCTGACTACGTACATGCAAACATACATTTGGATCTAGCTTACACATAATCAGATATGTAATACCATCCCGGTTTTCGATATTTGTGGCTGCAAAATGGCGTCCAAAGGTAAAGATGGCCGATCTCTCTTACTGTAGAATTATAGTCAGTTCTTTATAATAAGGCTAGAAATCTTGAACACTAACTATAACTCAAAATATAACTACAAAATCTATAACTCAAAAACGACTGGAGTAATCGAGCTTATATTTCTACCATTTGGAGTACGGTAATCGAGCTAATATTTCTACCATTTGGGAAGTGTATTTTCTGGCCAGGGAATACACTAGGTGTGGAGATTTACAGCCATTTGTTCTATCCCTTCTTGAGTTACAGAGGTTAGAAGTTGCAATTTCTGGCCAGGAATAGGTGTGGAGATTACCAGCCCATTTGCTCTAGCCCTTCTTGAGGTACAGAAGTTAGGAATTGCGATGACTGGCCTACTTCTAATGAACAGTGTATAAAAACTCTCGGCCTACTTGTCTTTCTCTCCCCTGCCCTCCCTTCCATAGTCAGTCTATAATTTTATAATTTTGTTCTTTCTTTCTCTTCCCTTACAAGCCTGTAACAATTTCCCCTTTTCATTGTTTGCACTTTAAAATGCGATGGAAATTAACTCTTAAGCATGCAGGAATGGCGTTTGTACCGATAAAAACACCACTGCTTACGTACGTATGTACGTGTGTGTGTGTGTGTGTGTGTGTGTGTGTGTGTGTGTGTGCGTGCGTGCGTGCGTGCGTGCGTGTGTGTGTGTGGGTGTGTGTGCGTGTCTATATGTCTGTCTGTCTATCTCTGTGCGTGTGTGTGTCTGTGTGTGTGTGTGTGTTTCTGTGTGTGTGTGTGTGTGTTTCTGTGTGTGTGTGTGTGTGTGTGTTTCTGTGGGTGTGTGTGCGTGTCTATATATGTGTGTGTGTGTCTGTCTATCTCTGTGCGTGTGTGTGTGTCTGTCTGTCTGTCTGTCTGTCTGTGTGTGTGTACTCACCTAATTGTACTCACCTAATTGTAGTATACAGGATTTGAGCCTAAGCTCGTGTTGTCCTGTCTCTCTCTCTACATTTATCCAATTTTGCTTTAAAAGTTTGGATATTTCTTGCTCCCACCACCTCCCCATCCAACTTATTCCAACACTCAATACTTCTATACGGGAAGCTGAACTTTCTTACATCAGACTTACATATAACTTTCCTCAACTTACAATCATGACCCCTGGTTCTTCCCTCGTCCCTCACCACAAAATCTCCCTTGTCGATCTTCTCAAAACCTTTCACACACTTAAACATCATGATCATGTCACCTCTCTCTCTCCTCTCCCTCAGCGTTGGCAGCTTTAGCCTCTCCAATCTCTCCTCATAAGGCAGGTCTCTAAGGCTAGCTATCATCTTAGTGGCAACTCTCTGAACTCTTTCCAGTTGTTTATTATGTTTTATAAGGTGTGGAGACCACACCACTGCTGCATACTCCAGTCTTGGTCGTATTATTGTCCCTATTATTTTTGCTAACATCTCTTCATCTAAATAATTCAGAGCTATTCTCATGTTAGTCAACACTGCATAGGTTTCACCAGTTATTTTATTTATATGCTGTTCAGGTGACAAGCTGTCTGCCACAACTACCCCTAGGGCTTTTGCTTTCACAGCTTTACTAATTATTTCATCTCCTATTTTATATCCCCAAGAAGGTCTATATTTACTTTTTCCCATCTCAAGAACCTGACACTTACTCGTGTTGAATTCCATTTTCCAAGTTTGACTCCACTCATATAACTTATCTAGGTCTCTCTGTAATTCTTCACAACTACTCCTACTTGTAATATGCTTCATTAATTTTGCATCATCAGCAAACATAGATATATATGAGCCTATTCCCATTTGAAGGTCGTTGATGAAAACCAAAAACATGATTGGGGCCAACACCGATCCTTGAGGCACTCCGCTTTTTACCCTTTTCCACGAGGAGAACTTTCCTTTTATTACTGTTCGCATTTCCCTCCCAATTAAAGTTTTCCATCCACTTTAATAATACTCCCTCAACCCGCCCCACAGTCCTGAGCTTCCACAACAATCTCTTATGAGGCACCTTATCAAATGCCTTCTTGAAATCTAAGTAAATACAATCTACCCACCCCTCCCTCCCTTGTACAATGTCAATTACCCTATCATAGTAACTCAACAAATTTGTGGTACACGAATGACCTTTTCTGAACCCGAACTGCTTGCTTGAAATTATTTCCCTCTCCTCCAACATACCCACCCATCTTTTTCTAATAATCTTTTCACAAAGCTTGCATATAACACTCGTTAAGGATACCGGTCGATAATTTAGCGGGTCTTCTTTATTTCCACTTTTATATATTGGAGTTATATTTGCTTGTTTCCATTCTAAGGGAAGTTCCCCCTTGTTTAATGAGTGTTGAACAATATTAAAAATAGGTCTCACTAGTTGTTCAGAACATTCTCTTAATACCCATCCAGCAATGTTATCTGGGCCCATAGATTTTCTCACGTCCAATTCTTCCAACAATGATTTTAGTTCATCCTTGTTGACTTCTATCGACTCTAGTCCCTGTATCTCGTTCAATTCCACCACAGGTTCTACATAGTCATCCTCCTCCACAAACACGGATGTTAATGTATCATTCATAATTTCACACATACCCACTGTGTCTTCATATAATTGACCCTCTACCCTAAGCTTTGTTATTTTGTCCTTAATTTTTGTTTTGCCGTTGATATAACTATAGAACAGTTTGGGTTCTTTATTACATTTGTTTACTATATCTTTTTCAAAGTTCTTTTTCTCCTCTCTTATAGTCTTGACATAGTTGTTTCTAGCATTCTTATACTCATTCCATTTTTCCTCAGTGTGTCTCCTTCTCACTTTATTCCATGCAGAGTCCTTTTTGTTCTGGGCAATGTGACATCGCATGTTAAACCACTCTTTCTCCTTAGCCAGCTTTCTATCCTTAAATGTTGGTACATATTTATCTACCCCCTCCCTGTAAATGTCTAGTAACATGGTGTATTTTACCTGAATATTCTGTTCTTGCTCAATAAATGACCAATCTATATTTGCAAAGTATCCTCGTAATGATTCATAATCCGCCTTACTATAATTTAGTCTATATTCCCTATGTTCCTCCTCTCTGCCTTCCAGAAATTCCACTGTCAATTCAAATTCAATCACAGCATGATCGCTTTTTCCCATGGGACTCAAATATGTTAGGTTCTTTATTTCTTGGGGGTCTTTGGTGAATAATAAGTCGAGTCTTGACGGTTCATCACCTCCTCTAAATCTTGTATTTTCCATAACGTGTTGTGTTAATAGATACCCCATTGTTAGTTCAAGAAATTTGCTACCCCAAGTATTTTCATTTGAACCCGCATCCAAACATTCCCAATCCACCTCCCCGCAATTAAAGTCCCCTGCAAGAATAAGCCTATTTTTCCTTTTACAAATAATTTCTAACATACGCAAGGTTTCCAAAATTAATTCATTATATTCATCGTTGCTCCAAGATTTAGTCTTAGGAGGTAAATAAATTGATACAATGTCCAATTTTGACCTATCATTACCCTCAATTTCAACTGCTACCACTTCAGCAATGCTATCACCAAGTTTTAATTCTTTAGCAGTAATTTTATTATCTACCATGATCAACACTCCTCCTCCTAGCTTTCCTAATCTGTCTCTTCTCCATGTACTGTATCCTGCACAACTAATTATATTCGTGTCTACCTCCTGGTTAAGCTTAGTTTCAGTCAAACATACTACCCCGGGCCTCTCTCTCTTTACATATTCGTCAAACTCAATCTTTTTGGAAATTAACCCATCAATATTTGTATACATGAACTTAGCGTTTCCAGTATTTTCCCTATTTTTCTCGTCCCTGCCCGTTCCTTTCTTTTTTGTACGTACCCCTCCCAATTTATTTCCTAGCTTGTCTCCTCTTCTCTTGTCTCCACCTGGACTGTTTCTCGCTCCGTTTCCACCTCCCCTCCCTCTGCCTCCACTTGGACTGTTTCTCTCTCTATCTCCACCTCCCCTCTCTCTGCCTTCTCCCCCGTCACCCGCACCATCTCCTTTTCCCTCCCTACTTCGTCCCTTCGTTTTATATACCATTTCTTGAGTTTTCCCTCCCACACTCTCCAGAAAAACTTCTTTTCGTCTTCTTTCGTCCTTTCTCCATTCTGTGTGTGTGTGTGTGTGTGTGTGTGTGTGTGTGTGTGTGTGTGTGTGTGTGTGTGCGTAATTTTGTGTATACATTTACATAACAAAGGCAGAGGTCATATAACACTGTTTCTTATATGCTCGCGTGCTAGACTGTCCAGGGCTAATCTTCTTCAATCTTCTTCCCTTCTAATATTTTATTTCTACTCCCCTTTCTCTCTCTCTCTCTCTCTCTCTACTCGTTTGTAAATTCACCTTTCTACACTACTCTCTCTCTTATCTTTTTTGTTTTCAATCTTCCTTACTACTATTATCTTTCTACTCTTCTCTCTCTCTCTCAGAGCCCTCTCAGTGCACACCACCTCCTCTACGTAGGGCACGTAGTACCCGTCTTGCAACACAATCCCACCCCTACTCTGTACAACTCTCCAACTCAAGAGTGAAACGTTACTCCCAATCATTCTTCTATTCAACAGCTGAGCTCTGGAACTCTCTCCCTGAATCCATATTTCCCTCATCCTATGACTTAAATTGTTTCAAACTCCGTGTCCAGACATTTTGACTCGAACGTTATTTGATTTTGTCCCTGTCACTCTTTTAACTCTGGGGGAGGCACTCGTCACAGGCAGTTTTGCCTTTTGTCTCCCTCATCAACATAGATTTTTGTTTATATATACTGTATATATATATATATATAGTTATTACCAAAGAGATTTAACACAAATTTCAGAATTCTAGGTCGCAGAGTTGGGTAGCCTATGCAGCTTCGTTTGTTTGTTGTTGTTTTTATTGTAAATGCGAATACTGTACATCTACTTGATTATAATATAGAAACGAAATTATATCTAATAGATGTAGGCTAAATGTAGATTAAGTGTTTAAATGTAATATTAAATATATTGGTATTCAGAGAGAGAGAGAGAGAGACAAGCGAAGGATTGCGCATCTACTGTATAGTTCCATATTGACTGCATTGCATCATTTGTGTAGCCTACGTAATCTAAATGAGCAAGGCCGTGGATGAGTAAATTAGTTAATACAAATGACGCCATTTACCAATATATTGATCATTAGGTCATAACAAAAAATCACAATGATGAAGACATGCTCTTAGTTAATACTGTTGTGAGAGGCTCGCATAGCCTATTCAAGGAATTGCCTGATGGCGCAACAACCCTTGCTTAACTATATTTTATAATAATTTGTTTCCTAGATCAAGAGCGTTGTATGGTTAAGGGGAGATTTCCACTTGAGGGACTTTTTTCTTGACCCCTTTCTCCCTCATGTCTATCCCCATTGCTTTTGAGATTTTAAGACGTTTGCCCCATTAGTTTGGTGATTTTTAAGATATGTCCGCCCCATTCTGTCAATTTTAAGACCTTTCGTGCCATTTAGGTGTCGATTTTATCCTGGCGAGCGATAGCGAGCCTATAATTTAAGAGTAATCGGCCTTCGGCCGGGACATCTTTCTACCGAAAAATTTACAAATTTATCTTGAAAAGGGGTCAAGGGGGTGAAATTTTAAGATTGCTGGAGGAGTAGGAAACAAACTAGAAACCTCCCCTTAATAGGATTGCCAAAGTGACTACATGAAAGCACTTCATAACTTAAATACACCGATGGCTTCAAGATTAACTATGAAATATATATTGTTAATAATTATATGAAGTAGCCTAACAGTTACTCGGTAATATTTCAATACGAAAAATGGCAAACTACTGTAGAGATATATAATAAATGGCAAACTACTGTAGAGATATATAATAAATGAAAACTCTGATAAACTGTATATACCAGTACCAGTTGGAATTCGGCGGTGAAATGTTTGGCAGCCTACTAATGTTTGGCAGCCTACTAATGTTTGGCAGCCTACTAATTGCACATTTGTATAGAATCATATTGTTTTCACCAACCCACCAATTAATTTAAAAATAATCTTAACCAGTGAAATCAATGAAAGTAATGAATACATATGGTACTCAAAGGACTCCAGCAATTAACAAGCTTCAAACTAGCTCACGTAACCCTTTTTACAACTGCACACAATCGTCTAAATATAACTAGAATATAATAAAAAAAGAAGTCGCCGGTACAGTAGGGGTTAATCCAAGAATATATCATATATAGGCTAGCTAAATATAAAAATAAAATAATATATATATTTTGTTCTCTGTGGATGAGACAAAAGGCAAAACTGTCTGTATGTACTCAAATACCCCATCAGGGGTCGCCTGAGTTAAATAAAACCTTTCAAGGTCGCCTGAGTTTAATCAAACATTTCAAACCAGCAAGATATCTTTAAAAACTATCAGTCACCCATGTTGTTTGGTACTGTACCTATCTTGCTCAACAAATATAAAAGGGGGGGGGGGGGAGTAGTGTCTACTATAAGCATAATGTCGAAGGGGTCGCGAAATATAATATGCTATAAATTTCCCCCAAAGCATTCATTAAGGCTATGCAGCAATAATCCAGTAATCTACCAATAATGCCTGGCTCAATGATCTTGAAAAACCTACCACTTATCATACCTTGCATTTAGAGAGCGTATCTTGATCTAATTAAGGAGGATTAGCACGATAAATAATGACATAATAAAGCGTCCCTACATTGCAACACGGTGGCCGGAAGAAGTGACAGCGACAGAAACCACGAGTGATCAACCTAGATCAACCCTAGGTTGATCTGGGCTCCCCCTTCCTCGCCCGCTGATTGGCTGGCGCATGGGGGTTGTGACACAAGTGATTGGCTGAGTACTGAGACATGCGCGGCGCTGGTGCGTGTCCGTCGTCTAGTTTGCACCTTAGGACTCCCCACCCTCCCCTAATACGAGATATAATAATTATGTACGGGTATACTAGTAACCTTACTAACCTACATTGATTACATTGTCATATTGTATAATTTTTCAACTATTCCTTAAATTACTACCTTTAAATAGATTATACTACTATACCATAATTACTACCGGTACTCTGATACGGATTTTACCGTGTATATTCTTTTCGAGCCGCAGTAGGCTAAGTAGGATACATACCGGTATTTATTTACTGTTTAAATTCTAATTCATATGCTCACTCACCATCACTCATCATGCCTTCCTCTCCTCAATAATGCAACATATAAATGCAGTTCAGATGAGCGAAAAGCTTACACAATACTGTAGGCCTACACATCAGTTTCTACAATGAATGTTTTGACAAGAAATGGCGACTAAAATGCAACCAAAGTACAGTACTAATCTTACCTTAGCCTGCTCTCGTCTGGCCTACATCATCCTCAAAAGCTGCTCTTTGATCTTTCCACACGATACTTGATCACTTTACATACTCCAGAATGGCGTATTATCACTACAAACCGCGGATTTCTTCGATGTTTATCACTATGCTACAACAAAAAATCTTTTCGCGACGGACGCTCCAGAGAGTGGGCGGAGTTATAGGAAGGAAGAAGATGCTCGACCAAGATTATGAAATGCGTGCAGTGTCAAAACAATAATTTTATATTAACGGTTTTGTTATTTGGCATGCGTTTTCATATATCTGTTCTATCGTATGGTGAAACCAGTGTAAATATATATTTTTAGAACTGTAAGGCATACTGACATTACACATAGGTAAATATATAATATATGTTTCCTATTAGGTTTGCCTTCTGGGAAGTGGTGCGTTTCATAGCCGTCAGATCAGATGAAGTATTGAGGGATAAGCCTTTACAACGGCACCTCGTATTTACATTCTACTTTTCCTATTTTCTGAAGCGTGTAGAGAGGGGAGAAGGGGTGTTGGAGAGAGAGGAAGCTGTTGGAGTGGCTTTGTTATGTGTGTTTAGTCTGTATACGTCGTCAGGATGTTCCCTGACTGGGTGACGGTTGGGGCCTATCTTGGGTGGCATATGTGCAGGGTTTGGGGTCGTTTTCAGGTAGTATGATGTGCGGGGTTTGGGGTCGTTTTCAGGTAGTATGATGTGCGGGGTTTGGGGTAGTTTTCAAGTAGTGTGCTATGCGGGGTTTGGGGTCGTTTTCAAGTAGTATGATATACGGGGTTTGGGGTAGTTTTCAGGTAGTATGATGTGCAGGGTTTGGGGCAGTGTTCAAGTAGTAGGATGTGCGGGGTTTGGGGTCGTTTTCAGGCAGTATGAGGTGCGGGGTTTGGGGCCTTTTTCAGGTAGTATGATGTGCAGGGTTTGGGGTAGTTTTCAGGCAGTATGATGTGCAGGGTTTGGGGTAGTTTTCAGGCAATATGAAATGAGGTGTTTGGGGTCATTGTTGGGCAGTAAGATGTGCAGTGGCTGGTGGACGGTCCTGGGTTCACCCATGACGTGCGGGAGTTGTGGGAAGCTAGTTCTCAGGTACAATAATGTACAGAGGTTATGAGCTGCTTTGAGTTTGAGACAGGATGATGTGCGGGAGTTGGGGGTTGCTCTCAGGTAGCATGGTGTCCGGATTGGGGAGCAGCTCTCAGGCAGAATAATGTAGAGGGGTTGAGGACTGCTCTCTGGAAACATGGTGTGTGGGGGTTGAGGGGCTGCTCTAAGGGAGTATCATGTGCAGGGGTTGCCTAACAGCGCCACATGTAAAAGGAATTCCAAGGTAGGAACTTGGAAGAAGAGTTTGGAAATTGGAGTGTCTGTGTGATTGACTGCGTTTGACGGAGGCCTTCGGTAGCCTACTTAGCAACACTGGTGTTTGCCTCCGTCAGGAACCGACGCAAGGCTTATTGCCGCCCGTCTCATTTTTGTTGTTGTCTTTTTACCAACTCTGCGTAAGCAGAGTGGTATTCCCCCACCCACGGTATAGCGGTACCCTGCCGGCCAAAATGTCTGTGTGTGTGTATCCGTGTATGTTCCCGTGTGCGTAAGGTGTCGTGAGCTTGTGGGTATGTGCGAGATGGTACAATGGACAATAAGGATATTAGGTCCCCGGCTCGCCAGGCATATAAAAGAGATGGCTGACAAAATATAATGCCATGATTATAACAATTACGGTTTTAGCAAGGCATGAAGGCAAAGGTATATTGAGGGAGCCCGCCTCGCTTTTTTTCTCTTTTTCTCCCTTTCTTTTTGGCTTGTATCCATTCGGCCCCATTCAGCCTACTGTTTCAAGACGCTTACCCCCATCCGGGTGTCGATATTTTCCTGGTGAGCGGTAGCGAACCAGCATATATATATTTTTGTTTTGACAAGCTAAATTTGTACATTTTTCGATAGAAAAATTTCTCCGGCGAAGCCGGATTTCTCCATACAATGCTGGCTCGCTATCGCTCGCCAGGAAGAAATCGACACCTGGATGGGGATAAACGTCTTAAAACAGTTGGCTGAATGGGGCCGAATTGATACAAGCCAGGGAAAGAGAGAAAAGGAGAGAAAGATAAAAAAAAAAGCAGGTGACCCCCTTAACCCTTTCTATACCGGAACTCCTTCTTTTATGGTCTTTCAGCCATATTTAGAAGGTTTTATGAAGCTTAGGAAGGATATATGGTAGCTAAAAGGATTAATTGAGATAGTATGTAGCCTTTCAATGTGTAGACGTCCTTCCTAAACCGAATATAATCGTCTAATAGTTGCCAGAATATAATGAAAAGGACGTCACCGGTCCTGAAAGGGTTAAGCGAAAATATGGTGAATTATACTGAATAGAAAGTTACCATACTCTAATAATAAACCTAGTGTATATGGACACACATAATAGTAATAATAGTTAACAATATCTAACACTATCCAAACCACATCACCACCATATCACTATCACCACCATATCACTATCACCACTACCATATCACTATCACCACCATATCACTATCACCACTACCATATCACCACTACCATATCACTATCACCACCATATCACTATCACCACTACCATATCACTATCACCACCATATCACTATCACCACCATATCACTATCACCACTACCATATCACCACTACCATATCACTATCACCACCATATCACTATCACCAGCACATCACCACTACCATATCACTATCACCACCATATCACTATCACCACTACCATATCACCACTACCATATCACTATCACCACTACCATATCACCACCATATCACTATCACCACTACCATATCACTATCACCACCATATCACTATCACCACTACCATATCACTATCACCACCATATCACTATCACCACTACCATATCACCACTACCATATCACTATCACCACCATATCACTATCACCAGCACATCACCACTACCATATCACTATCACCACCATATCACCATGCCATCAATATCTATACAACATGACCATGACATGACTATGACCACCATCACACAACTATCACCCACATATCACTATCACTGTACCCCGACAGGTGATCTATGAAGGTGTTAATTATTCCTGACCATCAAACACTTTAACACCATAGACATGTGTCCTTACCCACCCGTTGCTATGGTAACTGGGGCTCTCTATTGTTTTTACTATATACCCTAGCTTACATAATTATATACAATATATATATTATATACTGTATATATATATATATATTTATTTATTTTTATTTATTTTTCTATATTCCAACTTACTTCCTCTCGGGCATAGGCTGAGAGCCTTAACATTCACTGCTTTACAATGAACAGTGAAGCCCGTGAGGTCTTGTTCCAGTCTAGGGAGTGAGACATGTGAAGCACGTAGAGTACAACGAGCACCTGCCATCTTGCCTTCACATGAGGCACGGTGCTCACTCATGGCCCGAAACGACCCCATCTCTGAAGCCATCTCGTTCCCGTGCTTCACTGTCTCATCCCCTACACTCGGACTCTCACACTTACACACACACAACGCCACCTGTTGAGCAGATAACTCACCAGGCATTGCACCCCTATAGCATATTTTGAATATGGGAATATTCATACAGTGCTATTTAATCAGGGAACAATGAGGGTATTTTATTGACGTTTCGGTGGGCTTGTGGTAATGCACTGATACTAGGTACAGCACAAATTCCATCCCAATAATATCTTCCCATTGATACATCAGGATTTGAACCCGGGACCTTTGGATTACCAGGCCAGTGGCAAGACCACTCCACCACACCTCCCCTATGTAACCTTGATAAATTATTTGTATAACCATTATTACCAACAATAGCACAATTAATAATATCACTGAAATGCTGGGTGTGAAGGGAATTTATGGTCTCCTGAAAACTCCCCAGGCCCACTTCCTTGGTGCCTGGCACTGGGCTCGAACCTCTGAAGGGAGTTTAACCCTCCTAAAAACCCACAGGTTTTTTGAGATGCCTTGGGTGGGGTTCGAACCCTGGTTAGTGACCATATCCTCCATAGGTCTACCAGGCCCGCGCGCTAACCCACTGTACTACCACGGACGTACAAAAGTATAGTAACCTTAGTCCTATTTGTAGGAACCAGGTGATAGTCTCGTGGTGATTCACGTGATGAGTTTATTGGACTTCCCATCAACGACTATTTTACACTATACCAGACGTCAACTCGGGTAGTACATTATTGGGGTTGCGGGATATTTTCGAGGGCATTACATTACATCCTTGCTAGGTTTTTCCAGGTTAAATAGGAATGGGAATTATCCCCAGGCTACCTTTAGGATCAACCTTTCCTGGTACCTGGCGCGGGGTACGAACCTCTGAAGGGAATTTAACCCCCCTAAAAACCCACAGGTTTTGAGATGCCTTGGGTGGGGTTCGAACCCTGGTTAGTGACGCACCACCATCACCACCAGGCCCGCGCGCTAACCCACTGTACTACCACGGACGTACAAAAGTATAGCAACCTTAGTCCGATTTTTAAGAACCACGGTGATAGTCTCTCGAGATGAGTTTATTGGACTTACCATCTACGACTATTTTACGCTATACCTGACGTCAACTCGGGTTAGTATTATTGTGGGTGCGGGACATTTTCGAGGGCATTACACCACATTCCTTTTTAGTTAGGCTAGTCCCTAGCCTCGTAAGGTCGTAGGGTATCGTAGCCTTTTTACCTTAGCCATCTCAATTCTTGGTATAGGGTTCGCGTGACGGGTGCTCCAGCACGTAGCTACCAGGTCACGTTCCCTTACTGCCACCAATGAAATGCTGGGTGTGAAGGGAATTTATGGTCTCCTGAAAACTCCCCAGGCCCACTTAGGGTCAACCTTTCCTTGGTGCCTGGCACGGGGCTCGAACCTCTGAAGGGAGTTTAACCCTCCTAAAAACCCACAGGTTTTGAGATGCCTTGGGTGGGGTTCAAACCCTGGTTAGTGACGCACCACCATCACCACCAGGCCCGCGCGCTAACCCACTGTACTACCACGGACGTACAAAAGTATAGCAACCTTAGTCCGATTTTTAAGAACCACGGTGATAGTCTCTCGAGATGAGTTTATTGGACTTACCATCTACGACTATTTTACGCTATACCTGACGTCAACTCGGGTTAGTATTATTGTGGGTGCGGGACATTTTCGAGGGCATTATGCCCGCACCCACAATAATACTAACCCGAGTTGACGTCAGGTATAGCGTAAAATAGTCGTAGATGGTAAGTCCAATAAACTCATCTCGAGAGACTATCACCGTGGTTCTTAAAAATCGGACTAAGGTTGCTATACTTTTGTACGTCCGTGGTAGTACAGTGGGTTAGCGCGCGGGCCTGGTAGACCTATGGAGGATATGGTCACTAACCAGGGTTCGAACCCCACCCAAGGCATCTAAAAAAACCTGTGGGTTTTTAGGAGGGTTAAACTCCCTTCAGAGGTTCGAGCCCAGCGCCAGGCACCAAGGGAGTGGGCCTGGGGAGTTTTCAGGAGAGCATAAATTCCCTTCACACCCAGCATTTCATTGGTGGCAGCGGTGGGATATTTTCGAGGGCATTACAATCACCACCACCACATTCACCACCACCATCACCACTATAACCAACACCACCACCACCACCACCACGACTATAAACAACACCACCACCACCACCACCATTTCTTAACCCACTATCACCTCCACCATTGCTACCTATTAACTATTCACCACCACCACCACCACCATTTCTTAACCCACTATCACCTCCACCATTGCTACCTATTAACTATTCACCACCACCACCACCACCACCACCACCACCACCATTTCTTAACCCACTATCACCTCCACCATTGCTACCTATTAACTATTCACCACCACCACCACCATTTATTAACCCACTATCACCTCCACCATTGCTACCTATTAACAATTCACCACCACCACCATCATTTCTTCACCCACTATCACCTCCACCATCACTACCTATTAAATATTCACCACCACCACCACCACCACCAATCACCTATACAACCATCAACATAATTTCCATATTCACCATCACCACAACCTCCTCCATCACTATCACCATCAACTACATCACCATCACTCTCACCATCAACTACATCACAATCACTATAACCATCACTACAACCTCAACCATCACTATCACCACATACTCCACCATAACTATCACCACCACCATCACCATCACCAACATTATCACCATCACCTACATCACCATCACCACAACGTACACCATCATTATTACCACCACATCACACCACCACCCCCACCACAGCACCACCATCACCATCAATATCACCCCCCCCCACCTCTTCATTATTTATCCCCATGTTTCCTTCCCAACCCACCCGTTGCTATGGTTACGGGAAAACTGACTGCCGTATTATTATTAACCCTTCCAGTACCAGTGACGTCTTATATATATATATGTCAGCTACATTTAGACAATTTTATGAAGCTTAGGAATGATATATGGTAGCTAAAAGGATTAATAGAGATAGTCTGCAGTCTTGTAATGGGTAGACGTCCTTCCGATGCTAAGAAAAATATTCTAATAGTTGCCATAATATAATAAAAAGTACGTCACCGGTACTGAAAGGGTTAATATTTACGGTACCATGGAGCCTGTGTTTTCTGTTTTTTGGCTACTAGTAGACGATTGTATTTAAATTAGGAAGGGTGTATGGAAGTCAGAGGGTCAATAGAGATAGTTTTTACCCTTTTATTTAGATTAGGACAGGTATATTCGTATCATTAACTCCCGTCCACTCACCGACACTCTTCAATCTCTCTCTTCGCCGCAATGATGCATATATCTCGCTATTCTATCGCTACTACAATAATTCTGGGGGAGGCACTCGTCACAGGCAGTTTTGCCTTTTAGTCTTTTCCATCCACATGAGGAATCGGCCTTCGGCCTGGAAATTTTTCTAAAGAAAAATGTACAAATTTATATTGAAAGGGTATCTTGGGGGTGTTTTTCAAGCGTGATGGAGGTGTAGGAAAAAAAAAAAAAAAAAAAAAAAAAGGTTAATAAATAAACCGGCCAAGATATACGCCCATCTCCCCTTAAACCAAACTTCCTGTCCTTAACCCTTTGAAGATCATGACGTATTATGACAGTTTATTCTGGTTATCATCAGACGATTGTATACAGTTTAGGAAGGATCTGTAGGAATTATAAGGGTAAAGACTGTCTGAATTAACCCTCTGACTTCCATTTACCCTTCCTAATATGGTTAAAATCGTCTAATAATAAGCAAAAACATAACAATAAATGCGTAATCTAATTTTCACAGGGTTAACAGTGTAAACTAAACTTACTGTCCTTAAACACACTTTTCGTAATATATTAAAACAAATATATTATGCTCTTAAAAATATTATAATAAACACAATCTACCTCCCTCCCTATCTAAGCAATGTCTTCACCATTTTCAAAACATATTTCACTTCACCCAATGGGAAAAAGACGGTATATTTTATTCAATTTTCAATTACAGTAAAAGGTTTGATTCTTTCCGTCTATACAATTTATTTCACTATCTAGTTTTGACTCCTTTAAAATAATACAATATATATATATATATATATATATATATATATTTGTGTTCAATTATAGTAGAATAATTTTTCCCAATTATATCAAACCTGGCCTCCCGCTTCTTCAAAAAATTTAATATTTCTCCCCCTTCCAAATAATTTTATTCTCCCGCTATAATCTAGTTAGAGGGAGAAGGGCATAATTATTATTCGATTATTTCATATATATATATATAATATTTGTTTAGTTTCCTCCCTAGACCTCCATGAACATTAAAAAAACATCCATTAGATCCCCCTTCTAGAGTAATTTGTAAATTTTTCGGTAGAAAAATGGCCGGTTCTTCCAAAATTACAGGCTCACTATCGTTTGCCAGGAAAAAAATCGACACCTATATATCACGAAAGGTCTTAACATTGACAACAAAATGGGGCGAAAGGTCTAAAAATCGCCAAACAAATAGGGCAAACATCTTAAAATCTGAAAACTAATGGGGCTAAACACGAGGGAGAAAGGGATCTAGACAAACGAACCTACTCCCTTTAATTTCCCTCAGGAAAACCATATTTATTATATTCTATGATTTTTATTTTCCATTTCGTCCTTATCCTCTTTTCCTGAAGTTTTTGTTTTCCTTCCTTTGTTTATCTTTGTCTGTTCCTTCGTTTACTTCACACTCTTCCCATATTAATTAACCCTTTAAAGATTATGATGCATTTTTACACCTTGTTCTGGCTATAATTAGATGATTGTATCCAGTTAAAGAAGGGTCTTTGGGAATTATAGGGGTAAAGACTATCTATATTAACCTCATATTTCCATATACAGTACATTGCCTAATTTGAATCGTCTACTAATAGCCAGATAACAGATAAATACGTAATCGGATCTTCAAAGGGTTAATCTTATACTATTTTCCCTCTCACTCATCATTCAATATCCTACTCTCTCTTTCAATATACGGTACTGTATATATGTTTCTCTTTCAATATACGGTACTGTATATGTCTCTCTTTCAATATACGGTACTGTATATATGTTTCTCTTTCAATATACGGTACTGTATATATGTCTCTCTTACAATATACGGTACTGTATATATGTTTCTCTTTCAATATACGGTAATAATAATAATAATAATAATTCTTTATTCCAGACACATAAGATAGATACAGTATAAATACAGTACGACCTAATGGTCCATATCACATACACTTCTCGTCAGAGCACAGATAATAATTATACACAAAGATATATTAATAAAGACACAATAAAATAAAAAATACAGTAGGCCTATTTACAGAATAGAGCACATATCACATTTTGTCACAATATAACACAGATAGGCTAACTAAGGCTATTGCTCAATGTTGGTTAACACCTATTGCACAGATCATTGCTCATAGTTCAATTAGACCTATATATTACATTACAGTACATACTATGTGTGCAGCAGCTTCTGCCAGTGAGATATAATACGGGATTCATAGATATGATCACTAGACCAAAGAGCTACAATCAGCGTGTTACTGGAGGATTGCAGTCGCTGCGAAAAGCTGTACACCAGTCTCCTGATGACACAGCCCGACAGCACTGCACATCCAACAGTGTGCACACCATACTAGTGCTTTCATATTTAGAGAGACCAATGAACATCTTGAGTATATTATGATAGGATGTACACAGACCATTTATGGTGGCTCTCTTATACTTCCACCACAAATGGGCCGTGTACATAGAGGAACAATATGTCCGGAACAAAGTGACTTTAGTTTCCCAATTACACATGTGGAATTTTCTCAAGATGGTGTTACCACGTAAATATAGCTGTCTGCGCTGACGGCCGATATCTGCATCATCTGAGCAATCGTTTGAGATAATGTGTCCCAGGTATTTTATTTTGTTTACTTCTTGAATAATTTGATTATTGAGTGAGAAATTTGGCAGTTTACTTTTATACAGTAATTTTGATCTAAATATAAGAACAGCACTTTTCAGTGGGTTGAATTTAACACTGTTTACTACCAAAAGATTCACATATATCAAGAAGTTTGCTCAGACCCGCAGAAGACGGTGCAATAATGACCAGATCATCAGCATACATGAGATGGTTGATGATTTTATTCCCACCATAACATCCAATCTGCTCTTTATTCAATTTATCACTTAATTCATCCATATATACATTGAATAAGTAAGGTGAGAGAATACTACCCTGTCTCACTCCATTGGTTACTGTAAAGGAATCCGAAATAATGTTACCCCATCTTACATTAAATGTTTGATTGGCGTACCAGTACTTCAAGATTCTCAGTATATAGGATGGCACTCCCCTTGTTGCTAATTTATCAAACAGGATATTGTGGCAGACTCTGTCAAATGCCTTACTAGCATCAAGAAAGCATGCAAAAATAGAGCTGTTCATTTTGATGTACCCATCCACTAGCTCCTTCAGAGTGTAGATGCACTGGTCCGTACCATGATTCTTTTTAAAACCAAATTGATTACTATTAGTTGAGATATACACTGAGATTCTGTCTAAAATGATTAACTCTAGTATCTTACTTACAATACTGGCAAGGGCAATAGGTCTATAGTTGTCTTTTGATGTAATTTTGCCAGCCTTGTCTTTAATTACTGGTATCAAGGTAACGGACATCATAGATTCTGGTAGGAAACCATGGATTAGAAAGCTGGTAAAGCAACTGCTGAGTTTCTCCAAGAGGAGAGTGGAGGAGTACTTCAAATGTTCAGCATATATACCATCAAAACCACAGGATTTGTTAGCATCTAGCCTACTTATTGCAGCCTTGATTTGTTCACTTGTAACTTTAATTGTGTCATATTTTTCTTCTTTGTTACACTCTGTTGTAGCAGCAATGGTATTTCCTTGGTGCCCAACAGAGTTAAACAAAGTTTGGTAATGTGTTTTCCAAAGATTGGCTATGTTATTAGTACCAGAGATCCCATCTACACTAACGGGTAGAGGTGTGCAGCTATTATGCATTTTTTTAATATCCTTCCAGAAGGCCAATGTGTCTTTGCTAGCAAAGTTTTTGGCCAATGCTTCTCTTCTTAATACATTTTCATTGTTTTTTATATATCTGATTGCATACTTGCATCTAGCCTTTAGTCTGGTGAACATGTCAAAAATGGGTCCCTGTCTCGGTTTGTTATGATCCAGCCATACACTACGAGCATCTCGGGATGCCTGGTATAGTTCTGAAACATGGTCATTCCACCCAGGTTTGTTAAAAGAGTAATTTTTGTTATGCTTGTGAAATACTATGTCACTAGCCTTAGTAAGACAAGATATAATATTATTGTACAGCTTGCTGACTTCTTCTCGATGACTAGCATTAACACAATTGGGGTCTTCACAGGTAATGGCATCCTCACTGCCAGGATCAAGCTCAGAAAGGAGAGTGTGTGTTAAAGTGCAAAATTGCTCACACTCCTCCTCGTCAAGCCCGCCCCATGGCAGTTTTGGATTTACACTATTGTTTGACTGGGTTAATTCTGGCGCTCTTTCCAAACTAGCTGTTAAGGTCAATGGGATATGATCTTCATCTGTATATGTATACTGAATTTCCATATTTGTTATCATATCATGGAAATCAGCACTAGCTACGGTATGATCTAGCCAAGACGTTGAGCCCCATGCTGCACTGACACATGTGTAACTACTATGAGGGAGCATGAGCTGAGAAGAGATAATTAGATCATGCTCACCACAGAAGTTAGTCATATGACTAGCAAACAGAGAGTTACTCATGTCCTTCAGATTAGCATTCCAGTCCCCTATTACAGAGTAGCAGGTGGTATTTAGTTCTAGTAAAAGAGCACTTAGCTCTCCAAGGCATTCCAGGTATTGTTCTTCATTTTCATTACATTGGTAGGGCAAGTACACACTAAGAATAACTACTTTCCGTTGGATATCTTCTATTTCTATACCTGTACACCATGGTAAATTTGTTACAAGTGGTTTAACCCGGCTGTCTAAAGAGTCCCTCCACAAAATAGCTACTCCTCCCGGTGGGTGACCTGCTACTAGACCATCCATAGCATCGGTTGTCGAGACCCCAAACCCATGAAAATTATCACAGATAGTACTGAGGTTACCCAAATCCTGTTTAAAATACCAAGTCTCCTGCAGGCACACAATATCACTGGTATTAAATACGTCTACTACATCAGGGCGTAGGAGAAGCCCTCTGTTGGTTTTAGGGAGCCCCCTACAGTTATAAGTAGCAATACGCAAATTGTTGGGAGATGAAGTAGACTTTATATCCATGATTAAGAGTTGTTGGGAGGGTGGGTTACCGTAGTTATAGAGTCCTCATTTGTTGATACCGGTACCTGTGCCCTACGTTCTCTCCACCAGTACACCGATGCTTCCTCTGGCCAAAGTTCTTCATCCATAAACACCTCGGGATTTGGACACTCGCAGTTTATTCTGAATGAAATATATGTGTGCCTATCAGACCAGGGAATAATTGGTTCAACATCCATACTAAGACTGAGTTTATTGGAGAGATATTCTTTCAAGTCGGATGCCGTCACTCCTGGCTTAAAACCTGTCGCGAATACTTTGGCTATGCGTGATCTTTTCACTTTTTTAACTGTACTTATCCCCGTACTTTTATTTTTACCCTTAATCCCCTGATGCATAAAGTTCCTAGGTTGAATTTGCACAGCCATAGAATTCCTAACATTGTTTGTGGTACCAGTACCGGTACCTCCATTCAGCCTCTGTTCCCCCTCAGGTATGTGATGAGTTTTACCTTTGGTGGAATGTACTCTAAACCATTGTCCTTGAACAGTACCCTCCCCCTTATCACCTGAGGGTGGAGGCGTTGTGATCCTGTCGATAGGGGTTGTCGTCGAGCTCCTTCCCGTCGCAAGTGCTGTAGTGATGCCTTGCGCATTGCCTGTACTTACAGCTACATTATAGGCCCCAGGTGTTGCTATACTCATTATAGCGGGTGTACCGCTTCCGACGCTCCTCACTGCAGGGTAGACTTCATTAATTTCCTCAGTGGCAGAAGTTACGTTGATGTTAGGCCTACCTCGGGTTGTCTCGTTGGTTCTACTCGTTATGGCTGTGGCTTCCTGTGTGATGGAGGAGGCGCCACTGGCACCTGGTGTGGAGCAGCTGGTGGTGGCATCAGTAATTTCCCCTGTGGCAAAGGTTTCAACGGAGTTAGGCCTCCCTCGGGTTGTCTCGTCGGAGTCGTCGCCGTCGGTTCTGATCGTTGTGTCGTGGACAGTTGTGGATGTGGCCGTGGTCTCCTGTGTAGTGGAGGGGGCGCTATCTGATGTAGTGCGGCTGGTAGTGGACACTGCAGGTGTGGTATTTATAGGCTCTGGATTAGTGTCATTTACAGATGCAGTAGGCCTAGGCCTATTTGAGGGAAAGCCACCTGAAGATATTAAATTTCCTTGGGATTGGCTGTAGTCCTCAATCACTAGCACTCTACTACTCAGATCACCAGTTGCACTCAATAAGTCCTTCATACAGTCATTTTGGGCTGAGGAACACTTTCTCAGATTAGAAACTTCTGACTGAGTTTTCTTGATCTCACTAAGGAGCACAGTAACGTCAACATGATCAAATTGGATGGGTGGGAGTTTACCAAGGTTATGGGCAACAAATGTGGGTATATTATTACCTTTTTCCAGAATCAGCTTAATTATGTCTTTAATATTCTCACTATTTTTGTTGGGACCCTGTCTTTTCCTGTTCCGGTCACTATTGTCGTCAGCACACAGTTCAAACAGTCTATTCTTGGAGGACACAATCACTTCCTCATCATAGAATTCAACACACAATTTTGTTAACACGTCAGTACTCAGAAAATTGGATTTATTAGTCAGGAAACACAGTAGCTCATCGATAATAAGTCCATCTTGGGAGGGGTGAGTTGGTCCCTGGCTTGAGATTGTCTCTTCGGGAGCCATGTTGTTACGGTACTGTATATATGTCTCTCTTTCAATATACGGTACTGTATATATGTTTCTCTTTCAATATACGGTACTGTATATATGTCTCTTTCAATATACGGTACTGTATATATGTTTCTCTTTCAATATACGGTACTGTATATATGTCTCTTTCAATATACGGTACTGTATATATGTCTCTCTTTCAATATACGGTACTGTATATATGTTTCTCTTTCAATATACGGTACTGTATATATGTCTCTCTTTCAATATACGGTACTGTATATATGTTTCTCTTTCAATATACGGTACTGTATATATGTCTCTCTTTCAATATACGGTACTGTATATATGTCTCTTTCAATATACGGTACTGTATATATGTTTCTCTTTCAATATACGGTACTGTATATATGTCTCTCTTTCAATATACGGTACTGTATATATGTTTCTCTTTCAATATACGGTACTGTATATATGTCTCTCTTTCAATATACGGTACTGTATATATGTCTCTCTTTCAATATACGGTACTGTATATATGTCTCTCTTTCAATATACGGTACTGTATATATGTTTCTCTTTCAAGGCGAAATAAAAGGGTGGCTGTTTCGGTGTGTGTGTGTGTGTGTGTGTGTTTTTTTTGTTTTTTTTTTTTTTATACAAGGGGAATTTTAGTCTGTAAGCAACTTAACTACATAATTTCCCAAATTAGTCTTAACGTACATTTAATTTAGTTGCCGAAACCAGCGCACATGGGGCCTCGAAATATTGTCAGCAAAAATATGTTGATAGATATTGCCTTAAAAATTGGTGATGTGATACCCCCTGCCTAACTTTGGTCATGTTGCCTCTCATATACCGGTGTATATATATATATATATATATTAAAATGCCCCAGAACAAGAAGCCCACCACAGAAGCCACGAGCGAACACCACACAGAAACACCCAAAGGAAAGGTCCACAGAACGAAAGGACCAGCTGACCGAGCCAGCCATTTCAGACAGGCCCAAGCCCGCAGGGCTAAGCAGCTCCAGGCTGCACCCATTTACCTTTTCTAAACTGACCATTTTCCACACCTCACGTACACTAACCCCCTCGTATACGCTCCTAACTACAAAGATGATGAACAGGAATATACATTCATATTAAAAACACCCATGCCCTGTCCCGACGTTGAGCCAATGCCAACACATCAGACAGCCATAATTATATCTATGTATGTTCTTACATCCGAGAAGTAGATGTTATATTTCTTAGAAGTTAAAACACCCACACTTGTCCCTAGACCTCGTATATCATTTCCCATGACGAGTATAGATATATGTAACCCGTGCTCAGTCGCCCCTTGCATTGTTCCTCTAGTAACTAAGTCTATAATATTAACTGCCACCAGCATTGATACGACATAGCGGCACTGTCCTTGTGTCGTATTGTGCCAAGTACAGATCAACCAGGTTTCATCACCTTATTAGGACGACGACTATAATGTCATCGTTCATCGATGTATGCAATCCTTAGGTTAAGTATTTTTATCCGCCATTGTGTTCACCTTTTTCCATTTACTTTTCCACAATTGTCATACGTCTTCCCCTTGCCTCCTTCGTATCCACAGTCCACACTACGCCAATTTACTTCGTGTCTTACACCTCTTACCCCAACCAGAGATTGTATAAGATAACCTGGTTACCAGTATCTGTCATAAGTACCCCGAAACAATAACTAAGTACCCCTACGAACTGCCGCTGTTGTTGGTATATTTATATTTAATAGAAAACGCAGTTCCCAGGGCCAACTAATAGTATCCATAACCCCTCGGACTGATCACATAACTCTATCTTTTCCAGACTCATATACCACCCCATAGTTGCATTCCCCGGTAGCATTTGGCTAACGTATTCTACTGCCTTTTCAAACTTCCATATCAACTGCAGCCTAATGCCACCCCCACGCCCAGAGACCTTAGGGTCAAATTCCCCTATAGCCCCCCTGCACTCCCCCCCCCTCTCATTATAAGACCCCGCACTTCTCTACTCTTGTCCGACCTAGCCTCTCTCTCATACCTCTTGAAGATCCTTGAATTGTCCGTTACTAACGCTCTCCAGCTTTTTATATATACTCCTATCCAGCCTACCTTCCCTTAGTAGGCCAGAACAACATTAGAACTTTACTAACCCCGTGCATGCCATCTATTCTCTTACAACCCATTCACAACCCTGCACCCAATGGTCGTCGGTGCGAGGCTAGCCGCCTCGCCAGTAACTAACTTCTATTGCCATACTTCCAGATAAATGTGGCAGAGTTAACAACCCCGTCTCCGCCACATCCAGCAAACCCTACAATTAACAACCAGCCGAGTAAAACCAGCTAGCCAAGGCACCTTCGGTTTTGGTATTAAGGACACCCACATCTGTCTCATACACAGAGGGTTATTACGAACACTGGTGATATGGCAAGCCCCTAGCCACAGCCGCCGGACGACTATCACAGAGAGAGGGCACCCAGCTCCCCCTTTTTGCCCACCCGAGGAGGGAGACCCCCACCCCCGCGGAGGTATACCTGGCCCCTGTTTTGACTTCCGAGTCATTGCCAGGTAGCACAGGAATTCTTCCTATCAATGAACTAACCATGCATGACTAACACCTTTACTAACCTCTATTAACTCACAATAAACCATTTACCTTTCTTGCATTGCTCTGATCACTAAATTAGCACCTCAGCTATACCATAGAATGAAGATTGAACAATCTAAGAGAGACGCTCCTATCACAGCTGTCCCCATCCTCCTCGCAAAGTAGATCCAGTCTCTCTCCCCTAAATACTTCCAGTATAGCCAAAATAGTACCTCTTACTAAGGCTCAGTTATATGAAAATATAAAGGCTTCCTATAGCCATGTGCCACAACAGTAAATACCATCTTACCTAGTCCCCATATCTATTGAGAGCTCAAATAAGTCCATAAGACTCGAGATCCCTACTGTCTACAGGGTCCAGAACCGAGCCTATAAATCTAGCTCCCACCCCCAGTCAAATCAGTTGAAAGCTAGACACCAACCAGTGGTCACTACCCTGCAGTTTACCTCTAGCTCTGCCCTTGTGTTGTTCCGGAGTTGAGAGATTCCAGATCCGGCAGACTCCGTGGCAGAGAAGACTGATAGAAGCATCTGTCCATGTACAAGTCCTAACGTGCACCTTATAACCTTCACACAAATTCGTGGGTATATAAGTGTGTAGCCAGCAACGATCGTCAAGAGATCCGACTTGAGAACTTCCTACATTTTGGACCATCCGGACGGCCGAGGAACCAGTCGTTAACCCCCAACATCACCGGAAGCAAGATAACCAGGACCAGATCTACCCATACTATTCAAGATTCATGTTGCTAGTACTAAGTGTTATAGTACTAGCTTGATACTCACTTATTAACTTTCTATAAAGTGGCTAAAACCTTGCCCAGTGTAATTCATATTTAACCATTCCATTTGGGACGTACTAAGCGATCAGTGCTCTTTAATTAACAGGCGACCTTGACTCTCGTAATTACCTTATTCAGATATTAAAACTCTAGTGATATCTAACGTTCGCCCACTGATTTGTGTTCTACGTATTTCTGCCATAAGAATATAAAACTTAGATCAGTACCCCCATGAGGTTACTAGAGATTCCGTGTTCTACAATATACGCGTGTCTAATCCTAACTGTGAGCTGCTACTTGGGCACGCGACCAGCCAGCAAGAGGTCAAATCAGTGACATTGAATTATACGAATATATTGAGGTCTTCCAGTAAAATAAAAACTTGCTAATTAAACCCGTGATCAGAAGAATATACCTGAATGTTGGAAGTGGGAGACTAGGCTCCATCCAGATCCGCTAATGCTAGCAGTTCCCTTCTATTATTTGTTTTATGCGAGAATTACTATCTTTCTATACTCTTTATTTATTTACGTCAATAAACGTGAACTTGTGTCGTGTTACCGTGTGTTTATTTTGTGTTCTCTATTCCTCATACCTTGTATTGTGCATGCAGCCTTATATACCCAGTCATTCAGAACTCATGTTACCCAAGTTAAACCTGTAGAAAAACAGATCATAACATTGGTGGCAGCGGTGGTTCTTGATTCGGATAAAAGGTTGCATTACATTGCAAGTTTGGAACAGCTAGAACACGAGAACATCATGGCACAACCTACTCACACTTCCATCCCACATTATGATGAAACAAAGTATGGGATCGAAATATTCATGGACATAGTGAAACCCGTACTTGACATGACTTATACCACGGACGCACAAAAAATAGCCGTAACATTAGTACACCTGGGAAAAGCCGTTTCCCTGGTTGCCCATCAAATGCACCCTGATCTCACCTGGAACGAATTTCGCACAATAGTGATAGAAGCCATTAAGCCTTCGTTGGGCGCTTTCGTGGCCCACACCCGTATCCTAGACACGAAATTCGAAGGCGATCTAGATGCCACAGTGAGTAAGCTTGCCCAACACATAAAAAATTCTTTCCCCACGTTGACCAAAATCCAACAAGAACAGCAAATTCTGGTCAACCTTGTGTCGATATTGCCCTCAGCAGTAAAAGACCATTTCCGGGTGCACGATTTCGTCGGATACAAAAAAGACCTCATCACGATCCGACGTATTTTGGCCGTGCGCACAGAAGCACCCACCCAAATCGCTGCAATCAAGAGGTTTCCCACGCACCCGCAGCAAACCAACCACCAAAACCCCAACAATGCCTACCCAGCCTCATCTTTCAACAACAGACCCACCTACCCTGCCGGCAAGCCCCAACCCAGTAGACCAACCAACCGTCCCAGCCACGCAGAATCTTCAACCGGAACAGCAACTACAACACCTACCAAAGTAAAAACCCTACCTTAGTCATTATCAACCCCTATGATTTCCCTGCCTGTAATGCTCAGTGTGCCCTCCACCAAATTCGTGACTCTGCCAAACCTCGCCCCTCTACTCCTCGCATTTCTGTAAATGAAGAGGAGTGGGGACAAGAGGAAGAAATTGCCCCCCATACCATGACCTCAGACGATACCGAGGAAACCCTGGAAGAGGTAGATACCGACCCCCAGGATTTTTAAAGTATCCCCCGCCCACGATGGGCTCGGCGGGGGATGCCATAACTAGTCGCACTGCCCCCATTTATTACATGGCCAAAATCAAGGACATTCCTGTCCGCTTGCTAATCGACACAGGAGCTGCCAAGTCATGTTTGTTCAAATCTTACTATGAAAAACATCCCCGACTATTTGGCCCTTTGTTAAACACCAAAACAGAACTCATCTCAGCTGCTGATACTTACTTAAATCTCCTAGGAGACACTTTACCCCTATCAGTAACCACTCCTGGCCCCCATGCTCGTTGTTATCACACATTTACAGTATTTTCCTCCAACTGTAAACATTATGATGGTTTCCTTGGACTTGACCTCCTTCAAAAACTCCAGGCCCAGATTGACTGTGGCCAAAGGCTGATCTCATTCAAAAACAAATTCCAGCCCAAAGCCTCTGACAAACCAATCACGCAGAAACCCATTCCCAAAAAGAAAAAACAACCTCCCCTCAACAAACCCTGATTCAGGGTTACCAAGTTGCAGCTAGCACTAAGGTGACTCCTAAAATCTCCCCTTGCCCCGAGATCTCTCAAAACCTCACTCAATTCAGTAAAAAAATGCCTCAGCAAACGAAAGAAGACAAGTCCAAGCAACTCCCTCTCGGTAATCCCCTCAATTCTCGTAACTCTGTCCAGAATAAATCCTCCCATGTTTTCAGGACAGACTCTGATATATGTAACCATAATTCTATCCAATGTTTATGTACACATGTTTCCAGAGAAAATGCCGACCGATGTACCCAACAATGTTTCCCCCATGCCCCCACAAATGTTACCAACCCCAAATCAATACACCAGTCCTACACCAATAACCCATGTTCTACACCTAACTTTTTCCCCACCAACCCTCCGCAGTCCCCCCAGCAAATCCCGTTTCTCTAACTCGCTCACCCCTCACCCCTCTGAACCGCCCGCACGCGCCGTTAATCCCCCCCTCACGCGTGCCGACCGAGGGACACAACCATGTTCCCACCATGCCCCCAGAAATGCCCAGCTATTCCACCCCCCCCCCCCCCTTCCCCCTTGTGACAGTTTTTTTCAGTAGCTCCCTTCCACCCCCACACAATTCACACCCCTAGAAAACTTCACAACCCCACACTTGACTCGCCCTCTCATGACAAGCATAACCACCAAAACCACATAAACTCCAAACAAACCGTTACTGCCACCGACAACGCTCCCCCCACCAACCCTCCGCAGTCCATCCAACAAATCCCATTTTCTAACCCTGTCACACCGCGCCCCACTGATCCTCTCACACATGCCGTTAATCCCCCCCTCACGCGTGACCCCCACCAAAGTGACCTTGCCCCCCTTATAAGTACCAAGCACCTGCTCGCCAGTCAATCCCCCACCATCATTAGCCCAGCGGTAGTTCAGGATAAATGCCAAATTCCCCCCCACCATCAAAAATGGGTGAACCTGCGGCCCATACTCCAAACTCACATGGTATTTTCACCCACTAACACATTCCCCAACCCCCATCGTTGCCTCTTACAACCCGCCATCGTTTCCGCTCGTATCAACCACATTCTCGTGGCAAATATCTCAGAGGAGCCCCTGACATTACCAAAAGGTCTCATTATAGGAGACCTCTAAACTTTCGATGACCTCCCTATACATTGTAACGACACCCCTACCAGCCTCCAATTGCCCCCTCTTCCTGAGACACTATCTGACCACCAAAAGAACGGCATGTACGACCTACTGCTGGAATTCAGTGACGTCTTTGCCCAACAACCCACCGAAATCGGACAGACTGATGTAGAACAACACATCATTAACACCACAGGCCCCCCCATACGACAACCATCCCGTAGAAAGAACCCCATACAACGTCAGGAAGAGGAACGCCAAGTCCAGGAAATGTTAGAGGCCGGGATTGCCACCCCGTCCATTAGCCCCTGGTCTTCCCCTGTTGTCTTAGTCAAAAAGAAAGATGGGACAACCCGTTTTTTTGCGTCGATTACAGGAGGTTGAATGACATAACCATTAAAGACGCTACGCCCTTACCCCGAATAGACGATTCCCTTGACTCCCTATACGGATCCAATTGGTTCACTACCCTCGACTTGCAAGCAGGGTATTGGCAAGTGCCTATCAAGGCCGAGGACCAAAAGAAAACAGCATTTTCCACTAGTGGTGGCCATCACTATGAATTTAACGTCCTACCTTTTGGCCTCTGTAACGGACCCGCCACCTTCTCCCGTTTGATGGAAACGGTATTACATGGCCTAACCTGGGAAACCTGCCTAGCCTATCTGGACGATATTATTGTGTACTCTCCAACCTGGGAAGAACACCTCCTCAGGTTGAGACAAGTCCTGCAAAGAATCCGAGCCGCCGGGTTGAAATTAAAACCCTCAAAGTGCGTGATTGCCCGGAATAAGGTAGATTTTCTCGGACACGTGATATCTGAACATGGTATTGCGCCAGACCCAAAGAAACTTCAAGCCATACAAAACCAAACCCCACCCACCACGGTTAAAGGAATACGTTCGTTTCTAGGTTTAGCCACGTACTACAGACGTTTCGTCCCCCACTTTGCCACCATAGCCAGACCCCTCCACCAACTTACCCACAAAGACACCCCGTTCGCCTGGACACCTGAAAGAGACCTCGCGTTTAACACTTTGAAGCAAAAGCTAATCCAAGCCCCTATTGTCGTTTTCCCTGACTACCAGAAACCTTTCCGTCTTTATACCGACGTACCTCTGTACGCCATAGGTGCAGTATTAGCTCAATTCAGAGATGGAAAGGAACATGTGATAGCGTATGCCAGCTCCACACTCACCCCACCCCAACAGAATTACGCAGCCACCAAGAGAGAGTGCTTAGGGATCATTTGGGCACTCAGCCACTTCCGGTCATTTGTGTTGGGCGCAAAACTCGAAATAATTACCGACCATCAATCTTTACAATGGCTGCGTAGGTGCGAAACCAACTCAGCCATTTTGGTACGTTGGAGAGAGACACTAGAGGACTACGACTTTACCATACAATATCGTCCCGGCAAACTCCATACTAATGCAGGACAGCCCTGTCACGTTTGCCAGTACCAAAAGACCCCCCCACCAACCTAGCCGCCTTACAAAACACTCAATTGGTATCTACCCCCACCTCCCGACAGAATGCCCCCCCAGCCCCCTCCCTAATTCAATCTTGGGAAGCACGAATCAGACCCCCCTGGATACCGTTAAACGTCTTCAGGAGACTGACTCGCTGGGGAGATCAACTTGCCACAGACACTGGTCACATAATCTTGGACCCCACCATAGCCCACGACTCCATGATTGCCATCCACGAGGGAAACGGCATACACCTTGGACAAAAGAAAATGTTAAAGATCTTCACAGACCAATACTGGACCCCCAACCCCTCCAAAATTGCACAACGAGTGACAGAATCCTGCAAACCGTGTTTATTGGGAAAGGATAGATCACGCACCCCAGGCCCAGCTGGTACCATTTCTGCCAACAAACCGTTCCAAGTCCTATCCCTCGACATCATGGGCCCGTTCCCTTCTTACGCTGGCAACCGCTATATCGTCACATTTGTAGACGTATATTCAAAATTTCTAATAGCCTGCCCAGTAAAAGACCACACAGCCACCACAGTCGCCACACTGCTTGCCACCGAAGTGTTCCCTATATTCGGCCTTCCCCTTGCTCTTCTATCGGACAATGCCCCCGAGTTTAGTGGACACGTTTGGCAACAATTCACCCAACAATGCGGTATTAAGATTAAACACTCATCCCCGTACTGGCCTCAAGGAAATGCTATCTGCGAACGCAGCCATCGCACCATCAACAACCAGTTACGTACAAGAATGATTGCTCTTAATACCTCGGACTGGCCATCACAACTAAAGATGATACAGTGGGGTATGAACACCTGTCCTCGGGAAGACGGTATTTCCCCTCATGAACGTGTTTACGGTGTACCCCCCCTGTTACTGCCATTCCACCACCACGCTCACCTTCCCTCCACCACCTCCACAATTGACCCATTGCAACATCTGCAAAACACCCTCCATACCGCCCAGATCTGTCAAGACACCAAAACTGATAACATCGATGACAAAACCCTTTCGCCATCCATGACACCGTAATGGTAGCCAACCTCCCTATCACCAACAAGTTAGGCCCTCGCTATGTTGGGCCCTACACCGTAATACAAGCCTCTAAAGCCACAAGACATTACCCCACCCCACACGTCCGACCCTAAATTAAACACCCCTACTCACCCTCTCACTCAGGCTACGAATATTCCCATACAAACCCCTAAGGACCTAAGCCCTCCAGCACCGAACCGACAAATATTTTCTCAACATACCCCCCAAACTAACCTCCACAAACCCCAAGCCCCCACTATCACACCCTCTTCCACCATGACACCTTCCTTCACTTCTGATAGTCAAGTTCCTCCCCAACTTATCCAAGTACGAAAACCTCCACCCACAACCCCGACCACAACAGAAACCCTCCCGTCTAGCCCTGACATACCTCCACCAGGCACCACAGTGAGAAAACCACCACCCCCACCCCAAACCAAGTACACACCCAACCGCACCACACAATCTACCTCAGTAACCTCACGCTACAACTTACGCCCACGACAAACATCGTTTAAAACCTCCAGAAAACACACCCTACTAACCAAGTTCCGTAGGGCTGCCAGACCACTACCCTCCTCCTCCTCCTCCTCTTCTTCTTCTTCGTCGAATTCTCCCCCACAAAGGGAAAGAAGACGAATAATCACCAGCAAATCACCAACCTCATCAAACAACACACCCCACACACGCCCCTACCCCCAACCCTCCAACTTAAATCTACACTCCTTACCCACCCGTCTAGCCCCCCCCGCATCCGCCCCTTTCCCCTCCATGATCCCCACCACCCCACCCACACACCGACCAACCTCCTCATCTCACCGAACCCCCAACCAACCAACCCCTAAGAAACCCCCCCCCACAAAGTCACCCCCCGGGAAACCCCCAAATGTCATTTACCTATAAAAAGTGTTTTCCCCCAATAAAAAACATCGTCGAGCGACTCAAGTCCCACGACAAACATCTACCTTCCCACCAGGACCGCCAGAGGTAGAATAATCAACAGACCCATCAGATTTAAAGACAGCGATACAAAAATAACACCCCGTTCTGACACTAAGGACCCAAGCCACACAACACACACACCCCCTCCTTCCCACACACCTCCTTCACCCACCTTACCTAAACCGATCTTGCGCATTGCCTCACTATATATTCCCAACCTACAACACCGCCCAAGAAAACCAAATAAAACCCAGACTCACATTCCCCCTTCATCCCCAGCTCTGTTGTCACGCGTGAATCCCCTTTCGGTTAGTAACCCATTCACCACACTAAACAGACTTCCTGTCAATCCCACACACCTCACTCCGACCCCCACGGGGGAAAGCTACAAACCATTCATACGAAAGGTTAAAGTAAAAACCCCCACTGGACACTTGGCCCGTGTACCACACCCACACCAAGCCCGGGCAGCCGCCCGCCACAACACAGAGGACACATTCTTACAGGTATACATTGACCTGCAAAAGAAACCTGACCGTCGCTCTCGTGTTTGGTGGAACTTTCTAAATACCCTGAAAATGACCCATCATCACTATGCTTCTTTTTACTTCACCCTTGAGGCTCGAGGACGAGCCTATAATGAAGGAGAGGGAAGTAAAATGCCCCAGAACAAGAAGCCCACCACAGAAGCCACGAGCGAACACCACACAGAAACAGCCCACGGAAAGGTCCACAGAACGAAAGGACCAGCTGACCGAGCCAGCCATTTCAGACAGGCCCAAGCCCGCAGGGCTAAGCAGCTCCAGGCTGCACCCATTTACCTTTTCTAAACTGACCATTTTCCACACCTCACGTACACTAACCCCCTCGTGTCCTACACTCCTAACTACAAAGATGATGAACAGGAATATACATTCATATTAAAAACACCCATGCCCTGTCCCGACGTTGAGCCAATGCCAACACATCAGACAGCCATAATTATATCTATGTATGTTCTTACATCCCAGAAGTAGATGTTATATATCTTAGAAGTTAAAACACCCACGCTTGTCCCTAGACCTCGTATATCATTTCCCATGACGAGTATAGATATATGTAACCCGTGCTCAGTCGCCCCTTGCATTGTTCCTCTAGTAACTAAGTCTATAATATTAACTGCCACCAGCATTGATACGACATAGCGGCACTGTCCTTGTGTCGTATTGTGCCAAGTACAGATCAACCAGGTTTCATCACCTTATTAGTACGACGACTATAATGTCATCGTTCATCGATGTATGCAATCCTTAGGTTAAGTATTTTTATCCGCCATTGTGTTCACCTTTTTCCATTTACTTTTCCACAATTGTCATACGTCTTCCCCTTGCCTCCTTCGTATCCACAGTCCACACTACGCCAATTTACTTCGTGTCTTACACCTCTTAGCCCAACCAGAGATTGTATAAGATAACCTGGTTACCAGTATCTGTCATAAGTACCCCGAAACAATAACTAAGTACCCCTACGAACTGCCGCTGTTGTTGGTATATTTATATTTAATAGAAAATGCAGTTCCCAGGGCCAACTAATAGTATCCATAACCCCTCGGACTGATCACATAACTCTATCTTTTCCAGACTCATATACCACCCCATAGTTGCATTCCCCGGTAGCATTTGGCTAACGTATTCTACTGCCTTTTCAAACTTCCATATCAACTGCAGCCTAATGCCACCCCCACGCCCAGAGACCTTAGGGTCAAATTCCCCTATAGCCCCCTGCACTCCCCCCCTCTCATTATAAGACCCCGCACTTCTCTACTCTTGTCCGACCTAGCCTCTCTCTCATACCTCTTGAAGATCCTTGAATTGTCCGTTACTAACGCTCTCCAGCTTTTTATATATATACTCCTATCCAGCCTACCTTCCCTTAGTAGGCCAGAACAACATTAGAACTTTACTAACCCCGTGCATGCCATCTATTCTCTTACAACCCATTCACAACCCTGCACCCAATGGTCGTCGGTGCGAGGCTAGCCGCTCTCGCCAGTAACTAACTTCTATTTGCCATACTTCCAGATAAATGTGGCAGAGTTAACAACCCAGTCTCCGCCACATCCAGCAAAACCCTACAATTAACACCAGCGAGTAAAGACCAGCTAGCCACAGGCACCGTCAGAGAAAACTAGCCAAGGCACCTTCGGTTTTGGTATTAAGGACACCCACATCTGTCTCATACACAGAGGGTTATTACGAACACTGGTGATATGGCAAGCCCCTAGCCACAGCCGCCGGACGACTATCACAGAGAGAGGGCGCCCAGCTCCCCCTTTTTGCCCACCCGAGGAGGGAGACCCCCCACCCCCGCGGAGGTATACCTGGCCCCTGTTTTGACTTCCGAGTCATTGCCAGATAGCACAGGAATTCTTGCTATCAATGAACTAACCATGCATGACTAACACCTTTACTAACCTCTATTAACTCACAATAAACCATTTACCTTTCTTGCATTGCTCTGATCACTAAATTAGCACCTCAGCTATACCATAGAATGAAGATTGAACAATCTAAGAGAGACGCTCCTATCACAGCTGTCCCCATCCTCCTCGCAAAGTAGATCCAGTCTCTCTCCCCTAAATACTTCCAGTATAGCCAAAATAGTACCTCTTACTAAGGCTCAGTTATATGAAATATAAAGGCTTCCTATAGCCATGTGCCACAACAGTAAATACCATCTTACCTAGTCCCCATATCTATTGAGAGCTCAAATAAGTCCATAAGACTCGAGATCCCTACTGTCTACAGGGTCCAGAACCGAGCCTATAAATCTAGCTCCCACCCCCAGTCAAATCAGTTGAAAGCTAGACACCAACCAGTGGTCACTACCCTGCAGTTTACCTCTAGCTCTGCCCTTGTGTTGTTCCGGAGTTGAGAGATTCCAGATCCGGCAGACTCCGTGGCAGAGAAGACTGATAGAAGCATCTGTCCATGTACAAGTCCTAACGTGCACCTTATAACCTTCACACAAATTCGTGGGTATATAAGTGTGTAGCCAGCAACGATCGTCAAGAGATCCGACTTGAGAACTTCCTATATTTTGGACCATCTGGACGGCCGAGGAACCAGTCGTTAGCCCCCAACATCACCGGAAGCAAGATAACCAGGACCAGATCTATAAATACTATTCAAGATTCATGTTGCTAGTACTAAGTGTTATAGTACTAGCTTGATACTCACTTATTAACTTTCTATAAAGTGGCTAAAACCTTGCCCAGTGTAATTCATATTTAACCATTCCATTTGGGACGTACTAAGCGATCAGTGCTCTTTAATTAACAGGCGACCTTGACTCTCGTAATTACCTTATTCAGATATTAAAACTCTAGTGATATCTAACGTTCGCCCACTGATTTGTGTTCTACGTATTTCTGCCATAAGAATATAAAACTTAGACCAGTACCCCCATGAGGTTACTAGAGATTCCGTGTTCTACAATATACGCGTGTCTAATCCTAACTGTGAGCTGCTACTTGGGCACGCGACCAGCCAGCAAGAGGTCAAATCAGTGACATTGAATTATACAAATATATTGAGGTCTTCCAGTAAAATAAAAACTTGCTAATTAAACCCGTGATCAGAAGAATATACCGGAACGTTGGAAGTGGGAGACTAGGCTCCATCCAGATCCGCTAATGCTAGCAGTTCCCTTCTATTATTTGTTTTGTGCGAGAATGCACTATCTTTCTATGCTCTTTATTTTATTTCAATAAACGTGAACTTGTGTCGTGTTACCGTGTGTTTATTTTGTGTTCTCTATTCCTCATACCTTGTATTGTGCATGCAGCCTTATATACCCAGTCATTTCAGAACTCACGTTACCCAAGTTAAACCTGTAGAAAAACAGGGCATAACATATATAAATATTATACGAATACCTAGACTTCAATATATATTATTATAAATATATATATTACTAATAGAAAGTATATATATAATAGGTTTCTATAGGGTCGATATATATATATATACTATACTATAGTATATTCTTTAATATACTACATATATAACTAGATATATATAACAATTCTCTATCTCTTTCTCTCCCCATTTATTCGCGCGTTTCCTCTCCCCTGTTCCTGGCCTCCTTCTCTCCTCTCATTCTCTCTCTTGTATGCTGTGTGTGTGTGTGTGTATTCTGTACAGAATCTACCTATGATAATGTATATGATGTAAATTAAGTAACCAAAGGGCCGTATCCTTACCTGACCAGTATTCGAACCCACTCACCTCCAATATATTTAGAAGAGTTGTGGGCACCGTAGCCACTCAACAACTTAGGGCACATTTACAGTATCTGTCACTCGACCAAAGCTCATTGTCGAGACACACACACACACACACACCACCCACACACACACACACACCTACACTAGTACCGAGGATTTAACCTCCCAGTTAATGTCATGGGTACACAAGAGGTCAGTACCCTGCACCCTCTTGGTACCCTGACCATACCAAAACAGTTTCCTGTATGTATGTATGTTTGTGTGCAATACGTGAGCGTTTGTGTCTACGGACATGTGCACACTTACTGCATGTTCTTATGTTCCGTATATATGTATGTATATGCATGTGCGCACCGTACTTGTGTATATACGTATGTTCTGT
>CM064522.1:29215810-29222206 GCA_032716605.1 Paralithodes platypus | reverse complement strand
TTGTGAAACGTCGACAATTCTTTGTGCTAATAAAGAAATAATAAAGGTACAAAAAATAATACTTGCCGTAATATACAGGGACCTCCAGCTCAATCAGGGGCAAAATGACGAGAAATTTTACGAACAAATTGCAGATGTAAGTAACTCACAAGATACCGCTAATTTTTGGCGACTTTAATTTACCTTGTGACCAAGGTGGCCGGAGCTACTCTTCACTTCACACTCCGGACATGACTTGTATACGAACTTGCAAGCAGAGTTTCGCTTTATCAATTTGTTCGAAACGCCGGACCCGTGGTTAATAAACCGTTCTTGACATCTGTACTTGCAACAAAAGAAGAGTGATAGAGAATTGGAATGTTGGTGATGAAGTCAGTAAACAGCGACCATCGTACGACTAAACTTTCACTTTAAAGTTTACTAGTCAACGAAAACCAAATAGTAGCATCGAAAAAGTCACCCTAATGGCAAGAAAGCCCACAAAAAAACTTCCATAAAACTTAGAAGCTATGTTTAAAGAAGAAACTGACTGCGAGCCTTTTTTGTAATTAACAATAACGACAGAAATACATCTTGGAAGTATTCGGAAACCACTTACCCTTAAAAGCAGTGCAAGACTGCATAACCATCGAAAAATACAGGCGTACAGGCCATACTAATAAGCCCAAATGGTGGAATAAAGATATTTCAAACTGCCTGGCTTGCCTAAAAAATTTGCTTCCATGATAGATTAAAATCCCTCATCAAAATGACGAAGAAACGGGTGAAATTTGTAGACGCTACGACCCCACGCAAAGCCAAAAAAGTTAATGAAGCAGTAGATTGAAAAAGACCTTAGAGTTAACATATTGCGACATCAAAGTAAAACAAACCCGAAAGACATCTCTATAGTTACTATCAGAAAGAAAAAAAAGTAGCTTACTTCAACTGGTTGGGACAGTTAGTAGGATGAAAATGGCAAGAATACACCAAAGACGAAGTAGCAAATGAGTAATTGCCCTCAATACCTTCTTTGCATCAGGTTTTTACAACAGAAGACCTCAGTGATATCCCTACACCGATCGCCGCGATTCAGATTGATAATTCAGATGTTTCTACAGCCACTATCACCGTTACAGGAGATGAGAAGTATTGAATTGTTTAGATAAACTCAAGGTAGATAAACACGCCAGGAACCTGATACAATCTCGCCTAGAGTTCTTAAGGAAGATAAGGATGAGCTCTCCAAACCACTGACATTACTATGCAGGAAAGGCTTGCAGTCTGGAACTATGCCTTGGATCAGTGGAAAGCTAGCCAACGTAACACCGATATTCAAAAAAAGGGCAGCAAATCCCTACCCAGGAACTATTCGTCACTTAGCTTAAAACCTCAGTGTTTGTAAAATGCTAGAAACGGTCATACGAGACAGACTCGTAAATCACTTAGTAGGAAAATAACATACTTAAAGATACTCAACACGGGCTTTCGTAAAAAAGCGTTCCTGTTAAACAAACCTCTTAGACTTCTTCCACGATATCCTCAACCCTATACGATGCAAGTAAAGCTGTAGATATTATATACCTTGATTTTCAAAAGGCCCCATCCCTTGACCAAAGTTCCCCACAAACGTTTACTGCTAAACTAACAAAAGCGCATGGAATACAAGACGGTGTGTTGAAATGGATAGAAAATTGGCTCAGCAACAGAAACGCAAAGGGTAGTCTAAAACGGTAAGGCATCTAAATGGACCAATGTAAGTAGCGGGGTACCCCAGGGATCGGTACTAGGGACAATTCTCTTTCTAATTTACATCAACGACATAGGTGAGGGTCTCACCAGTACAATCTCAAAATTTGCTGAGATACAAAAATTGCAAATAGCGTACTCTCAAAAGAACAAGTTGACGATATGCAACACAATCTAGATAAATTGTCATGGTGGGCCCAAAATTGGCAAATGACATACAATGTGCATAATTGTAAAGTACTACATTTCGGATACCTTTATGAGAAAGCAAACTATTCGATGAATGGCACTCAGCTTAAGAATGTAAACAGAGAACCGATCTGGGAGTAACCATATCGAGTAACCTAAAACCGAGTCAACAATGTTCAGAAGTTGTTAAGAAGGCAAACAAAATAATGCTTTATAGGCAGGTCATTTGAGCATAATCCAAAGAAGTTATCCTAACCCTTTACAATTCCTTAGTCCGCCCTCTTCTTGAATACTGCGTTTCAATCCTGGTGCCCTTATTACCAAAAAGATAAAACAAGCTAGAACGAGTTCAACGTAGAGTTACCAAAATGATACCTAGCCTAAAGAACAAACCATAAGAAGAGCGTCTTAGAGAATTAAATCTATTTCCTTTAACCCAGCGCAGATTAAGAGGTGACTTAATTCAAGTGTTCAAAATCATCAAAGGCATCGACAATATGAACTGTAGTAAGTACTCACTATCGACAATTCTAATTACACGCGGGGAAACGGTTGCAAAATTATTGGTTAAATCTTTTAACTCGCACGAATCTAAGAATTTCGTCTTCAATCGAGTTGTCAACTTGTGGAATGGGCTTCCCCGAAACGTTATAGACTGCATCACCGTTGATTAATTTAAACTCCGCCTAGACAAATATCTCTCATTAAACCCGCGACTGACTGCGTTTGTAAATGAATAACTTTATTTTATCTCCCCTCAGTTACTAACCCATCTGTCCTCTACTAACTTCCTAATCCTGCCACGGACATTAGTTCCAGGGCAGTAATTCCCTTTCCAATGTTCCCTTACCCACTCTAAACCACTGTTTGGACACTTGATCCTCAGTGTTTTGGCGGACAAGCAACCTAGAAGGGTCACTAGACCTGTTGTTGCTTGATTTCCTTTGTACTCCTTTGTACTCCTTTGTACTACCTCTCTGCACTAACTTACCAAGACAAGTTTTGGTATTCTTAACCATAAATTTGCTTTCCTCCGTCTCCGTCACTGTCTAAATCTCTCTCTCTCTCTCTCTCTCTCTCTCTCTCTCTCTCTCTCTCTCTCTCTCTCTCTCTCTCTCTCTCTCTCTCTCTCTCTCTCACTGTTTTCGAGACTTGAGGACTCCGTGGATTTATCTAGACTTTTCTCTCACACACACGATAGGTTTTTTCAGGAAGGTCGTTTGTCTTGATGAGCGGGAGATTTATATATACTATTTTATTTATTCGCTTACTTATTATTTCCATTATTATTATTATTATTATTATTATTATTATTATTATTATTATTTCCATTATTATTATTATTATTATTATTATTATTATTATGATTATTATTATTATTATATTTGTATTATTATTATTATTATTATTATTATGACTATTATTATTATTATTAGTATTATTATTATTATATTTGTATTATTGTTATTATTAATATTATTATTAATTATTGTTATTATTATTTATATTATTATTAATAGTATTACTATAACTATTATTATCTTAATTTCCTCTCTAGACCTCCATCAAGCTTCTGAAATACCCCCAATAATATATAAATAAATAAGTAGCCCCAAAACAATAACCACTGTCCCCTCAAGGTGGTGTCACACGAGCGCATTTTCTGGCAATTTTCGATGAGCATTTTTTTTTTTTATTAGGTTGCTTTGAGGCTCTTTCGCATTGGAATCGGAAACTAGATCGAAGGTAGATTATGTTAGGTAGTTTAATTATTATGAAACTTATATTTTGAAGCTGCCAGACTACAATTGCCCGTAAAAACTGACGGAAAATAAACTCGTGTAACACCCACTTAAGATATATAATAATATTGAATAAAGCCATTCCAAAAAATAACTATACCCTTAAAAATAACTCATTTATTTGTTGGGATGCCTTTGCTTCATTCCTTAATATATTTGACTGACTCTTAACACCTTCAGTAAGATGCGAACGGCTTTGTTAATGAAGTCTCACTCTTTTAGGCTATTTTGGGGAAGCTTTCCTGAATCATAAGAATATATTAATATATTTATTTTATCTTTCCTCCCTACACCTTCATCAAGCTTTAAAAATACCCCCAAGATAAATGTGTACATTTTTCGGTAGACAATTGCTCCGGCCAAAAGGCCGTTTCTTCCTAGATTGTCGGCTCCCTATTGCTCGCCAGGACAACTAAATGGCACGAAAAGTCTTAAAATCAACAAAGAAATAAGGCGAAAGAACTTAAAATCGCCAAACTAATGGGGCGAACGTCTTAAAATCTCAAAACTAATGGGGCTCAACACGAGGGAGAAGGGGGTCCAGGAAAAACTCCTTTAGGCAATTAATTGTGAGCCTCTAAGAGGAACATAATTTATAGCCTGTCTACAGTGTATAGTTCATTCACTATAGGTAGGCCACGAATAGTGACTCCTAACCTTGTAACTCATGAAGGGATAGAGCAAATGGGCTGTAACTTTCGACATTTGTTCCCTGGCTGACTCTTCCTAAATGGTAGACATATTATCTTGATTACTCTAGTCGTTTATGAGTTATAGAGGTTAGTGGTCAAGATATTGGGCCTCCCTCTAATGAATGGATTACAGTGTGTGTATATATATATATACAGTATATATATATATATATATATATATATATATATATATATATATATATATATATATATATATATATATATATGCGTTTGTCATTTCCCAGACTTCCTTCAAACTAGAGATGACTTAAATTAGAACAAAAAACAATAACAACGTGAATAAATACTTAAAGACAAGAGCAAGTAGCCTACATGAGCAGCGATCACAATGACAATGAATGTTACCCCAATATTGTTAAGGGTTAATTCCCCAGGGATTATAAAGTCGATCCCTCAACAAATCGACCCACAGACGCACCAGGTCACCGAGGCTCTTGAGTCATACGTGGTTATCTGCTTTGACCATTTTATTTTGGCCCAGGTGTTTTGGTTTATTATGATATTTTGTTTAATTCTTATTGAGGATTGTGCTTGTGTTTGTCATTTTCAAGCAATGTAGTTTAGTTTGTCCCCTAGGCAAACACAAATGCTTTCCCAGACTTTCTTCCAACTATATACAGTAGAGGTAAATTATATTAAAGCAAAAAACAACACAAAAATGAAGAAATACTTAAGGGGGGGGGGGGGGGGATGGTTCACTTTTGGGCCGATTTTGTTTTCATTTGTTTTCTAGTTGAGGGTTAATTCCCCAGGGATTATAAAGTTGAGATAATCCCTCACAAATCGACCCCCAGACGCACCAGGTCACCGAGGCTATTTTGGGCATTGCAGTATTTTCCATTTTAAGGGGGTAGTAGTCGCATTTTCTGAACCCGCTTCTCCCTCATGTTTAGCATATTAGCTTTGGGATTTTAAGATGTCCGTTCCGTTAGTTTGGCGTATTTTCAGAATTTCCGACTCATTTCTTCGTCAATATTAAGACCTCTCTCTCTCTCTCTCTCTCTCTATATATATATATATATATATATATATATATATATATATATATATATATATATATATATATATCCATCTACCTAGCTATCTATTGATCTATCTCCTCTCTCTCTCTCTCTCTCTCTCTCTCTCTCTCTCTCTCTCTCTCTCTCTTTCTCTCTGTCTCTCTCTCTCTCTGTCTCTCTCTCTTACATGCACTCACTGCTCTCTTTCTCTCTCGTTTGAGCTTGATAGTTTTTTAATGGGTGCATCTGAAATCATACACAATAAACCAATCAGTTTCCATCGGTAAAACTAGCTCTCATTTTCTCTCACAACCGCTCGCTCTCATATGCACTCCCTCCTCTCTCTCTCTCTCTCTCTCTCTCTCTCTCTCTCTCTCTCTCTCTCACAACCATTCGCTCTAACATGCACTCTCTCACTCTCTTTTTTTCTCTCACCGCCTTTCTTGCTCTTCCTGTTAAAGAGAGAAAGATTATTGGCGATGACCTCTTGCCTGGGTATTGTTCTCTCTCTCTCTCTCTCTATATATATATATATATATATATATATATATATATATATATATATATATATATATATATATATACCGGTATATATATTCGTCTCTCTTTCTTCCCATTTGTCAATTTGTTCATTTATCTGTTTATCTATGTTTGTATCTGTACATCTTGATATATCTATATCTATCTATTCTATATACCAATATATACAGTATATATATATATATATATATATATATATATATATATATATACGTACGGTATACATATATATATACATATATGTATATATATATATATATATATATATATATATATATATATATATATATATATATATATATATATATATATCCATCTATCAATCTTTTCATTATCACTATTTCCAATAATAAATCTATCTATAACATATCTACTTATAACCATCAATCACTCCCAATATGCATCTATCTCTCCTTTAATCCA
>CM064522.1:29158310-29210810 GCA_032716605.1 Paralithodes platypus | reverse complement strand
ACTGCACAGTCACCCGCAGAACCTGGTACACCATAACTATATTCTAGATAGCTGTACTGTATGGTGAATATACTGTACAGACGTAAGTAGACACATTATTGAATCACAGAACCTTACAAACAATTTACTCTCCCATAAGCAGTTTGAATAGTCAGTCAGTCAGTAGCCAGCCCTTACTCCCACAAGGGGTAGGGAGGATCAGCAAGAGTAGTCAGTAAGTTAGAAAAAACAAGATTTCTGTCCTACAATGTACAATATAAAGTTCCGACTTACTTGTTGGCGAGGGGTTGATCTTCAGCTGCTGTTGGATGAAGTCGCTGTAGGTGAAGCGATACTTGCCCACCGCGTTGTTAAAGTTCTTCAGCCCCTCCCGAATCTTCTTCTGGTAGGTACGAAGCTTGAGAGTGGTCACAGGGATGATGATGCCAACGTTGAGGATGTCTTTGATGTTGGCCGAGGTCGTTCGGTCTTCCAAATCGAGGTTCTGGTTCTTCCGACTTCTGAAGATGGAGGCCGAGGATGGGAGGGTGTAGAGAGCCAGCATCAACAGGAGGGCTAGGGTCAGAATCGGGAGGTGTGAGCCGCCAAAAAGGGGCGACTTCAGGGACGAGTTGGAGTTTCGGTTCCTTTCGTCTTCGGATTTGTGGCTTCGGTTTCGGGACTTCGAGACTTTCGAGTTTGGGCTTCGACTTGAGGCCTTAGATTGGGACCTTCGGCCTTTAGTCATCTTGTCATCTGATTTCTGGTTTCGATTTTGGGCCTTGAAATGTGACGAGTTTGAGATTCGGCTCGGGGACGTTGATAGGGCCGAGTTTCGTCTTCTTGTCACTTTGTCTTCGGAGTTGTGGCGGCTTGTCATCTTTGCTTTCTTCGCTGCTCTGTCTTCGTCATCTGTCTTCCTCGGTCTTCTCCTCCCCTCCTCTCTTCCTCCTCCTCCTTTTCTTCCTCCTCCGCCTCCTCCACCGGCTCTATCCACCATCCCGTGCCAGGGTCAATTATATCTCTAAGGGACCAAATTACTTTAGCAGCACCAATGGCTCCCCTGCTCTCTCCCTCTCTCTCTATCTCTCAACCACTGGAGGGCGACTATGTACTCTTTCGGTTAGTTGAAGATCTGTGAGAGGGAAGAGGCTTGGATATCCCTTGGCTTAGTTATAGATCTGTGAGAGAGACAGAGCTTATATATCCCTTCGTTTAGTTATAATACGTGAGAGGGAAGGGGCCTGAGTAACCCTTCGCTTAGTTAGAGGTCTGTAGAGTGTAGGGATTTAGCTACCCCTTCGGTTACTTAAAGATCGGTGAAAGGGAAGGGGCCTGGCTACCCCTTCGTCTTAGTTAACGATCTGTGTGAGAGAGAAAGAGGCCTTGAATACCCCTCTAAGGTGCGTGAAAAGGTAGAAGGGTCAAAGTAATGAGGAGAGCTTGTGGGTTTAGTCTGCCTGTGGTCTTTTGGTCTGGGGTCTTTAGGTCTTCTCAAAGGGACCGTTTGAGATTGGGGCACTTAGTTACAGAAGAGTCCCCACTTCTCTTTGCCTTTTGAGTCTCTTGCCTCGTTTAACTAAAGACCACTCGGGACTCAAACGTGCATAGGGATTTTTTTCTTCTGTTGTCAATGGTTGGCTTTAATAGAGAGGATATTTTGTTCGGAATGCCTCGAGTATATATATTTTGTTCGGAATGCCTCGAGTATATATATTTTGTTCGGAATGCCTCGAGTATATATATTTTGTTCGGAATGCCTCGAGTATATATATCACACTTGGGATTCAATGGGGTGTATGGATTTTCTCTTTCAATGGGAGGGGGGATTTAGTAGAAGGTCGAGAATCTTTTCGTAATACCTCGTGTCTATATACGGCACTGGTAATTCAATGGAGTAAATGGCGTATTTTATGCTCAATGGTCGAGTTGGTAGAGAGAGTTCAGCGTATATTTTTAGATAAGGATATTAGGTGTTTCAATAATATGTTCGTAAATATGTTGAGTCTATATATAGTCACTTAAAAATAGCTTGTTGAGACACTTTACACTATGTTTAGGGAAGAGTCACACACACTAGAAGCGATTCGTCGATGCTTTGAGTCACAACACTATCTTCAAGTTCAGAATGTTTGTACGTTCCCCTTCAGTAGACTGGTGAAGTTATGTTTCTGCCTTTCCACCGACCTGTGAAAGAGAAAAAGAATATATTGTTAAAATGGAGACAAGTTAAGGTATACATACAAGGACACATAATAATATAATAATAATAATAATAATAACATGTATTTTTTCTATGTGTATGAAGGAGACAAAAGGCAAGTTGCCTGTAACGAGTGTCTCCCCCAAAGCCGAAAGATTGACAGGACCGAATTAAAGGGACGTTGGGGTCGAAATGCCTGGACACACAAAGTTTAAATCAGTTTAAGTCGTAAGATGAAGGAAAGCTTGATTGAGGGAGAGAGTTCCATAGTTCACTAGTTGAGCAGAAGAAAGACTGATAAATATAAATCCTGACAAAGGCAACAAATATGATCAAGGAAGAACAAAACAGGCAACAAAAACCAAACAACAAGAGAAACATAGAAAAGTAAAGGATAAAAAAGGAAGACATGAAAATGGTAGTTGTATAAAGCTTTTCCGACCTCCCTTTTCTGTGTTGAAGCCCCCACACTCTCTCCTCTCTCCCTAACATTCCCTTCCCTACTCTCTTCATTCTCCTATCTCTCTCTCTCTCTCTCTCTCTCTCTCTCTCTCTCTCTCTCATCTCCCGCTCTTCTTACTTCTTCCGTTTTCACTTACTTTCCTCATCGTTTTCTCCTCTCTCTCTCCCTCCCTCCCTTCTCTTTCATGCTTCTTTCTTACATCCCTCCTTCTCATCTCTACTGTTTCCATCCTTTATTCTCCCTCTCTCCCATACACGTTCCATCTTCCTCTCTCCCTCCATTCCCTACTCTCCTCTCACTTACCTCTCCCCTTCCCTCCAACCCCCCCCCCTTCCCGTTCCTCTTCGTTCTTCCTCCTACCGTCTCTCCTACTCCTGTTCTTCTTCCTTCCTCCAGTCCCTCCTCCCTACCTCTCCCCCATCTCTCCTTCCCTCCCCTAACCCCTCCTTCTCCATTCCATTGCATTCCCCTTCCATCATCCTCCTCCTCCTCTTCCATCCTCTCTCCCCCCTCCCCCCTTATCCCTCTTCTCCCTCCCCCCCCCCCCCCCCCCCCCCTCCAACACACACACAGGCCCTAACAAAACTTGACGCGGGGAAGTTTTCTGTAGGGTCCATTACACACACAAACATACAGACACACACACATAACACACACTCAGACACACAGAGAGGTACACGCATATAGTGGCACCCACCCATACACACACACACACACACACACACACACACACATAAAGAGACAAACCCACTAGTTATATACAAACACATACATGCACATAACAGGCCATTGTACTGATGATTAAACACACACACACACACACACACACACACACACACACACACACACACACACCTGGACAAACAGCTACACAAATATAAATACAATTGTTTTGTCTGACAAACAACAACAGATATATAACTCCAACAAACCCCCTGCGGCCCCCCTTCCCATGCTCGCTCTCTCTCTCTCTCTCTCTCTCTCTCTCTCTCTCTCTCTCTCTCTCTCTCTCTCTCTCTCTCTCTCTCTCTCCACCACAACAGGACATGACAGGTCTGGTCCCTGTTAAGTGGGTTAGTCCCCTTGATAAAGTTTTCTCTCGCTGGCTCTCTCTCGCTCTCCCTCTATCTCACTTTCTCACTCGTTTTTTGTCTCGTATTCCTTGGCATTCTGTTACATGGTGTCCATTTTGTTCTCTCTTTCTCTCTCTCTCTCTCTCTCTCTCTCTCTCTCTCTCTCTCTCTCTCTCTCTCTCTCTCTCTCCCATACACACACAGACACACACACAAACACTTTCATAAACACGAAATACTCTCTCTCTCTCTCTCTCTCTCTCTCTCTCTCTCTCTCACACACACACACACATTACACACTATTACTATGGGTTGCTGTTCTTCTTCCGGTGGGATGGCGAGTTCCATAGGTATGAGCCGATCTACAGTTCGGAGAGTGGTTTGTCCTCGAGATACAACCTTAACGGTTCTGATAACTCCTTCGAAATCAGGATAGACTTCTTGGATCCTTGCTAAGGGCCATTTAGAGTGAGGTTGGTCCATTTTCAACAAGAGTATGTCTCCCACTACCGGTTTGTGACGGTTACTAGCAGAATTCGCACCATAATACCTCTCCCGTAGGCTCAAGATATACTCAGAGTAAATTATGATAAGTTAAAGGCTAACGGGACACTACGAGAGTAATCTCAATCCTGTAAAATACAATTAGGTAAATACAATTAGGTAAATACACACAAACACACACACCTATTTGTTTAGCACCAAGGATCACACACACACACAAACACACACACACCTATTTGTTTAGCACCAAGGATAAAACACACACACACACACACACACCTATTTGTTTAGCACCAAGGATCACACACACACACACACACACACACACACACACACACCTATTTGTTTAGCACCAAGGATCACACACACACACACACACACACACACACACACACACACACACACACACACCTATTTGTTTAGCACCAAGGATCACACACATTCGACACATTTTTCCACAACCACTTCTGCATTGCAAAATATATAGCCACTTTCTCTCATTCAGACCAATTTTTTGTACCCTAGTATAATGCTCTCTTCCATGCTCTCTTTAAATGGTACTTACATGTTTTCAGTTTTGAGAGAGAGAAAGAGAGAGATTTACATACATTTACATACATTTACACAGATACACTGGCCACACAGATTTTACGATCCCTGCGAGGTTGCCAGAACTTAATCCTAGTAGAGATAGCAACCCTAAGAGAAAGTGGAAGGAAAGGATAGCAAAGATGAAGGCTCTCTCCCCACCCTCCGGCAATTTTCCGTACATTAAAACAGTTAAGAAGTTAATAGGCCTAATCTTACAGGGCTTGGAAATCGCCTGAAGGAATTTATAGTATAGTTAGGAATGGAAAATAATTGGCATACACACCTTCACTTATTATATATATATATATATATATATATATATATATATATATATATATATATATATATATATTATTTTATCCCCACTCTCTTCAACTGAAAACAGTTTTCATTTCTGCCAAGGTTCTCTTGTCAGTGATTATTTTCATTTCTGCCAGGTTCTCTTGTCAGGGATTATTTTCATTTCTGCCAGGTTCTCTTGTCAGTGATTATTTTCATTTCTGCCAGGTTCTCTTGTCAGTGATTATTTTCATTTCTGCCAGGTTCTCTTGTCAGGGATTATTTTCATTTCTGCCAGGTTCTCTTGTCAGTGATTATTTTCATTTCTGCCAGGTTCTCTTGTCAGGGATTATTTTCATTTCTGCCAGGGTCTCTTGTCAGGGATTATTTTCTACTCCAGACCAACTTTTCAAGTTTTCTGTGACATGTGTCTAACCTCGTTTTGAATGTGGGTGAAGACATTCTTAGTTATGTCTAAGTTCATTTTCCTGCCAGCTAGTTTTAAATTGTTTCCTCTTGAGGAACCTTCTTTAGCTATCTTAAATAGATTATTAGAATTTACGTTACTAAATGTTTTTAGTATCTTAAAACGCTCTATCAGCTGTCCCCTTATTCTCCGTTTTTTAAGCGAAACCAGATCGAGTTCTTTTAATCATTGTATGTTATATTTCTATAGGAAGGGATCAACTTTTTTGCTCTACGCTGAACGGATTCGAGTTTGTCTATGTCTTTTATTAAGTAGGAAGACCAAAACTGCACAGCATACTCCAGGTGTGGCCTCACAATATTGTTATATAATGATATAACTATGTCTTTACTATGACAATAAAGATTTCTTTTAATTAATCCTAGTGCTCTATTTGCTTTGTTAGCATCTGCGGTGCATTGGCTTGTAAATTTTAGATTTTCGTTGATAAGGACTCCCAGGTCTTTTATCTGTGATACGCTCTTTATCTTTTATCTGTGATACGCTCTTTATCTTTTATCTGTGATACGCTCTTTATCTTTTATCTGTGATACGCTCTTTATCTTTTATCTGTGATACGCTCTTTATCTGTTATCTGTGATACGCTCTTTATCTTTTATCTGTGATACGCTCTTTATCTTTTATCTGTGATACGCTCTTTATCTTTTATCTGTGATACGCTCTTTATCTTTTATCTGTGATACGCTCGTTATCTTTTCCCCATGCATGTGGTATTCGTATTTATTGTTTTGGGAGCCTAATTGACCACTTGCGACTTTCAGGCTACAAGGAAGTTGGAGCTGTAGCAGTTTAAATCCCACTCCAACATGTTATCAATTAAAACATCTCTCATCGTTAATAACACCAATCGAAAATATCTACACTATCTTTCTTTATCAGTTATCTATCTATATATATATCTTTAAATCTATCTATCTATCAATCTATCTATCTATATATCTTCAAATCTATCGTGGTCTGTCTGTCACTTCCTTCAGCCTTTCTCTAAGTGAGTTAGTGGCCCCTCCATTAGCTTTCCTCTCTCTCTCTCTCTCTCTCTCTCTCTCTCTCTCTCTCTTTGTAGTTCATGTCCTATGGTGGTCTCCTTCTCTCTCACATATATACATTCTCTATTTATGTCAGTAATTTCCGTTTGTCTTGCTCATCTACTTTCTCTCTCTCTCTCTCTCTCTCTCTCTCTCTCTCTCTCTCTCTCTCTCTCTCTCTCTCTCTCTCTCTCTCTCAACATATATAATTGGCTTCAAGTTACATGTGCAGTATGTGTGCGTGTGTAATTGATTGATAGATAGATAGATAGATAGAGAGTATATGAGTGAGATTGAAAGAGAAGGAAAGTGAAAGTGAGAGAAAGCGAGAGCTGTGAGAGACTGGTTATAAAAGCCTTTGATGTTAACGATGTTTGTAATGGATACTTACCACCTGTGTGTGTGAGAGAGAGAGAGAGAGAGAGAGAGAGAGAGAGTTTGATGTGGAATTGGTGAGTGAGCTCTCGAATATTGTATATACTAAGTTGTTTCTGTTCGGGCTCTGTCTCGAGTCAGCCACCCCTAGCTATCGGGTATTGTGCCTGAGTATATACATACATACAGTACATACATACATACATATTATAGAGAGCTAGAGAGATTATAGAATAGATACACAGATATATAGGAATATAGAAAGATATTTTTTTTTTTTTTTTTTTTTAAGAGACAATGAACGGAGGAAGGAAAAACACAGATAAAACAAAAAGGTCCATGTGCCTAAAGCACCGCCATTCATAAAATGTTTGTAACAATTGTTTAAATTGTTGTTGTAAGTTTGTGGAAAGCAATTTCGGAGGGAAGTGAATTCCAAAGTAGTAGGTCTGTTGATTCATTAATTCTGATAAGCAGAAGTTCTGCATTGTGGAGGAGAAAGTGTAAATTCATGGGCGCTCTCAGCTGCCCTAGTTCAGTGATATATTGACAAAATCACGTTTTCATTGTAAGCATCACTGTTTCTTCTCTCACTTCTAAGATTTACCCTCTCTTTCTCTCTCTCTCTCTCTCTCTCTCTCTCTCTCTCTCTCTCTTATTCACACACACTCTCACACCCTCACTCAATCTCAATCTCCACACACTCACTCTCATATTCTCTCTCTCTCACACACATACACACACTCTCTCACTCTCACTCACTCACTCAATCTCACACACACTCACTCTCACACTCTCTCACTCTCTCTCTCTCCATACAAACTTCTTCTCCCAGCCTCTCACACACTATTCAAAGGGGATAATCCATTAGGCTTATAAATTAACTTATTCCTTTCAAGATAAGATTAAGGGGGCCCCTAGGCAGGTTTGCTGGACCACTTTCTCCCTCATGCTTAGCCCCATTAGTTTTCAGATGTTAAGATGTTTGCCCCATTAGTTAGTCGATTTTAAGACCTTTCACCCCATTTCTTTGTCAATATTTAGACCTTTCGTGCTATTTAGGTGTCGATTTTTTCCCTGGCGAACGATAGTGAGCCTGTTAATGTTGGAAGAACCGGAAATTTTTATACCGAAAAATGTACCAATTAATCTAGAACATTGATATAATGGATGTTTATTTAAATGTGATGGAGGTCTAGGGAGGAAACTAGACAAATAATGAATACATGCACAAATCGGCCGAAAAGTGAACCATCTCCCCTTAATAATTTCTTTGCTGTTTTCTGGCGATTAACCCCCTCTGTTCCGGCGACGTCCTTTTAACTTTATTATGGCTACTACTAGACGATTATATTCAGTTTATTAAGGGGAGGTATTTAGTTTGTTCCCTAGACTTCCATCAAGCTTAAAATTACACCCCCTGGAGTCCCTTTCAAGATAAATTTGTACATTTTTCGATAGACAAATTTCTCGGCCGAAGGCCGGTTCCTCTTAAATTACAGGCTCGCTATCGCTCGCCAGGATAAAATTGACACCTGAATGGCACGAAAGGTCTTAATATGGGGTGAAAGTTCTTAAAATCGCTAAACTAATGGGGCAAACGTTTTATAATATCAAAAGCAATGGGGCTAAACATGAGGGAGAAATGGGTCAAGAAAAAAATCCCTCGAGTGGAAACCTCCCCTTAAGGGAGGGTCACCGTTTTTTTTTTTGTTATCTTTCTCTCTTTCCCTGGCTTGTATCCATTCGGCTCTATTCAGCCAACTGTTTTAAGACGTTTTATCCCCATCCAGGTGTCGAATTCTTCCTGGCAAGCGATAGCGAGTCAGCATTGTATGGAGAAATCCGGCTTCGCCGGAGACGTTTTTCTATCGAAAAATGTAAAAATTTAGCTTGCTGTCAAAACAAAAATATAAATATGCTGGCTCGCTACCGCTCACCAGGAAAATATTGACACGTGGATGGGGGCAAACGTCTTAAAACAGTAGGCTGAATGGGGCCGAATGGATACAACCCAAAGAGAGAGGGAGAGAAAGATAACAACAAGCGAGGTGGGCTCCCTTAAGGGCCTTCAGCTTGGAACTATCTCACTTAACCTTTTCTACTGCCACAGACCCTTCTTAAACTGCACAAAATCGTCTTAGTATAGCTAGATAAAAATTGACAAAACATCGCCGGTAATGAAAGGGTTAATAGACGATTTTATTTAGTTTAGGAAGGGTACATGGAAATCAGACGGTTGATTGAGATAGTCTTCACCCTTTTCATTCCCACAGATCCTTCTTAAGCTGTATGAAATCGCGTCATATGTCGGAGAGGGTTAAGCTGTATGAAATCGTCTAATGGTAGCCAGTATAAACGGTTTAAAATGCGTCATAATCTGCAATGGGTTAATTGTCCGCAAATGACGTGTTAGGGGGAGATGGGTCTTTTTCTGGGCCACCTTCTGCCTCGTGTTTCGTCCCATTAGTTTTCAGATTTTAAGACGTTCGGCCCATTATAGTTTGGCGATTTTAAGACCTTTCACCCCTTTTCTTTGTCAATATAAGACTTTTCGTGTCATTTAGTTGTCGAATGTGTCCTGGCGAGCAACAGCGAGCCTGTCATTTAGGTGGAGAAATGTACAAATTTATCTTGCGTGGTCTAGTGGATTAAAAGCTTGGACACTTGTTCTAAATGTCGGAGGTTCGATCCCGACTGGGAATATATATATATATCAATATCAAGACAAATCCCACGTGAGACCTACCCTTACAAATATCTCTATATCAATATATCCTTTTACAGTATATATGACACGTGGACCATGATATTTTTAGGAGTGTAAGAAAAATATGGGTTCTGAGAGGCGGGAGGAGCGTGGGTGGTGTGTGTATTTCTGAGAGGCGGGAGGAGCGGGGGTGGTGTGTGTATTTCTGAGAGGCGGGAGGAGCGGGGGTGGTGTGTGTATTTCTGAGAGGCGGGGGTGGTGTGTGTATTTCTGAGAGGCGGGAGGAGAGGGGGTGGTGTGTGTATTTCTGAGAGGCGGGAGGAGAGGGGGTGGTGTGTGTATTTCTGAGAGGCGGGAGGAGAGGGGAGGGGGTGTATTTCTGAGAGGCGGGAGGAGCGGGGGTGGTGTGTGTGTTTGTGAGGGGGGGGAGGTGGGGGGGTGGTGTGTGTATTTCTGAGAGGCGGGAGGAGCGGGGGTGGTGTGTGTATTTCTGAGAGGCGGGAGGTGCGGGGGTGGTGTGTGTATTTCTGAGAGGCGGGAGGAGCGGGGGTGGTCTGTGTATTTCTGAGAGGCGGGAGGAGAGGGGGGGGGGGTGTATTTCTGAGAGGCGGGAGGAGCGGGGGTGGTGTGTGTATTTCTGAGAGGCGGGAGGAGAGGGGGGGGTGTATTTCTGATAGGCGGGAGGAGCGGGGGTGGTGTGTGTATTTCTGAGAGGCGGGAGGAGCGGGGGGGGGGGGGGGGGTGTATTTCTGAGAGGCGGGAGGAGCGGGGGGTGCTGTGTGTATTTCTGAGAGGCGGGAGGAGCGTGGGGGGGGGGGGGGGGGGGGGGTGTATTTCTGAGAGGCGGGAGGAGCGGGGTGGTGTGTGTATTCTGAGATGCGGGAGGAGCGGGGTGGGTGTGTGTATTTCTGAGAGGCGGGAGGAGCGGGGGGTGGTGTGTGTATTTCTGAGAGGCGGGAGGAGCGGGGGTGGTGTGTGTATTTCTGAGAGGCGGGAGGAGCGGGGGTGGTGTGTGTATTTCTGAGAGGCGGGCGGAGCGGGGGTGGTGTGTGTATTTCTGAGAGGCGGGAGGAGCGGGGGTGGTGTGTGTATTTCTGAGAGGCGGGAGGAGAGGGGGGGGGGGGGGGGGTATTTCTGAGAGGCGGGAGGAGCGGGGGTGGTGTGTGTATTTTAGTTATCTATTGGTTTATCTATGTTTATCTATTGGTTTATCTATGTTTATCTATTGGTTTATCTATGTTAATCTATTGGTTTATCTATGTTTATCTATTGGTTTATCTATGTTTATCTATTGGTTTATCTATGTTTATCTATTGGTTTATCTATTATGAGTATTTATTTATCTACCAATTGTTGTATATCCAGCAATCATTCTATTGTTGTATATCCAGCAATCATTCTATTGAGTGTGTATTAAAAAAAAAAATATATATATATATAAGAAGAATATGGAGTGAAAATGGGCGCTGTGAAAAAAAAATATATATTTGTACAGGAGATACCATATTTAACATTACTCGTTATCTCTACATGGATCTATCTGATTATCTATCCATTAATATATTTATCTATCTCTATCTAACAAATAAGATTAACTAATATATCTTTACATCTGTCTAACTCTCTATACAAACATACGACACAAATGTATAAATAATAACACATCTAACAAATAAATAAATATATGCTAAATTGTCTTTCATATTAGATACTTATAACTAAGTATCTATTAATCTATCAATAGTTTGTTTGTTATAACTCTTTCTTGCAAACCCACAATCATATCGTATCTTCCTCTTTGACATCTCTCTCTCTCTCTCTCTCTCTCTCTCTCTCTCTCTCTCTCTCTCTCTCTCTCTCTCTCTCGCTGTCAGTATAGAGTCAGGCAGTATCAGTACACGGGAATTTATTGCTGACACCCGATATGAGAGAGAGAGAGAGAGAGAGAGAGAGAGAGAGAGAGAGAGAGAGAGAGAACAGTGGGTGATATTTTATGGGCAAGATTGCATAATTTATAACGCCCCCCTCCCCCCTCCCACCCCTCACACACACACACACACACATAATGCCCTCAATACCTTCTTTGCATCAGTTTTTACAACCGAAGACCTCAGTGATATCCCTACACCATCGCCGATTCAGATTGATAATTCAGATGTTCTAAGCAATATCACCGTTACAGAGAGAGAAGTATTGAATTGTTTAGATAAACTCAAGGTAAATAAAACGCCTGGACCTGATACAATCTCGCCTAGAGTTCTAAAGGAAGCTAAGGATGAGCTCTCCAAACCACTGACATTGCTATTCAATGAATCCTTGCAGTCTGGGACACTGCCTGATCAGTGGAAGCTAGCCAACGTAACACCGATATTAAAAAAAGGCAGCAAATCCCTACCCCGTAACTATCGTCCAATTAGCTTAACCTCAATTGTATGTAAAATGCTAGAAACGGTCATAAGAGACAGACTCGTAAATCACTTAGAGGCAAATAACTTACTTAAAGATACTCAACACGGCTTTCGTAAAAAAAGTTCCTGTTTAACAAACCTCTTAGACTTCTTCCACGATATCCTCAACCTCTACGATGAGAGTAAAGCTGTAGATATTATATAACTTGATTTTCAAAAGGCCTTTGACAAAGTTCCCCACAATCGTTTACTGCTAAAATTAAAAGCGCATGGAATACAAGACGGTGTGTTGAAATGGATAGAAAATTGGCTCAGCGACAGAAAGCAAAGAGTAGTCATAAACGGTAAGGCATCTAAATGGACCAATGTAAGTAGCGGGGTACCCCAGGGATCGGTACTAGGACCAATTCTCTTTCTAATTTACATCAACGACATAGATGAGGGTCTCACCTGTACAATCTCAAAATTTGCTGACGATACAAAAATTGCAAATAGCGTACTCTCAAAAGAACAAGTTGACGATATGCAACACAATCTAGATAAATTGTCATGTTGGGCCCAAATTTGGCAAATGAGTTTCAATGCGGATAAATGTAAAGTACTACATATTGGATACCTAAATGAGAAAGCAAACTATTCGATGAATGGCACTCAGCTTAAGAATGTAAACAGAGAAACCGATCTGGGAGTAACAATATCGAGTAACCTAAAACCGAGTCAACAATGTTCAGAAGTTGTTAAGAAGGCAAACAAAATAATTGGCTCTATAGGCAGGTCATTTGAGCATAAATCCAAAGAAGTTATCCTAACCCTTTACAATTCCTTAGTCCGCCCTCTTCTGGAATACTGCGTTCAATCCTGGTGCCCTTATTACCAAAAAGATATAAACAAGCTAGAATGAGTTCAACGTAGAGTTACCAAAATGATACCTAGCCTAAAGAACAAACCATACGAAGAGCGTCTTAGATAATTAAATCTATTTCCTTTAACCCAGCGCAGATTAAGAGGTGACTTAATTCAAGTGTTCAAAATCATCAAAGGCATCGACAATATGAACTGTAGTAAGTACTTCACTATCGACCAATCTAATTACACGCGGGGAAACGGTTGCAAAATTATTGGTAAATCTTTTAACTCACACGAATCTATGAATTTCTTCTTCAATCGAGTTGTCAACTTGTGGAATGGGCTTCCCCGAGACGTTATAGACTGCAGCACCGTTGATTCATTTAAACTCCGCTTAGACAAATATCTCGCATCAAACCCGCGACTGACTGCGTTTGTAAATGAATAACTTTATTTTATTCCCCCCTCAGTTACTAACCCATCTGTCCCCTACTAACTTCCTAATCCTGCCACGGACATTAGTTCCAGGGCAGTAGTTCCCTTTCCAATGTTCCCTTACCCACTCTAAACCACTGTTTGGACACTTGATCCTCAGTGTTTTGGAGGACAAGCAGCCTAGAAGGGTCACTAGACCTGTTGTTGCTTGATTTCCTTTGTACTCCTTTGTACACACACACACACACACACACACACACACACACATACACACACTCCATCCCACTTCTCAAAAATAAATAAATATATAAACGAGAAAAAAACAAATTGTTAACGTTTATTAATTAGTTATATTATATTTTTACGTTTATTTATTTAGTTATATTATATTTTTGTATTTATAATTCCTTTATATTTATTTATATATATATATATTTTTTTTTTCTCGTTTACATAAATTATTTAGTCATATATTTGTTTAGTTACATTATGGTCCATATCACACGCCTAAATTGGATGCCAGTATATGATCCGGATCGCCTAGTATATGGAATCACTTCTTCCTTGGCGCATATCGTATCTACCCTCCAAATTTCGTAAAAACCGATTCATAAGTTTGTGAAATACCTTGTTTACAGACGAATAGACAAACAAACAAACAAAAGCGAAAATGTAACCTCCGTCCATCTTCGTAATAAAGGAAAAATTCTAAGGCCATTATATTACCCTCATATTATACGACAAAAGAGGCATTTTTAGTCCTATGAGAATTTTGTTTTGAGAGGACAATTGAATTAAGGCTTCCAAGTAACATTATAACTAGGTCTATTGTGGAGAGAGAGAGAGAGAGAGAGAGAGAGAGAGCTCAACGGTCAATAAGAGAACATTAAGAGAAATCAAATAATATAATCGCCTTATTCTTATTCTTATTCTCTCTCTCTCTCTCTCTCTCTCTCTCTCTCTCTCTCTCTCTCTTACTTTCACACTATCTATCTATCCATCTATCTATCTATCTATCTATCTATCTATCTATAGAGAGATATATATATATATATATTATATAATATATATATATATATATATATATATATATATATATATATATATATATTCATTCTCACTCTCTCTCCCTATATATTTATCCATATCTATTTCTCTCACTCATACTCTCACTACTACTACTACTCTCTCTCTCTCTCTCTCTCTCTCTCTCTCTCTCTCTCATGTATACTGACACCTCAGACTCTTCAGGGTAATCTGTATTCATGAGATTAAAAAAAACAATGCCCCCTCTCTCTCTCTCTCTCTATCTATCTCTCTCTCTCTCTCTCTCTCTCTCTCTCTCTCTCTCTCTCTCTCTCTCTCTCTCTTTCTATTTTACGCAGACACACGCACACACCCACACAATCACCTATCCACACTACAATACCAACACAAGTTAATACATGTTTGCAGAAACACGCAAATCCAATTAACATACAGAATATAACATCAGAAGTGTCATATAAGATACACACACGCACAAACACACACACACACACACATACATACATACATACACACACACATGCATCCAATTAACCCACAACACAAATCATCACAGTGTCATATAAACTACACACACACACACACACACACACACACACACACACACACACACACACGCGCACACATACACATCCAATTAACCCTCAACACAAAACAACATCAGAATGTCATAAAATTTGCCTGGTGTGATTTAACGTTCATGGTGACAATGGTTTTATATTATGTGTGTGAGGGCAGTGTGTGTGTGTGTGTGTGTGTGTGTGTGTGTGTGTGTGTGTGTGTGTGTGTACAAAGGAAGTCAAGCAACAACAGTTCCAGCGACCCCTCAAGGCTGCTTGCCCTCCAAAACACTGATGGTCAAGTGTCCGAACAGTGGTTTAGAGTGGGTAAGGGTAAAATGGAAAGAAAAGACTGCTCTGGGACAAACGTACGTGGCAGGATTAGGATATGTTAGTAGGGGACAGCTGTTAGTAATATAATAGAGGACAAAATAATAAACTTTATTCATTTACAAATGCAGTCAGTCGTGGATTTAAGGCAAGGTGTTTGTCTAGGCGAAGTTTAAAAGAAACAACGGTGTTGCAGTTTATGACATCTCGGGGAAGCCTATTCCACAAGTTGACAACTCGATTGAAGAAGACATTCTTAGAATCGTGCAAGTTAAATGATTTACCAATAATTTTGAAACCGTTCCCCCGCCTTTGATGATTTTGAACACTTGAATGAATTAAGTTGCCTCTTAATCTGCACTGGGTTAAAGAAAATAGATTTAATTATCTCGTATGGTTTGTTCTTTAGGCAAGGTATCATTGAACTCGTTCTAACTTGTCTATATCTTTTTGGTAGTAAGGGCACCAGGATTGAACACAGTATTCCAGAAGAGGGCGGACTAAGGAATTGTAAAGAGTTAGGATTACATCTTTGGATTTATGCTCAAATGACCTGCCTATAAAGCCAATTATTTTATTTGCCTTCTTAACAACTTCTGAACATTGTTGACTCGGTTTTAGGTTACTCGATATTGTTACTCCCAAATCAGTTTCTATGTCTACACTTTTAAGCTGGCTGCCATTCATTGAATAGTTTGCTTTCTCATTTCGGTTTCCGATGTGTGTGTTTGTGTGTGTGTGTGTGTGTGTGTATGTATGTATGTATGTATGTATGTATGTGTGTGCGTGTGTGTGTGTGTGTGTACTGTATGTATGTGTGAGCGTACGGCATTAATATGACAATAATGACAATAGGCCCATCATCCGGACCCCCCCCCCCCTCTCTCTCTCTCTCTCTCTCTCTCTCTCTCTCTCTCTCCACAATGGACCCATTACAATGTTACTATACAGCCTTAATTCAATTGTCCTTTCAAAACAAAATCCTTAAGAAACCAAAATGCCTCTATTTGTCGTATAATAAGAGGGAAAGGCCTATATAGAATGCACTATAATACCCACACTTGTATTCATTGTGTGTGTGTTTTATTTTGTATTTTTTAAAGATTAAATGGCTGAATGGGAGATATTATTTACTTTATATTTAATTAGACTACAGCAGATCTGGACTTGAAACGAACATGGAACTTTGCAGTAAGGGACCCAAAATCGGAGAACGAACCCCCAAGTTCGAACCTCGAAACCGCGAAAATGTGATCTTTTCGCGGTTTCGAGGTTCTAACTTGGGGTTCGTTCTCCGATTTTGGGTCCCTTACTGCAAAGTTCCATTTTCGTGTCCAGTCCCGATCTACTGTAGTCTATGGCTATACTATTATCCCCAATACTGCCTACTACTACTATTACTATTTACACTTCCATTCTTCTCTACCCCACACCAACCATTCTCCTTCCCCCCTCGCTCTCGCTCTCGCTCCCATTATACTCAACAACAAACCCATTCATAAATCCCTCTTAATGGCCCACTATGTCTCTCTCTCGCTCTCTCTGACTCTGACTCTCTCTCTCTCTGACTCTGACTCTGACTCTGACTCTGACTCACCCTCTCTCTCTCGTTCAGCCGTGTGTATGTTACGAACATTCGGATCTAACTAGGCGTATATATACAGTATACAACTATACAGTATATATACAGTATAGCCTACAACTATACATGAACGGTACTCAGACCCAACTGCACACTGAATAGCTAGAGCAAATGGGCCGTAATTCTCCACACTTATTCCCTGGCTGACCCTTCCCAAATGGTAGATATATTAGCTCGATTACCCTAGTCGTTTTTGAGTTATAGAGGTTAGTAGGCAAGCGTGTTGGCATACTTGTTTGGAACAGGGTATAGTAACGAGGCCAAAAGGTAAGCCAGGTCAGCAGGCCACTAATCTTTCACTAACTTTCTCCGGGCGGCCAGAGTCAAACTTTGAAATGTATGTTAATGTGCAGGATATATCATTTGGGGGGCGCAGACCCTTAGCAGTCTGGAGTAGGGGTCCGTGAAGGGAGGGGGGGGGGGGAGGGAGGGGGGGGGGGAGAGAGAGAGAGAGAGAGAGAGAGAGAGAGAGGAGAGGAGAGGAGGAGAGGAGGGAGGAGAGAGAGAGAGAGAGAGAGGAGAGGAGAGAGAGAGAATAAGACAGAGAGAGAGAGAGAGAGTGTGTGTGTGTGTGTTTGTGACAGAAAGAGAAAGAGAGAGAGAGAGAGAGAGAGAGACTATTGTAAAGTAACTTATCACCTGCCTTTTAAGAAAATATGAGAGCTGAGGTCAAAGAAACATACCTCTCTCTCTCTCTCTCTCGCTCTCTCTCTCTCTCTCTCTCTCTATATATATATATATATATATATATTTGTACTCCTTTTGTACTCTATCTATCTATCTATCTATCTATCTCTCTCTCTCTCTCTCTCTCTCTCTCTCTCCCAAAGTTGAAAGAGTGACAGAGCCAAAATTAAGGTACAGAGCAAACTGTCTGGACACACGGAGCTTGAAGCAGTTCAGGTCATAGGATAAGGGAAAGAGAGATTGAGGGAGAGAGTTCCAAAGCTTGCTTGTTGAGTAGAAGAAAAACTGTGAAAATGTGTTCAATCTTGGGTTTGAGAGTTAGATAGAACAGGGATTGGAGTGTGTTGAAAGGCGGGTGCCCCCCACTCTCCGTAAGGGAGGGGGTATACACGAGAGCTCTGAAGAACATTGATTATTACAACAGCGGTAGAAAAAGGAGAGATGCATTTATTTACATTATCTATCTATCTATCTATCTGCATATCTATCTATCTACCTATCTATCTTTCACATTAATAAGTAAACTTATTGAAGCAGGTATTCCACACTTTTATGCGAACATAATATTATATCTTTATAGAAATCAACTGGTTGCTACTAAGCATAAAGACTCAATATCAAAACCCTGGAAAATAATGAATGGAGTAAGACAGGGAGGAGTCTTGTCTCCGATATAATTTAATCTTTATATAGATAAGCTGATTGAAAAAGTGTCTAAATGTAAAAAGGGGTGCACACTAGGAAATATATCAAGTAATATTAGTGCTTACGCTGACGATATTGTTGTATTAGCACCATCGTCATCGGGATTACAGTTTTCACTAAATATGCTTGGAAATGAAGCAAAATAAATTGATATTGACATTAATATTAATAAATCATCATGCATGTATTTCAAAGACAATAAAGATAAAAACTTAAAGCCAAAGTTGATGCTATGTGGAGAGATATTGAATGTTGTTAATGAACAAAAGTATCTAGGGTTTATAATAGATGATAATTTAAATAATGACAAAGACGTAATTAGGTGTCGTAACAAGTTTTATAATGAATTTAATTGTATTTTACGTAAATTTTCTAATGTTAATGTTAGGGTTTTTACTCAGTTGTTCCAAAGTTACTGCTCAAGTTTTTATGGTTCTGAATTATGGTTTTATAACAAAAAGTGCAAACTTCCTCTTAAGCAATTTGCAATTGGTTACCACAAAGCAATAAAGAAAATGCTGAAATTAAAATATTGGGAAAGTAATCATCATGCATGTGAATTGGCTGGACTAATGACATTTAATCATTTAATGAATTGGTTAAAAATTAGATTTGCTCACAAATGTCTCCTAAAACCTTGCAAGTTTTTATATAAATGTTTATTAAACCTTGATGAATACCTATCGTTAGGAAAGGAAGTTAACCATATCCTATTACATGAATATGACGTATCAGATTTGAAAACTAATTATATTAATGCTATCAAGTCAAGAATTATGTTTGTACAAAACCATGAACCTAGAATGCGGTAATGTATGAGGTTACTGTTGTCTCTATTGTATATATGTAAAAAGTTAATTGTGTTGCCTTTTATGAAATAAAGATTTGAGTCTGAGTCTATCTGTATATATGTAAAATGTTACCATGTAACCTTTTATGAAATAAAGAATTAACTAACTAAGTAACTAACTATCTATGTATCTATCAATTAATCTGTCTATCTACCCACACACACACACATAAACATCCTAACTAATATTTCAAAGAAAGTCATAACAAAATTAACATGGGATTACAGGTATATCAGTTACAGGTATATCAGTTACAGGTATATCAGTTACAGGTATATCAGTTACAGGTATATCAGTTACAGGTATATCAGTTACAGGTATATCAGTTACAGGTATATCAGTTACCGCTAATATAAATCCTGGATTAGGAGATGTTTTTCCTAGGTCGAATAATGTGGATTAAAATGAATTACAATCACAATAAAGCCAAGTTACATACACACACACACACACACACACACACACAGTAAATAGATTATATATATATATATATATATATATATATATATATATATATATAGTATCGGTAGCTGGATTTAAAACGCAATAATAGATGAATCATTTTGTAAAGGAAAAAATACTATTATTTCCATACGAATTAGCATATAAATTTGAACTTCAAACATGTGATGCCTTTTTCAATGTAATACCACATATTCATTAAAAGATTTTTTTTTTCATCTTACACTGAACTATTGAAAAATGTATATGTTTTGTAAAGAGATGACGCACGTAACTATTAATAGTAATAATAATCAATGGTGTGTAGAAAATAAATAACTAATGCCTAGAACAAAATAAATAACTAATATCTAATAACTAATAAATAACTAATAACTAATAAATAACTAATGCCTAGAACAAAATAAATAACTAATATCTAATATCTAATAACTAATATATAACTAACAACTAACAAAATAAATAACTAATGCCTAGAACAAAATAAATAACTAATATCTAATAACTAATAAATAACTAACAACAAAATAAATAACTAATGCCTAGAACAAAATAAATAACTAATATCTAATAACTAATAAATAACTAATAACTAATAAATAACTAATGCCTAGAACAAAATAAATAACTAATATCTAATATCTAATAACTAATATATAACTAACAACTAACAAAATAAATAACTAATGCCTAGAACAAAATAAATAACTAATATCTAATAACTAATAAATAACTAACAACAAAATAAATAACTAATGCCTAGAACAAAATAAATAACTATCTAATAACTAATAAATAACTAACAACTGACAAAATAAATAACTAATGCATAGCCTAGAACAAAATAAATAACTAATATCTAATAACTAATAACTAATAAATAACTAATAACTAACAAAATAAATAACTAATGCATAGAACAAAATAAATAACTAATATCTAATAACTAATAAATAACTAACAACTAACAAAATAAATAACTAATGCATAGCCTAGAACAAAATAAATAACTAATATCTAATAACTAATAAATAACTAACAACTAACAAAATAAATAACTAATGCATAGCCTAGAACAAAACAAATAACTAATATCTAATAACTAATAACTAATAAATAACTAATAACTAACAAAATAAATAACTAATGCATAGAACAAAATAAATAACTAATATCTAATAACTAATAAATAACTAACAACTAACAAAATAAATAACTAATGCATAGCCTAGAACAAAATAAATAACTAATATCTAATAACTAATAACTAATAAATAACTAATAACTAACAAAATAAATAACTAATGCATAGAACAAAATAAATAACTAATATCTAATAACTAATAAATAACTAACAACTAACAAAATAAATAACTAATGCATAGCCTAGAACAAAATAAATAACTAATATCTAATAACTAATAACTAATAACTAATAAATAACTAATGCCTAGACAAAAATCACAACTATATAATATATCTAAATACAAATATAAAAAATATAGATAATAATTGATGAAGAGGTACTCTGATATTTGCATATACAGTATATCACAATGTCAAATGACCACTTCCGAGTTTCAGGCTATAAGGAAGTTGGAGCTGTGGCCATCAATATTTAGCAGAATTATCAGGTAAAATACGATCATAATACATAAATACATAACACCAAATTGATCATACTTTTTTATCCATCAGAAATCCACATTATTATTGCATTTCTCTTTACCATCAATGTTCACGGCTCCAACTTCCCCATAGCCTGAAACTCGCAAGAGGTAAATTGACGATGTCCCAGGCGTACATAGCAATGATATAATAAGCAAATTAAACAAAACTAAATAATTATACAAAATAAACACTAAATAAAACAATAAAGCTAGATAATAACAAAACAGTAAATAACTCAGTAACAAAATAAATATATAAACAATTATCTAAATATAAATATATAACTAAAGAATAAGAATAATAATAATATTAAATAATAATAATAATAATAAATAATAATAATTTATATAAATAATAATAATAATTAAAACATAATACTATTAATAAAAAGACTACTACTACTACTACTACTACTACTAATAATAATAATAATAATAACAATAATAACAACAATAATACTAGTCAAAGAGGGCCATTGGTATTAACATATACTGTATACTGTATATGACACTGGGAATAAAAAGTATAAATACCCAACCGTTCTTTTATCAATTGCATCATATCCGGAGCGGAAATATATGCATGACTTACGTACAGTAATTAATTTGTATGTGCGTTTGTTTAATGAACGTACACACAAAAGGGTTATGTCTGTTTGATGTGTATGTGGATGGATTTGACTGTATATATTTAGTTACGTATATAAATTGCCTCTTCTGTGTTTTAATGATGTATACAAACCCAAATTATTATGCCTATTTTATGTGTAGCCTATAACGTTGTATTTGATACTGGTCTCTGGGTATGACTTAGCTGTGTGTGAATTTGTATTTTGTTTGTGTGTGTTCATTGTTTTCTGTTGTGTTGTCCCTATTATGTCTCTGTCTTGAGCCCCCCCCCAAAAAAAAAAAAAACACACAAAAAAATGGGGATTGGGCCTGAGTATATAGAATATAATAAAAAAAAAAAAAAAAAAAAAAAAAATATATATATATATATATATATACAGTCGATAGATAGATAGAGAGAGAGAGAGAGAGATTGTGAGTGAGTGTGTACATGTGGGTGTGTGTACGTGTGTGGTGTGTGTACGTGTGTGTGTGTGTGTGTGTGTGTGTGTGTGTGTGCGTGTTTGTGTATGTGTAAAACGCTGGAGATATAATAATATACACGATCTCTAGGAAACAATATACATAAACAAAATACATAAAATACATAAACATAATACATAAAATACATAAACATAACACATAAAATACATAAACATAATACATAAAATACATAAACATAACACATAAAATACATGCAACATACATAACACATAAAATACATGCAACATACATAACACATAAAATACATGCAACATACATAACACATAAAATACATAAACATAATACATAAAATACATAAACATAATACATAAAATACATAAACATAAAACATAAAATACAAACATAATACATAAAATACATAAACATAACACATAAAATACATGCAACATACATAACACATAAAATACATGCAACATACATAACACATAAAATACATGCAACATACATAACACATAAAATACATAAACATAATACATAAAATACATAAACATAATACATAAAATACATAAACATAATACATAAAATACATAAACATAACACATAAAATACATGCAACATACATAACACATAAAATACATGCAACATACATAACACATAAAATACATGCAACATACATAACACATAAAATACATGCAACATACATAACACATAAAATACATGCAACATACATAACACATAAAATACATAAACATAATACATAAAATACATAAACATAACACATAAAATACATAAACATAATACATAAAATACATAAACAAAATACATAAAATACATAAACATAACACATAAAATACATAAACATAATACATAAAATACATAAACATAATACATAAAATACAAACATAATACATAAAATACATAAACATAATACATAAAATACATACATGACGACCAAAAATTAATAAACAGTTATCATAAAAACCTTGGCAATTTACTAAAGCGAATGTATTTAATTATTACGTTATACAAATTGCATCTGCCAATTCATTACGATTTAATACGTATTTTATTGCTTCATCATCATGTTAAAATCTAGTATAATTTTGAATATTAAAATGAGGGTCATGTTGGCGATTCACGTGTTTTAATTTATGTATTTTTTTAATTATGGAAAGTTTTGTAGCTTGTTATTATTATTATTAATAATATCAAATAGTATCAGTTTATCATTACACTCACAAACACAAACACACACACACACACACACACACAAATATACACACACACTAGGCAATACTACTATTACTACTACTACTACTAATAATAATAATAATAATAATTATAATCATAAAAATAATCTGGTAATTTCCTCCTGAAAAGCACGAGTTCTTCCAAAAGTGCCTAAAAAGAACATAAATACAAGAATAATTTATGATATTTCTGTAATATATTCTAAAAGCTTCCTGGCCACTAAGGAAATTACTGAATAAAACGGTGATGTATCTCACAAGAGCATTAGTGTGTGTGTGTGTGGGGAGGGGGGGGGGGGTCTATATGTGTGTATGTGTGTGTTGGTGTGTGTGGGGGGGGGGGTCTATATAATAATAATAATAATAATAATAATAATAATAATAATAATAAACGGTTTATTAAAGAATGGCAGCCTCATGAGCTGAAAATACACATTTTACAATTTAGTGGATGAACATGAGATGTACAGATATGAAGATGGTAAGCTCAGTTTACAAAATAAATAAATAAATACAATAATGATGCAGGTGCAGAATACAAATTATCATAAAATAACCATGAGAGTAAGTGATATACAGTACATATACAAATTTATTTTACTTACTCATATACAGAACATACATATATACACGTACGTACGCACATACATACGCATACATATACATACATATATAAGAACATAAGAACATGCAGTAAGTGTGCGCATGTCCGAATACACAAACGCTCACGTATGCACACAAACATACATACATACAAAAACTGTTTTGGTAGGGTCAGGTAATGAGTTGAAAAGGGTAAAGAGGGAGCGGCATACAAGTCCGTACAGGTAGGGTCAGGTAAAGCCTACTACAATGGGAGGTTAATCCTCGGTAGAGAACAAAACAAGGATATAAACAGTAGAGACAGCTTGGGGGAATTGTAGTATATAGGACATTCTTTAGTGTAGGTGTGTGTGTGTGGGTCCGTTCGTGTGTGTGTGTGTGTGTGATAGAAGGCGAAATGTGGAAAAGCTGGGCGTTCTATTGTTAAGGGTGGAAATACATGGATGAAGATACACGAACACTTAATAATAGATAATGCTTATGCATAGATTTATAATCAGAAGTTGCGCTAGTGAGCAATATGTTCTCGCTCATATGTACGTATATTTACATACATATGTGCATATGATTATACAAATACACGTACAGTACATATATATATTATATACCTTATATTCTCAAATGGGCTCGAACCATGGGTGTATGTGTGTGTTGGTGTGTGTGTGGGGGGGGGGTCTATGTGTGTTGGTGTGTGTGTGTGTGTGTGTGTGTGTGTGTGTGTTGGTGTGTGTTGGTGTGTGTGTGTGTGTGTGTTGGTGTGTGTGTGTGTGTGGGGGGGGACTATATGTGTGTGTTGGTGTGTGTGTGTATGTTGGTGTGTGTGTTGGTGTGTGTGTGTTGGTGTGTATGTGTGTTGGTGTGTGTGTGTGTTGATGTGTGTGTTGGTGTTGGTGTGTGTGTGTGTGTGTGTGTGTGTGTGTTGGTGTGTATGTGTGTTGGTGTGTGTGTGTGTTGGTGTGTGTGTGTGTGTTGGTGTGTGTGTTGGTGTGTTGACTCAGTTGACTCAGTTACTTGTTCGTCAAGGGGAATCCACGCAATGCGAGCTAAGCTCATTATTATCGCGCCTCCTTAACTGGGAATGTATTGCGTGAAATGCATGGTAAGTGTTTTATGTACTGTTGGAATGGCTGTGGATGAGTGTGTAGTCTGTATTTAGCCAATTGGCGACATCGGAAACGAAGGCTTAGGGTGGATCTGTATGGTACCATTCTCACTATAGACGGTACCGTCTCGCCCGAAGGCTTAGGTAGCCATCAGCTTAGGTGAACCATATGATACCCATTTTTGCCAACCCCAGATGGGACGTCACAACGTCGTCCACTTATTCCAGGTACCTATTTACAGCTAGGTGAACTGAGGCTAACACATGAAAGGAGACAAGCCCAATTTGTCTCCGCCCGGCCGGGGATTGAACCCCCGACCCCTCGTGTGTGAGACGAGAGCTCTACCTACTAGGCTACGGGGTGTGTGTGTGTGTGTGTGTGTGTGTGTGTGTGTGTGTGTGTGTGAGAGAGAGAGAGAGAATCATACAGTTTTCACCAACACAAACAAATACAAATTAATTAACTGTTAAATAAACTAATAAATAAATCAACAATGCCAGATAACAGACACACACACAAAACAAAAACCGAACATATACAGTACACACCCTCACACACACACACATATACAGTACACACCCTCACACACACACACACACACAAATACACACACATATACAGTACACACCCTCACACACACACACAAATACACATACACACACACAAGAGATACACACACATACACTTTCTCTATCTTGTTCAGCAGCCTCTCCCTCCCTCTCTCCCTCTCTCACAGAGAGAGAGAGAGAGAGAGAGAGAGAGAGAGAGAAAGAGAGAGAGAGAGAGAGAGAGAGAAATGTGTTCACCTCATCAGCTCTTTTGAAAGCTGCTCTCTCTCTCTCTCTCCCTCTCTTTTCCTTCCTGCCTCCCTTCCCTTTCCTTCCTCTGTGTGTGTGTGTGTGTGTGTGTGTGTGTGTGTGTGTGTGTGTGTGTGTGTGTGTGTGTGACAGAGAGAGAGAGAGAGTTGAATATATCGAGGGGTGACAACCAGAATTGGTTATGTCCAATTTAACCATTTTTGTTCAACTGTTTCAGTTTAGGAATTGGTTTAGTCTCCAGTCTCATAGACATTTATATCGTGAACATTTCCAGCAAAAATTTCAAATATTGAATAAATTTTCGATATATCATGAAGATTTTAAATCTTTAATTGTAATTATCTACAAACTGCATTTGTGGACATAACCACTTCTGGTTGTCACCCCTCGATATATGTACGTCCGTGTGTATTGGGTATGTATGTAAACTTGTATGTTTCATTTTGTACGAGTGTTTGTGTGACCGTAGCCCATATAGACGTGTATGTGAGTGTGTGCGTGTTATTGGCGTACATAAGACCGTTGTAATTACATAAATGCAGGCACGTGTCATTAGTAGTCATGTGTGTTAATATATGAATATGTATGTTGGAGGGGTATGTATGTTGGAGGGGTATGTATGTATTTCTGTTAGTCTGTGTGTACTATATGTATAAGTTTATATATATATACTACATGCTGTGACACAACTTGAGAGCGAGACAAGCAGCAAGTTCTCTAATATTCTGTTATAGCTTATGACAAAAGTTTCAGCCAACACACTTCATAATTGGGTTAATGGCAAAGTTTTTTGAGGGAGTGTGTTAAGTAGTATAGTCGCCTCTTGTAATTAGCGAACACGGGGCATAGATAGATGAATAGATAAGATAGATAGATAGATAGATAGATAAATAGAGATAGAGATATAGAGATAATGTTACATAATGCATATTTAAATACAAAACATTTACAGTATGCATAGTAGCTACTACGGTCTCTAATACTGACACTAAAAAATACCAATCGGTCAATATAAACAGATATACATAATTACATAGTTATAGTGTGATTTAATAATCTGACTGTACTTTATCATATCCTCAACTTGACTACTCGGATATATATATTGAGAATATATCACAAATACACGTGAGCCACTAAATGTTTCTAATCTCTCAGTGGGGATCGAACCGTCGACTGCCGTGGTGTAATTGATTAAAGCGTCGGCTATCGTCCTGATGGTCGACGGTTCGATCCCCACTGAGAGATTAGATATATATATATATATATATATATCGGTATATACAGTATATATATTTATTTTCATTTTTTAAATATATTGCTAATTATAAACAATTGTAATTAAGATCACTCGGAGACATGGTGTCTGTTTATTCACCAGTTGTAATGTCCCTGACTTGGATTCGATTCCCGCTTAGGTTGATGAAACGTTTTTCTGAAATACAGCTGGCGGTTACCGCCTCCCCTTGAGCAAGGTAGATGGGTAATGGTCTCAGGCAATACGGACCCGAGATTAATATTAAGTATCGGAAATAATATGATGGGCAATTCAATTTACCACTTCAACAAACAGACTAAAATAATACAGAAACAAAATTGGAAAACTGTCTATCACCACACGTTGCACATACGGTACATATCTTATAGGCAGGATAGAGCTCAGTGTTTTGGACCATTTATCAAGCCAAACTGTCATCACCACACGTTGCACATACGGTACATATCTTATAGGCAGGATAGAGCTCAGTGTTTTGGACCATTTATCAAGCCAAACTGTCTATCACCACACGTTGCACATACGGTACATATCTTATAGGCAGGATAGAGCTCAGTGTTTTGGACCATTTATCAAGCCAAACTGTCATCACCACACGTTGCACATACGGTACATATCTTATACGCAGGATAGAGCTCAGTGTTTTGGACCATTTATCAAGCCAAACTGTCTAGCACCACACGTTGCACATACGGTACATATCTTATAGGCAGGATAGAGCTCAGTGTTTTGGACCATTTATCAAGCCAAACGTATTACGGAAACGAGATCCGTTAGTTAATGCATCCCTTTAATTGTGTGATGGTGTACACATTATTATTATACTTCCAAATAAGTACAGTAACACATTCAGAATGCAATATTTATTATTGTAGTTGTGTATGTGTGTGTGTGTGGGTGTGTGTGTGTGTAGGTCTGTGTATGTGTGTGAGTGTACACGCTGGAATACAACCAGGAATTTCATTTAATTACGTGGTAAGCTGATAGTGAGAGTGTCTTCGCTCGCTCTCTCGTTCTCTCTCTCTCTCTCTCTCTCTCTAACCAATTTGTAGTACTTACTTCCCCCATCCTTTCCCCTCTCTCTACTAATTTGAACTATTTGTCTCTCTGACTCCCCCCTCCCACCTCTCTCTGACTCCCCACTCCCACCTCTCTCTCTCTCACCCCCCCCCCCCCTCCCCCTCTCTCTCACTCCCCCCTCCCACCTCAATCTCACCTCTCTCAACCTTCCTCACTCCCCACTCCCACCTCTCTCCCACTCCCCCCTCCCACCTCTCTCTCACTCCCCCTTCGCCCCCCCTATCTCTCTCTCTCTCTCTCTCTCTCTCTCTCTCTCTCTCTCTCACACACACACAACCAATTACCATCGAACCTAACACATCAACCATTGTTTGAAAACAAATATTGTAAATAAAGTAGACGTGCCGTATTGCCCAAAATCAAAACGGCATACCCAACTCTGCGATGGGTTACTATCATCACTACTAATACCATTATTAATCACAATCATCACTACTACTTCCATCATCACTACAACTGCCACAATCATCACGACTAGTCATCATCACCATTACTATGATCATCATCACTACTACAATTATCACTACTACTCTCACCATCATCACTACTACTGTCACCATTGTGACTACCATCTTAATCACTACTATCATCATTGATACTATAACTATCAACCATCATTACTACTATAATCACTACCATCTTATAATCGTCATTACTACTGTTAACATCATCACTACTACTATAACCATCATCATCACTACTGTCACAAATATTACCATCATGTATCCTAATGTCACCATCATCACTACTACTGCCATCATCACCATTACTATGATCTTCATCATCACAACTATTGTCATCATCACTACAACTTTCACCATCATCACTACTACTCACCATCATCACTAATACTCACACCATAGTCACTACCATCATCACTACTGTCATTACTATCACTACAACTATCATCATTACTTGTCACCATCATCACTACTACTAGTACTGTCACCATCATATCTACTACTGTCACCATCATATCTACTACTGTCATCATCATCAATACAACTACAACCATCATCACTACTATTATCACCATCATCACTACTATTATCACCATCATCACTACTATTATCACCATCATCACTACTATTATCACCATCATCACTACTATTATCACCATCATCACTACTATTATCACCATCATCACTACTATCTACTATTTCATCATCAACTCATGAAATGGACACGATGTACAGTAAATTTAGTGAACTTTTGGATAATCACAAACTCCACATAAACAAGAATAAAAATAAATGTTGTATATTTAATAGTAGAAAAAATAGGAATCCTATTGATGTAACACAATTGGATAATGATAATTTGGAAGTGGTGCAGACATTTAAATACTTAGGTCATTTATTGAGCAGTGATAACTTGGAAGACTTAGAAGATGTAGACTGTAGACTAAAAATATGTTATGCTAGCTTTAATAGTATAAAGAGGGATTTTGCATATGTTAACTTGGAGACAATGATATTTTTATTTAACTCGTATTGTAAGCCTGATTATGGGTTGGCATTGTGGAATAACTGCAAGACAGGAAAATCTAGAATTGTTAAAACTTTTAATATTGCATATAACAAGGCTATGAAAAAAAATATTGATGTCCCAGTGTATGCCAGCAGTCATGAGTCTGCCAGTGCTTGTAATCTTCTGTTACTAAACCATCATGTCTCACTAATACAATGTAGGTATGCTAAAAGAATTGAAAAATCTAGTAACTACATTATAAGAAGTAATATGTCTTTTTTTAAATCGGGTTACTTTTTTCCGAGCATTTACAAAAGAATGAAGGATTTTTACTCAATTGATATCATACATGAGGAATTAGATATAATTTCGTCTAGGATTAACTGGATACAGAATCACGAAGAAAGAAGAAACCCGATATACAGTATTTGATATGACGACATATTTTTATTATGGTATATGATGGGGTTTCTTAGTATACCTTCCTGCAAATAGAACTATTGATTTATGTAAAATGAGTATTCTCAAAGCTAATATTCGTAAAAAAACAAAAACAAAAAACAAAAACAACATTAATTGTATTTGCTGATGAATTTTTAATATTAAATCCTAGTGTACTGTATAATTATATACTCTTATAGCTACGGTGGTGAACACAGGTCTTTACTAATAGGATGAACATTCATTGTTTGTTCTTTTACATTATTTTTAATTGCTTTTTATATCGTTTTGCAAATATATCAAGTTACACACAAAAAAAAAGCTTATGTATTAGATATGGCATGTAATAAAACTATATGTAATCTCGTATTACGAAATAAAATTGATTGATTGATTGATTGATTGATTGACTATCACAATCAATCCCACTATTACTACCATCAATTCTAATGCCAACTAAACTAACTTAACCTAGCAAATGCGTAGCGAGATGTTTTCGCCCCCAGAACGAATGCGTTCTTACACTAAAAACGCCATCATAGCTGGGGGGGGGGGGGGGGGGTAAAACCATATTTTGGACCTAAAATTATAACTATTGTATAAATTCAAAAAATCTTTTTTGACTGACGTTCGCATTCACGCAACAAATGTTCGTGTGAAATTTGGTGAAAATCCGTCCAACGGTCTAGGAGGAGTTCCGAGACAGACGGACGACGACGACAGACATTTTTTGTGTGTGGTACCCACTATATGGGGGGGGGGGGGGGGGGGAATACCAAACTCTGCTTACGCAGAGTTGATAAAGCCGTCTAAATGTAGAATAACATTAAAACAATTGGTACTAGGGTTAACAAGATATATCAGGCATTATGCGGGGATGGGCGAATGTGGTTGGTCATGTATACATCTTATTATTGTCTTTTTAGTTTCCTCCATAGACCTGCATCAATAATAAAAATAGCACCCGCCCAAGACCCTCCTTCAAGATAAAAAAAAATTATTTGTACATGTTATGATGGATGCTAATATTTACCAGCTGGGTTATCTGTATTAGATTTACCCTTTAATCAACTGTTAATCTGAATATGCTCGACAGGAACATATCTAGTTTCGTGAATAGTACTTGTAATATTGCTTCAACCACCTCCGGATAACACAATAAACACCAAGGAAACGTTAAACTCATATTTATTAAGAATTTGAGGCACACATAGATATATCTGACCATGAGATAATACTATGGAGTTAAATATCAGATCCACGTGATTTATAAGGAGTTTAAAAGCTTTTACTCCTTGTTGACTATTGAGTTGTCAATTACAGTAGTTATGACTCGAAACACAGTAGACATATGACATATAAATATTTTGCCCAAAATCAAAACGGCATACCCAACTCTGCGATGGGGTACCATTATCACTACTAATACCATCATCAATCACAATCACCATCATCACTACTACTGCCATCATCACTACAACTGCCACAATCATCACGACTACTGTCATCATCACCATTACTATGATCATTATCACTACTACAATTACAATGATGGCTACTACTCTCACCATCATCACTACTACTGTCACTATTGTCAGTACCATCTTAATCACTACTAATAATATAACTGGGAAATTAGTGTTGCGGATCTACTTGCCCCGGGCTAGTGACTTCTGAAACTCACTTGCCCTGACATATCTTGTACTTGCCCTGATAAACTGTAAGACATTTCGCTCGCTAAGTACCACATACATTCACAAACATATCACCTAAAATCACGGTACAGTACGTTAGAGGAAATTTAGGTGTGTTGGAAAGAAGTGTGGTGTGATTTTTAAGTGTAGTGAAATGATTCAATGAATAGTAAGTGTCTATGAGAGTTAGCTGGATTACTCTCTGTGTAGGTGAGGCACCTATAGAAAAGTGGGGGAAGCCTGGCAAATGAAGCAGGAGTTCCAGTAACTCGTTATCATATGGCTATGTGACCTCCCTTGGGTACTGTCCTGCTCGACTGGTGCCTACAATCTCCCCAATAACAAACTTCACGACTAGCAATATTAAATTTTACAAGTCCAAGCAGACTACAGTATAGGTCCGTGTGGTCGTGTTAACTCCAAGGTGCGTAGCGCGACGCACAGGACCAAATAAAACAAAAAGGGCTCCGTTAGGGCCTAGAGGATAAATCAGAGTATATGCACGAGAACAATAATTAAATTTGGTTCAGTAATAACCGAAAAATTGCAATTTTCAATAAGCGTTGCCCTAACAAGAAGAAGAAGAAGGACTGTGTAAGCCCTTGAGATCCTTCGCTTCCCCCAAATAGGGTGTCGATATGGACGTCGATCCAAAATAAACTTCAATTCCAGAACACCAACAGCCTCCTTCGCTTCACGCGCAGACCTAATAAGTTGAATACGGCGAATAACATTTCTAGGAACAGGCAGCCTTGGTCTATGGCATCACATTACAAATTCATAGTTCATTATTGACGTATACCAGGGAGAGAGAGAGAGTGTTTACGGCTATACTGAATATTAAATCACAACACTGACTTAACCCCTTCATTACCGGTGACGTCCATTTCAATATATTCTGGCTACTATTAAATTATATAATTCAGTTTAAAAGGGGCCTCCAGCAATTAACAGGCGTCGAATGATCTCACTTGACCTTTTTTATAACAGCACACATCCTTCTTAAACTGAACAAAATAGTATAAATCTAGCTAGAAAGATATTATAAACACGTCGCCGGTACAGAAGGGGTTAAGGAAGATGTGTCTGTCTGTCAAATAGTCTGTTACAGAAAAATTCTGATAATTCGAACACGAATAATCCAAAATTCCCAAATAGCCCGATTTTTTGAAGATCGGAATTATTAACATTAAAATGGGGAGAAATAGAACAAATAATAAAACTGCACACCGATATCGGGTAAATGGAGACAAGCGTAGGTGCAGACGATGTCAATCTGCTACCCTACAACCAGCATCTATGGCTTATAGTATAACACTGACCACTGACCAACAACTATGGCACCAACACCATCTACAAGCTTAAGGGGACATGGGCCTGTTTTCTGAACCACTTTCTCCCTCATGTTTAGCCCCATTAGTTTACAGATGTTAAGATGTTTGCCCCATTAGTTAGTCGATCTTAAAACCTTTCACTCCATTTCGTCGTCAATATTTAGACCTTTCGTGCTATTTAGATGTCGATTTTTTCCCTGGCGAATAATAGTGAGCCTGTAATGTTGGAAGAACCGGCCTTCGGCCGGGAAATTTTTCTACCGAAAAATATAGGCTACAAATTAATCTAGAAGGGGGATCTAAAGGATGTTTTTTTTTTTTAATTTGATGGAGGTCTAGGGAGGAAACTAGAAAAAGAATTAATACATGCAAAAAACGCCCAAAAAGTGAACCATTCCCCCTTAACTAGCTTTAGTATCCCTTGCAATTCAAGTTCGTAACATTACGAGATTCACGGCAAAGCAATAACGACAATTCTTAGGCAATGTTATCATAGGATTTACACGGCTACATTTAGCCTAACTTGTTTCAATTTTCCTGTTTTTGTTTTCTTGATCTGTTTATTGATTCTTGTGTTGTTATTGCATCTGATATAAATCAATATTGACAGCATAGTATTCGACAACCGATTAGCTGTTTACTGTTTACTTAAGGGTCACCGCACACCGAGTGTCGTCGGTCTCAGACTCCGTCTATTGAAGGGTTACCGCAGCGATGTTTTCCTACATTAATTATATACCGGTATTTGATATTATATATGTATGTATATATTATATTGCAGCGTTATGTAAGGAAGTATTACAAACTTTCACTTGTCCCCCGGGCAACTGCCGGGCAGACTAACATTGAAAATCACTAGCCCGGCTACATGTCCGGGCTAGTCCGGGCTGCCGGGCTATACCTAATTTCCCAGCCTAAATAAATATAATAATTATTATTTATTATTATTACTGTCGTTACTGTCTACTATCATCATTGATACTACAACTATAAACCATCATTACTACTATGATCACCACCATCTTACAATCATCATTACTACTGTTAACATCATCACTACTACTATAACCATCATCAATAATACTCTCACAAGTATTACCCTCATGTATCCTACTGTCACCATCATCACCATTACTATGATCTTCATCATCACAACTATTGTCATTACTACAACTTTCACCATCCTCACTACTACTTACCATCATTACTAATACTCACACCATCGTCACTAACATCATCACTACTGTCATTATTATAACTACAACTATCATCATTACTTGCCACCATCATCACTACTACTAGTACTGACACCATAATATCTACTACTGTCACCATCATATCTACTACTGTCACCATCATATCTACTACTGTCACCATCATATCTACTACTGTCATAATCATCACTACTGTCATCATTATCAATACAACTACAACCATGATCCCTACTATTATCACCATCAATACTACTATCACCATAAATCCAAATATTACTACCATCACTTCTAATGCCAACTAAACTAACTTAACCTAGCAAATACGTAGCAAGATGTTTTGGCCCTCCGAACGAATGCGTGCTTAGTGTGTGAGCCCCGAAGCTCACACACTAAGAACGCCATCATTGCTGGGTGAGGGGGGTGGGGGGGGGGGAGGTCCGGGATGGGGGAGGGGGGTTTGGTAAAACCATATTTTGGACCTAAAATCATAACTATTGCATAAATTCAAAAAATATTTTTTGACTGACGTTCGCATTCACGCAACACATGTTCGTGTGAAATTTGGTGAAAATCCGTCCAACGGTCTAGGAGGAGTTTCGAGACAGACGGACAACGACAGACATTTTTTTGTGTGTGGTACCCACTATACTGGGGGGCGATACTAAACTCTGCTTACGCAGAGTTGATAAAACTGTCAACATGTTATGAACGTGTTGGCAACAGCATATGTTGGTAAGTGTTCATATCATATTACCATTATGTTGCATGCCCATATTGTCAACATTGCATGCTTCCACCTTATCACATCAAACACTATCTGGTCCAACACATGTGGGATATTACATTTTGTTATTTATTATTAAGGATTATGTAGGCTTTTGACATTTTCGAGCTTGTTTGTCTCACAGGCTAACTAAAATGCCTTCCCAGACATCCTTCAAACCAAATAATGCCCACCCAGGCCCCTTCAAGCTAAAGTTATACGTTTTTATAGAATAGTAGATTTCATACAAGTTACAGGCTAACCTTTGAAATACGACCACTAATCATCCAAATACGACCCCTAACCCTTGAAATACAAACCCTAACCTTCCAAATACAACCACTAGCCTTCCAAATACGACACTAAACATTAACATACGACCCCTAACCTTCCAAATACGACCACTAACCTTCCAAATACGACCACTAAGCATTCACAACTTAAAAATGGGCTTGTGCAATTGAGTTCATCAGTAAATAGATGTGGAAACTTACAGCCCGTTTGTTTCAGCCCCTCCTACGTTGGTAAAGGCTAATAATAGTGTGTGGTAGAGTAACACAAATAATAGTACAATATAAACCACATATAATAACCTCACTTTCATTCATTAATTCAATCATAACCCCCCCTCTCTTTCTTCTTCTTATTATTCTTCACTCACTCTCTCTCTCTCTCTCTCTCTCTCTCTCTCTCTCTCTCTCTCTCTCTCTAAGTGTGAAACATTACACAGCCAGTTCATTGACCCGCTCCTCTGCTTGTCTCTCTCTCTTTCTATTGCGCTCTTTCTCACATTCTGACTCTGGCTCTACTGTGCCGATATATATACAGTATATACTGTATATATAGAGTGAGTGTGTGAGTGTGTGTGAGAATGAGAGAGAAAAAGAGAGAGAGAGATAGAGAGAGACGCATGGCAAACAGAGCTAATAATCCCTTAAAGCTAAAGTACACTGCTTCTGTTTCTGCTATCCCTTTCTTCCCCATTCTTCTCCTCTCTCTCTCTCTATTATCCTTCCTTCTCCTCTCTCACTCTTCTTTAGATATAGCTATGTAGATGGATTAAAAGATAAGATAGAATAATAGATACATAGTTATAATTATACAGTAGAGAGAGAGAGAGAGAGAGAGAGAGAGAGAGAGAGAGAGAGGAGATATAGTAGAAAAGCTTATAATCCACTAAGCTAAGTAAACTGCCGACTATCCCTTCTCCACCTTCCTCCTACACTCTCTCTCTCTCTCTCTCTCTCTCTCTCTCTCTCTCTCTTTATTTCCTCCCCACCTCCTTTCTTCTTCTCTGTCCGTCTCCTACTTCTCTTCTCTCTCTCTCTCTCTCTCATTCCTTCCTCCCCACCTCCTTTCTTCTTCTGTTCGTCTCCTACTTCTCTTCTCTCTCTCTCTCTCTCTCTCTCTCTCTCTCTCTCTCTCTCTCTCTCTCTCTCATTCCTTCCTCCCCACCTCCTTTCTTCTTCTGTTCGTCTCCTACTTCTCTTCTCTCTCTCTCTCTCTCTCTCTCTCTCTCTCTCTCTCTCTCTCTCTCTCTCTCTCATTCCTTTCTCCCAACCTCCTTTCTTCTTCTGTTCGTCTCCTACTTCTCTTCTCTCTCTCTCTCTCTCTCTCTCTCTCTCTCTCTCTCTCTCTCTCTCTCTCTCTCTCATTCCTTCCTCCCCACCTCCTTTCTTCTTCATGTTGTTTCTGCTCATACTCTTCCTCCTCCTCTCTTTCTCTTTCTCCTCTTAATTCTTTCTCTTCCTTTCTTCCGTTTCTTCCTTCTCTTCTCTCTGTCTTTCCTTCCGTCTCTTTCTCCACCTCTCACTGTCTTTCTTTCCTCCACCACCTCCTCGTTTTCTCTTCTTATCCTCCGTCTACTTCTCTTTCTCTCTGTCATCCGTTCTCCCTCCTGCTTCTCTTGCGCACACTCTCTCTCTCTCTTTCATCCGTTCCCTTTTCTGCTTCTCTCTCTCTGTCTCTCTCTCTCTCTCTCTCGCGAACAAAATCTTCAAGATCAAGAAGATAAAATAGGAAGGAAACCGTTGCCAAGGGTTTCTTCTTACAACTACATCAAGTGATCTGACTATCTCTCTCTCTCTCTCTCTCTCTCTCTCTCTCTCTCTCTCTCTCTCTCTCTCTCTCTCTCTCTCATCATTTATATAATCATATCCAAAAGTTTGGCACATCGATTTTGGGAAACCTTGTACAATTGCAAGTTATTGCATTTTAATTCTTGTTACTAATTAAACATAACTCCAACTGCGTATACAATGCATATGGAAGGTAATGACCTTCAATATAGCTTTACTATACTCTGTGACATTTCATCTGACGGTAAATTGCTATCTCTTCATCTTGATTACTCCGCTATTATGCAGTTTTGTTTGCTAATTATGTTATTAATTATGAAAACCTGTCATTAATATGAAGCAGAGACGTAGTATAGTAGTTTCTTATTTTCCCGTTAGTTATCCAGAAATCAGTTGCCAAGGGATTCAATTTACCGTCAGATTAATTTAAACTGAGTATAATTATTTCGTATTAAATAAAATATAAGTACATTTAGAAGAGCAGTTCAGTGTACTATGTCTACTACTCTCTCAAACTGTTCCAATATTGTTATTTTTACTTCAGTGCTGACATGTCTCCACTCTTTGTACTAATTAGTTCACTATGTCTCCATAAATCTCTCTCGCTCTCGCTCTCGCTTTCTCTCGTCGCTCTCGCTTTCTCTCGTCGCTCTTGCTTTCTCTCTCGCTCGCTCGCTCTCTCTCTCTCTCTCTCTCTCTCTACTTTACTGTCCTATTCTTCCACTACAAACTGTCCCTGTCTAGTGGTATTAAGGCCGGACCACCTAGTTTGGACCGCAAGGTCTATGTGGTCTGAGTATCTGTGTAACTCTGTGTAACTCTGTGTAACTCTCTCTCGAAGTATTTAATTAAAGCCAATTTACATCTCTAGGAGCCCATTTATTCTAAGCACCTCAACCATTACCATTACCAAGCCCATTACCACCATCACCACAACAACTGCTACCACTACCACCACCACAACTACTACCACTGCCACTACCTCAATAACCACCATCACCACCACAACTACTACCACAACTACTATTACCACTGCAACTACCACTACAACTACCACCAGCACACCACTTCAACTACCACAACTACCATTACCACTACTACCACAACCATCACACCAACTAAAATGACCTTAACAACGACAATTACCACCAAACAACTACCTTAACAACGACAATTACCACCAAACAACTACCACAACAACCACCATTAAATAGGAAACAACCATCACAACAACCACCACTTCAGTCAAGCCAGTAGTAACATTCTCCAACAACCACCACTTCAGTCAAGCCAGTAGTAACATTCTCCAACAAGTAGCGAGCCACCTTTTCTACAACCACTGGCGAAGGTGGTCCTGTGTTAGTTGGTGTCTTTGATGTGGTGGTGCTCTCTCTCTCTCTCTCTCTCTCTCTCTCTCTCTCTCTCTCTCTCTCTCTCTCTCTCACATACACAAACACACAGTAACACATCTTACAGTATTTTCTTCAGTACATTCGTTTTTCTGTCTTTCTCTGTTTCTCTATTTATCTATCTATCTGAGAGAGAGAGAGAGAGAGAGAGAGAGAGAGAGAGAGAGATAACATAATCAAAGGTACAACAGTTAGAATAAAGGACCATCAAAGGTAGGAATTCTAGGCAAAGAATAACAAAGAAAATGAAAGATGAAGGGGAGACTTTTTTATTTTATATTTCTGGTATTCATTTCCTTATTTGGTGGTGTAATGGTTTAGGTGCTTATGTTCTGGGTGTGGTGTCCCGAGTTCGAATCCCGGTTAGACCATATGCTTTCATTAGTTTATTCAAGTACATTGGGGTTTGTAATTGATGATTAATGTTAAGAACGGGGTGTTATTTATTTATTCTTAGTTTCCTCCCCAGACTTCCACCAAACATAAAATAATTCACCCAAAAATGCCCCGGTCCAGTTCATCCTAAATTGCAGGCTCGCTATCGCTCGCAGGAAAATAAATCGACACCTAACTGGCACGAAATATCTTAAAAAAATGGCAGATAAAAGCAACGAGGTCTTAAAACAGGCAACGCAATGGGGCGAACGTCTTAAAATCTCCAAACCAACGGGGCTAAGCATGAGGGAGAAGGGGGTCCACAAAACACACCCTTAAATTAGACCAGAAGAGGAATATCGAACATAAATGAAACAAAACAGATGAAATATAAATCAAACTAGACTAAATAGAAATAGAAGGCAAGGGGAAAGCCATGAACAAAGCCATGAACAAAGCCATGAACAAAGCCATGAACAAAGCCATGAACAAAGCCATGAACAAAGCCATGAACACAGAGATATCACGTGCCAAGGGTTACCCAGGACAAGATTAACCCTTTCTGCCCCAGTGCTTTCCTTTTAACTTTATTCTGGCTACTATTAGACGATTTTATTCAGTTTAAAAAGGGCCTCCAGCAATTAACAGGCTTCGAACTAGCTCACTTAACCCTTTTCACTACCATAGATCCTGTTTTAACTGCACACAGTCGTCTAAATATAGCTGGAATACAATTAAAAAGACGTCGCCGGTATAGAAGGGGTTAAAAGTAAATGGAAAACGAAAAGCAGAAGAATCCAGCAGAAAAAGAAAACAGAAGGAGGATCATTATAAGAAGAAAACAGAAGGAGGATCATTATAAGAAAACAGAAGGAGGATCATTATAAGAAGAAAACAGAAGGGGGATCATTATAAGAAGAAAACAGGAGGATCATTATAAGAAGAAACCAGAAGGATCATTATAAGAAGAAAACAGAAGGAGGATCATTATAAGAAAACAGAAGGAGGATCATTATAAGAAGAAAACAGAAGGGGGATCATTATAAGAAGAAAACAGGAGGATCATTATAAGAAGAAACCAGAAGGATCATTATAAGAAGAAAACAGAAGGAGGATCATTATAAGAAGAAAACAGAAGGAGGATCATTATAAGAAGAAAACAGAAGGATCATTATAAGAAGAAAACAGAAGGATCATTATAAGAAGAAAACAGAAGGAGGATCATTATAAGAAGAAAATACAGAAAAGGAGAAGAACAACAACAAGTAAAAGAAGAAGAAGAAGAGGAAGAAGAACAAGAAAAAGAAGAAAAAGAGGAGGAGGAGGAGGAAGGTGGCAGCATTAAAATGTATGCGTGCACTCTCACCTTGTCCTGCGTCCCCTCTTAAACTGGAAGGAAAGCAAGCAACAACAAGGATATATACACTGATACAAACATAGAGAACCGAGTAGAGAGAGGGAGAGAGACAAAGGAAATAACAAAAAAACACACACTCACTTCCCCAGGCGCCATTCGACCGTAAACAATATTAATAATAATAATAATACAAATAATAATAATAATAATAATAATAATAATAATAATAAATATTAAAGAATAATAATCAATATAAACACAAATACACCCCCCCCTGTACCACAAGGCTCGGTATCGCTCGCCCACAAAGAACGAAAAAAATACCTAAATTACTTGAGTACGCGAGTAAAACAATATACAATAGTATAATAAGCTCGCAACAAATGGATAATAAATGAGAGTGAGTAGTAGATAAAAAAAAAAGAAAATAGAAGAAAAAAGGAATAGAAAATAACAACCAAGAACAGAAAAAGGTGAAGAAGAAGAAGATAATGATGAGGATGAAACAAAAGAAGGAATAAAGAAGGTCTGAAGGAAGGGCTGAAGGAAGGAAGGATAGTGGGGATAGAAGGCAGACCTAGCATTAACATGTATGACCGGCCTCTCACCCTGTTGTGTGTCTTCTCTTAAACTTAGAGGGGGTAACTTGTAAAGATTAAGGGGAGGCAGTTGGTTTTTCGAGTCCTCCTCCTCCCTCAACAAAGAAATACAAAGTTAAAGAATTAGACGAGGAAAAAGAAGGAAAAAGAAGGAAGAAATGAAGGAAAGAAGAAAAAGAAGGCTGAATGAAGGATAGTGGGGATACAAGGCAGACTAAGCATTAACATGTATGCCTGGCCTCTCACCCTGTTGTGTGTCCTTAGAGGGGGTAACTTGTATAGGTTAAGCCGGTATCACACGAGCGCTTTTCCCCTCAACACGATGGAATGATTTGTTATATAATGCCTAGTAACGTGTATTGTGGAGTAGACTATTTTCAGAGAGTACAGAGCGTGATCTACTATTTTCTTATACTGATTCACAAAAGAACAATTTACAAGTTCTCCAGAAAGTTTGTTACAGGTATAGCAGATACAAATATGTAGTAGTTTGAAACCTCTGCAGCAACTCTAAGTATCATGCATCGGTAGGAAGTAAATATATAATGGGGAAAATCCCCATGGTGTAATCTACACTGTCAAACCCGCGTATTATATTGAATATGACAAATAGTTAGCCTCAAGGCTCATAGTCTACGTGTCTCCAAAGAAAGGATACGAGCTCATTTACCGATCCTCATAGCTCAGTCACTAACAGTAGTGCTATCACAGACTCTAGTTGCTTGATCAGAGAGAGTGAGAGAGAGAGCGAGAGAAGAGAGAGAGCCGCTAAGCACCAGCAACTGAAAGTTAACCCTCCCCGACTAAGTTAAACGTGGGTAGTGAACACCATAGAATTTATTGCCTACCTGGAGCTTGCTTACACGTGAAATTTAAATATAAACAACCTGATTTTATATATATATATATATATATATATATATATATATATATGTATGTACTGTATATATATATATATATATATATATATATATATATATATATATATTATAAAAGATCCCCCTCGGCCTAAATAGGGTTATTTGAAGTAAGTACACAATAAAGTCTCGGTTGTTCACGACCCAGGTTTAACTTAAGTCTTGGAGGGTTAACTTCGGTTCACTGGGGCTTAGTAACTCTCTCTCTCTCTCTCTCTCTCTCTCTCTCTCTCTCTCTCTCTCTCTCTCACACACACACACAGACACACACACACACACACGCAGTTTGGGAGAGGACACAAAACAAGGTAAATGTTCAGTTATAAATACCACCTCTCTCGTCTCTCTCTCTCTCTCTCACACAGTTTGAGAGAGGAAACAGAACAATATAAGTGCTCAGTTAAACATGCCACCTCTCTCTCTCTCTCTCTCTCTCTCTGTTTATAAATCTATCTATGTGTCCGTGGAATGAACCGCATGGTCTTTGAAACACTAACGATTCCGTGTAGCTCGATGCAACTCCTTCCCAGACTAAATTAAGGGGGTGATACTATTTTTTTTCTGGACCCCCTTCTCCCTCATGTTTAGCATATTAGTTTTGAGGTTTTAAGTCGTTCGTTCCGTTAGATTGGCGATTTTGAGACCTTTTGCCCCATTTTGTTGACAATATTAAGACCTATTGTGCCCTTTAGGTGTCGATTTTTTCCTGGCAAGCGATTTAGCGAGCCTGTAATTTTGGAGGGACATTTTTCTACCGAAACATATACAAATTTATCTAAACCGGGGCTCTAGGGAGTGTTTTTATATGCTTGATGGAGGTCTAGCGATGAAACTCAAAAATAAATAAATACATGAAAACATAGACCAAAAAGCAACTCCTTCCCAGACTAAGTGAACCCCGGGTTGGTAACACCGTAGACTTTATCGCCTACTTGCACCAGACCCCCACCCTTTTCCGTTTTCTGTTTAGCGTTAATGACTTTTACCGTTATTTCTTACGTGGTTCGCGTTGTTTTTTAGGGACGGGGAGGGTGCTAGGAGATAAGTGATTGGTTCTCTTGCAATTAAGCAATATATCAATATAAAGATATATTGGGATATAATCGAGAGCTTGCAGTTATCGTGATATACTGTATATTCCTAGTGAGTAAAAATGTATATATATATATATGTAAAATGTGCTACACCTATCCATTTATTCTTCATATCCCAAAAACCTTTAGTACGGCCTGGCCTACTTACACGTCTAAACGACCTCCACTATCTTATGTACTCCAATATAGCCTCTCTCTCTGTCTCTGTCTCTCTCTCTCTCTCTCTCTCTCTCTCTCTCTCTCTTCTTTATTATCCTTTCCATGAACTTTCATTTTCTATCGGATATTCCATCTCTACTAGAATTAAGTCCTGACCACCTCGTACGTAATCTGGGTTGTGGGCCAGTGTATCTAGCTCGAATCACAATCTATGTAAATCTCTTCCTCCATATCTCTCTCTCTCTCTCACTCTCTCTCCCTCTTTTATCCATTTATCTCAATTTCCTTTATTGGTATTTCTCAATCACGTCTAGCATAATCGCCTCGCTCGGTCTGTTTGGTCGGTGTATCTACGCAACTCACTATATCTCTCTCTCTCTCTCTCTCTCTCTCGCTCTCTCTCTCTCTCTCTCTCGCTCTCTCTCTCTCTCTCTCTCTCTCTCTCTCTCTCACACACACTCACACACACTCTCTCTCTCTCTCTCTCTCACACACACACTCTCTATATATCGTTCAACTTAACAAATCCAGCTCACATCAACCAGAATAGTTCAAACGGCGTCAGGCAATAGATAGATAGATAGATAGAGAATGTGAAATATAGCATAACGTTTAGCCTCAATATGAATACAACACGCAATAACGGCTTGAAGTTAGAATTAGAAGGGCTCAACACTAGTATTCGTGGACACATTTACACATATATGATCTGTTTCACCTGGAACACATTTCCCTTGGAAATTGTAAATAGTCTTTCATAGAGCAGTTCCAAAAGAGAGTACATAGTATTTTGTAAACTCTTCAGTGTAGTGCTCTACACAATCTCTCTCTTTCAATTTCAGTATCTCCCCAGAATGGGACGCAAGGTATCTGATATATTAACTATTCCATGTAACTCCTTGTAACTCATTTCTGTCTTAACTTCCCTGTGGCAAAAGTGTAATTAGTCTTTTAAAGTCAAGACATTCTCTCTCTCTATATCTATCTATCTATCTTTCTATCTCGCGCACACACACACACACACACAAACACACATACACACACTCACACCCACACACACATACCCACACTCACACACAAACACACACACACACACACACACACACACACACACACACACACACACACACACAGCCATATACATAAACCAACACAGGCACTCGAATACATGGACCCCCAATCTTTATTCATCTCTCTCTCTCTCTCTCTCTCTCTCTCTCTCTCTCTCTCTCTCTCAAATCGTCCCCTCTCTCTCTTTTTTCTCACTTTCTTTTTTACTCTCTCTCCCAGTCCTCTATCTCATTTCCTCTTAATCTCAGTCTTTCCTTCCTCCCACCATTGCATTCCATTCCCCTTGATGACTAGCTACCTACTTACCAAACTACCTACCGAGCTACCTACTAACATCTACAGTACATGCAAATCTACCTACATTCTTATCACCCTACCCACCTATCTTCCTACCTACCTACCTACTTACCAAACTACCTACCGAGCTACTTACTAACATCTACAGTAAAAGCATTTCTACCTACATAAGTAACACCCCGTTCTTAACATTAATCATCCATTACAAACCGCAATGTAATTGAATAAACTAATGAAAACATATGGTTCTCCCGGGATTCGAACTCGGGACACCACACCCAGAACCTAAGCATCTAAACCATTACATCACCAACACCTTCCTATATAGCCTACCGAACTACTTACTAACATCTGCAGTACAGACAAATCTACCTACCTTCATATCACCTTACCTACCTACCTACAGTACTTACCGACCAATTATATATAACATCACATATACTGTACAAACATACGGAAATATAGACATGCATAAGATTTTCCCAGTCTTTCTTCTACTCAACAAGCAACTTTTGGATCTCTCTCCCTCAATCTGTCTTTCCCTCATCCTATAACTTAAACTGCTTCAGGGTCGGTGTGCCCAGACATTTTGACTCTACCGTACCTTGGTTTTGGCTGTCACGTATTAAACTTTGGGAGAGACACTTGTTACAGGCAGCTTTGCCTTTTGTGTCCTTCATTCACATGGAAAAAGAAATCAGGTGTCGATCAATTTTGTAATCAAGCGATTGAGAGCCTAGAAGAAATCAGCCTTCGGCTAGGACATATTTATATTGAAAAATGTACAAACAGACCTTGAAGGGGTCTCCCTCCCTCCCTACTTATATACCTACCTACTTTGCTGCCTACTTACAGTATATACCTCCCTACTTTGCTGCCTACTTACAGTATATACCTCCCTACTTTGCTGCCTCCTTACAGTATATACCTACTACTTTGCTGCCTACTTACAGTATATACCTCCCTACTTTGCTGCCTACTTACAGTATATACCTCCCTACTTTGCTGCCTACTTACAGTATATACCTACCTACTTTGCTGCCTACTTACAGTATATACCTCCCTACTTTGCTGCCTACTTACAGTATATACCTCCCTACTTTGCTGCCTACTTATATACCTACCTACTTTGCTGCCTACTTACAGTATATACCTCCCTACTTTGCTGCCTACTTACAGTATATACCTACCTACTTTGCTGCCTACTTATATACCTACCTACTTTGCTGCCTACTTACAGTATATACCTCCCTACTTTGCTGCCTACTTACAGTATATACCTACCTACTTTGCTGCCTACTTACAGTATATACCTCCCTACTTTGCTGCCTACTTACAGTATATACCTCCCTACTTTGCTGCCTACTTACAGTATACCTCCCTACTTTGCTGTCTACTTACAGTATATACCTCCCTACTTTGCTGCCTACTTACAGTATATACCTCCCTACTTTGCTGCCTACTTATATACCTACCTACTTTGCTGCCTACTTACAGTATATACCTCCCTACTTTGCTGCCTACTTATATACCTACCTACTTTGCTGCCTACTTACAGTATATACCTCCCTACTTGCTGCCTACTTACAGTATATACCTCCCTACTTTGCTGCCTACTTATATACCTACCTACTTTGCTGCCTACTTACAGTATATACCTCCCTACTTTGCTGCCTACTTACAGTATATACCTACCTACTTTGCTGCCTACTTATATACCTACCTACTTTGCTGCCTACTTACAGTATATACCTCCCTACTTTGCTGCCTACTTATATACCTACCTACTTTGCTGCCTACTTACAGTATATACCTCCCTACTTTGCTGCCTACTTATATACCTACCTACTTTGCTGCCTACTTACAGTATATACCTCCCTACTTTGCTGCCTACTTACAGTATATACCTCCCTACTTTGCTGCCTACTTACAGTATATACCTCCCTACTTTGCTGCCTACTTATATACCTACCTACTTTGCTGCCTACTTACAGTATATACCTCCCTACTTTGCTGCCTACTTACAGTATATACCTACCTACTTTGCTGCCTACTTATATACCTACCTACTTTGCTGCCTACTTACAGTATATACCTACCTACTTTGCTGCCTACTTACAGTATATACCTCCCTACTTTGCTGCCTACTTACAGTATATACCTACCTACTTTGCTGCCTACTTACAGTATATACCTCCCTACTTTGCTGCCTACTTACAGTATATACCTCCCTACTTTGCTGCCTACTTACAGTATATACCTCCCTACTTTGCTGCCTACTTACAGTATATACCTCCCTACTTTGCTGCCTACTTTTTTTTTTTTTTTTTTTTTTTTCTATGTGATTGAGGGAGGCAAAAGGCATAACTGCCTATAGCGAGTGCCTCCCCCATAGTTGAAAGAGTGACAGGGCCAAAATCACGGGACGTTCGAGCCAAAATGCCTGGACACACGGAGTTTGAAGCAATTTAAGTCATAGGAAGAGGGAAAGACTGATTCTGGGAGAGAGTTCCAGAGCTCAGATGTTGAGTAGAAGAAAGTTTGAGAGTAACGTTTCACTCTTGGGTTGGAGAGTTGCACAGAGTAGGGGTGGGATTGAGTTGCAAGACGGGTACCACGTGCCCTACGTAAAGGAGGTGGTATGCACTGGGATAGCTCTGAGGAACACTGATTATTATAGTAGCGATAGAATAGCGAGAGAGATGCAACATTGCGGCGGCGGAGAGAGAGATATTGCAGAGAGTTGGTGAGTGGACGGGAGTTAATGATACGAAAGGCCTTCCTTTCAACTTTGTCTAGGAGAGCGGTGTGAGAGGAACCTCCCCACACATGTGAACAATACTCAATACAAGGGCGCACTATGCCCCTGTACAGAGCAAGAAGCTGTGCAGGGGAAAAGAACCCCCTAAGGCGGTTGAGCACACCCAGCTTCTGGGAGGCTGCCTTAGCAAGAATGGTAATATGGTCCTTCCAAATGAGAGCAGAAGAAAAAGAGACACCATGAAGGGTTGATTTTTGTATTGTTGAAGAATAAGGGATAGTCCGCTGGGAGATCCTGACGGGTAGATAGATGGAGAAATTGGGTTTTGGAAGCATTAAAGTTAACAAGGTTTTCTCTGCCCCAATTGGAAATAGTATTTAGATCAGAATTTAAGAGTTCTATGGCTTCATTACGTTTGTCGTTGAGGGATTGCTGGCTGGGGCGTTCTGAAAAACTAATGGAGTAGTGTAAGGTTGAGTCGTCTGCGTATGAATGGATGGGAATTAAGGTACAGTTAAGGAGATCATTTATAAAAATATACTTACAGTATATACCTACCTACTTTGCTGCCTACTTACAGCATATACCTCCCTACTTTGCTGCCTACTTACAGTATATACCTCCCTACTTTGCTGCCTACTTACAGTATATACCTCCCTACTTTGCTGCCTACTTATATACCTACTTATATACCTCCCTACTTGGCTGCCTACTTATATACCTACCTACTTTGCTGCCTACTTATATACCTACCTACTTGGCTGCCTACTTATATATACCTACCTACTTTGCTGCCTACTTACAGTATATACCTCCCTACTTATATACCTCCCTACTTTGCTGCCTACTTATATACCTACCTACTTGGCTGCCTACTTATATACCTACCTACTTTGCTGCCTACTTACAGTATATACCTCCCTACTTTGCTGCCTACTTACAGTATATACCTACCTACTTTGCTGCCTACTTACAGTATATACCTACCTACTTTGCTGCCTACTTATATACCTCCCTACTTTGCTGCCTACTTATATACCTACCTACTTGGCTGCCTACTTATATACCTACCTACTTTGCTGCCTACTTACAGTATATACCTCCCTACTTTGCTGCCTACTTACAGTATATACCTCCCTACTTTGCTGCCTACTTACAGTATATACCTACCTACTTTGCTGCCTACTTACAGTATATACCTCCCTACTTTGCTGCCTACTTACAGTATATACCTCCCTACTTTGCTGCCTACTTACAGTATATACCTCCCTACTTTGCTGCCTACTTACAGTATATACCTCCCTACTTTGCTGCCTACTTACAGTATATACCTCCCTACTTTGCTTCCTACTTACAGTATATACCTCCCTACTTTGCTGCCTACTTACAGTATATACCTCCCTACTTTGCTTCCTACTTACAGCATATACCTCCCTACTTTGCTGCCTACTTACAGTATATACCTCCCTACTTTGCTGCCTACTTACAGTATATACCTCCCTACTTTGCTGCCTACTTACAGTATATACCTCCCCACTTTGCTGCCTACTTATATACCTACTTATATACCTCCCTACTTGGCTGCCTACTTATATACCTACCTACTTTGCTGCCTACTTATATACCTACCTACTTGGCTGCCTACTTATATATACCTACCTACTTTGCTGCCTACTTACAGTATATACCTCCCTACTTATATACCTCCCTACTTTGCTGCCTACTTATATACCTACCTACTTGGCTGCCTACTTATATACCTACCTACTTTGCTGCCTACTTACAGTATATACCTCCCTACTTTGCTGCCTACTTATATACCTACCTACTTTGCTGCCTACTTATATACCTACCTACTTGGCTGCCTACTTACCGTCTTATCTATTAACTAACCAGGCAAGTTTTTACTACCTACTTGCAACCATATAAGACCTCTCCTTTTTCCCACCCTTTATCCCTACTTACCCTACCTACCAACCCGTCTACCTACCTACCTACCTACCAACCTACCTACCTACCTACCAACCCACCTACCTACCTGCCTACCTACCTACCAACCCACCTACCTACCTACCTACCTGCCTACCTACCTACCAACCCACCTACCTACCTACCTACCTACCTACCAACCCACCTACCTACTGTATATACAAACCTAACTCAACTAGGTACCTCCCTTTTCATCAACCTACCTCCCTACCTACCAACAACCCTCCTACCAACCTCCCTGCCTATACCTACTTGAGCCACAAAGGACAAAAGTACCTGTTAATAAATAAAAAGGTGGAAAAGAAATGGTCTTCACTTCCACACGAAAAATAGAGTAGGACGGGGGGGGGGGGGGGGGGGGGGGGGGGGGAGGGGGGTGAAGGAGGAAGGAGGGAGGACGAAAATGGAAGGAGAAAGTAGATATAAAAGAAAATTGGAGAAAATAAGCAAGATATATATATACAGTATATATATATATATATATATATATATATATATATATATAGAGAGAGAGAGAGAGAGAGAGAGAGAGAGAGAGTAACAGCCAAGAAAAATGACACTCGTAGAGACAAAGAAAATCCAAACAAATCTGGAACATACACTTTATGATGAGGCGGGCCAAAAGGATACAATATTGCTGAAGGAAAAGATATATACAGAGAGATAGACAGATAGGTAGACAGATAGACAGATAGGTAGAAAGATAGGTAGGTAGATAGACAGGTAGGTTGAAAGGGAAGTATATATATATTATATATACTGTATATATATATATAGAGAGAGAGAGATTGGGTTATGATCCAAATAGTTAAACCAATCATTATAATATCGATAGCGATAGAGATAGGAAGATTGTTAAGGTGTACAGTCAAATAAACGTAACAAGTAAACAAATATGATAACCAAAATATAAACAAAATAATAGGAAGCAAACAAAATAGATGGAAACATTAGGAACATAGAACATCGGTGAAAGGTGAAAAAAGTACTTAGTCAAAAAAGTGTAGGCCTATAGCAAAAAATTAAAAATAAATAACTACCAATGTACTACTCACCACCGTTCTTCAGTACTAAGCCACTCAGGTAACAAGGCTTACCTGCAATATAGAACAATTCAATTAGTATCATAGATATATAAATGCATACCTAAATAAATATATATACACATAACATAGAAAACTGCATGATAAACCCTGCGAAGTACATAATCACTATAACCATATTTCTTGTCAAATTTAGGGAGATTTATATATTTGTTTATCAATTTGTTTGTTTACTATTTCCTCCCTAGACCTCCATCAAGCTCAATAGAAAATACCCGAAGACCCGCCTTCAAGATAAATGTGCGCCTTTTCAGGAGAAAAACCGCCAAGGCCGAAGGCCGTTTCCTAATTAATTGCAGGCTCGCTATCGCTTGTCAGGAGCAAATCGACATTTAAATGGCTCGAAAGGTCAAAATATCGCCAAACTAATTGGGCGAATGCTTTAAAATCGCAAAAACTAATGAGTCTAAACATGAGGGTGAATGGGTCCCCCCCTCTCTCTCCCCCCCCCCCCCCTACCCTAACTATCTGACTATTTAATACGTAAACACCAGATAATAAGAACTACATAAGTGTTGGGTACAGCAATTTCGCGTCTTTGGGGTATTATTCTTTAGCTTGATGGAGGTCTAGGTAGGAATCTAATATTATAATATACTGTATATATATGCTGTTTTGATGTTATGGTACGGTAACTCAAACTATATATTGATTTACGCCTCTCTCTCTCTCTCTCTCTCTCTCTCTCTCTCTCTCTCTCTCTCTCTCTCTCTCTCTCTCTCTCTCTCTCTCTCATCTTCATCTGACACAAATCAATGAACATTTTTAGACCAGACCGGGTATTTGTTTTGTTGTTACCCCTGGCAACTTCCCCAGACTCTGTCCCCAAATACTTGTTTTATTTGTTTGTTATGTTGTCCCTTGTTTTATCTCTGCTTATATGTTCTCTCTCTCTCTCTCTCTCTCTCTCTCTGTGTCTCTCTCTGTGTATACTATATATATAATATATACTGTATATATTTAGTTTTCCCATATTCACTTCTAGTATGTTTATAAAGTAACCATCAATGTGTCTATAATTCTAACTCCACCTCTCTCTCCCTCTCTTTTTTTTCTTTTTTTTTTTTCTCTCTCTCTCTCTCTCTCTCTCTCTCTCTCTCTCTCTCTCTCTCTTTTTCCGGAACCAGATCGTGACAGGGTAAAAACAAAATAAAATTGGGAAAAAATTTCAGAATTTTTCCACTAGGGAGTTCTGGGGAGGCAAAAAAATATGAATGAGAGATAGATAGATATATATATATATAGAGTGAGAGAGAGAGAGATAGAGAATATAGAGAGGAACAGTGGAGAGAGAGAGAGAGAGAGAGGATAAGGAGAGAGAGAGAGAGAGAGAGAGAGAGAGAAGGAGAGGAGACTGAGAAAGAGTGAGAGAGAGAGAAGAGACTGAGAATGAGAGTGACAGAGAGAGAGAGAGAGAGAGAGAGAGAGAGAGAGAGAAGAGACTGAGAATGACAGAGAGAGAGAGAGAGAGAGAGAGAGAGAGAGAGAGAGAGAGAGAGAGAGAGAGAGAGAGAGAGAGAGAGACCTCAAAGATAAATGGAGTATTAGCGGAGAATTGACAGGAAAATGGATAGGGTAAGGGAAGGAAGGAAGGAAGGAAGGAAGGAAGGAAGGAAGGAAGGAAGGAAGGGAAAAAGGAAACAAGGAAGGAAGGATGGAATGAAGGGATGAAGGAAAAGGAGAAAGATATGAAGGAGGGAGAGGGGGAGATGAAGGAAGGAAGAAAGGAAGGAAGGATGGAAGGAAGGAAGCAAGGAAGGGAGGATGGAAGGAAGGGATAAAGGAAGAAAGAAAAAAAGAAGGAAGGTAGGAAAGAGGGAGGGAGGGAGAGAGGAAGGAAGAATGGAAGAGAGGAAGGAA
>CM064522.1:29128310-29153310 GCA_032716605.1 Paralithodes platypus | reverse complement strand
TGCTGTCTGTCTGTCTGTCTGTCTCTCTACTTATCTATCAGCAGTGAGACTAGTTACTTTCAATATTTCCAAAACTCAATTTCTCCATCTACCGATTTTTCCAGTCTTTCTTCCACTCAACAAGTTAATTTTGAAACTCTCTTCCTTAGTCTATCTTTCCTGAATTCATACAGTGACTTAAACGGCTTCAAGCTCCAAGCTTCCAGATATGTTTACTCTATGTATCATGAATTTGGCTCTCTATCATTCGTTCACTCTTATATATATATATATATATATATATATATATATATATATATATATATATATATATATATATCACTCTCTCTGTGTCTCCCTTTCTATCTCTTACTCACAGATAAACTCACTCACTCTCTATCTCTTTCTCACAGATAAACTCACTCACTCTCTATCTCTTACTCACAGATAAACTCACTCACTCTCTATCTCTTACTCACAGATAAACTCACTCACTCTCTATCAATATCTATCTATCTTGTCCTAAATCAATTAATCTGTCAGTCAGGCTGTCAGTCTACCAATTTATCTATATAACAACACTACACATTCTCGCTCTCTCTCTCTCTCTCTCTCTCTCTCTCTCTCTCTCTCTCTCTCTTTCACACACACGCAAACACACACACATACTGTACACTAACACACACCTATTAGTGTCATTGAATGTAGTGCTGTTCAAACCCCAAATTCGACTAGATAAATATTTCGCTCTTAACCCCCCCCCCCCCCGATTAACTGCTTTTACAGGCGAACAGCACTACTTAAGTTACAAGCAGACTCGTGAGGATCAATATATCTGTTGTTACTTCATTTCCTTTGTACTCCTTTCAACACCCACACACACACCCACACCTGCTGTATATACACACACCTATACAGTATACACACACACGTACACACTCACCCACACCCAGATACACACCATTACCAACACACACACACACACACACTCTCTCTCTCACACACACACACACTCTCTTACACCCACACACCCACACATACCCACACCCACACCTGCTGTATATACACACACACACGTACACACTCACCCACACACAGATATACACCATTACCAACACACACACACACACACTCTCTCTCTCTCACACACACACACACTCTCTTACACACACACACACACACACACACACACACACACACACACACACATGTACACCATTACCAACACACCTACAAAATAAATTCTGCCAGACTATTTTTTCTTCCCACTTGTCATTTTCAAGAAATTAACTGCCAGTCAAGGGGTTAAGAGGTTATATTGTGGTGTATGTGTGAGAGAGAGAGAGAGAGAGAGAGAGAGAGAGAGAGAGAGAGAGAGAGAGTGTGTGAGAGTGAGAGAGTGAGTGAGTGAGTGAGTGAGAAAGTGAGTAACAGAGACAGTGTGTGTATGTGTATGTGTGTGTATGTGTAAAAGAGTAATTAATAGAGGTATAGAGCTAGGTAATAGAGGTAGTATAATGTCATTCACTCCCAGCACTATATAGCAACACACTGATAGAGCCATTGGATTAATTAATTAAGAGTAGTGTTGATCACACCAGGGTTCGTGTGTGTGTGTGTCATTACCTGTATGTGTAATTAGGTAGACATGTGTGCGTTAATTTGTATGTACAGCTTGTGTGTGTGTGTGTGTGTGTGTGTCATTACCTTTATGTGCAATCAGGTATACATGTGCGCGTTAATTTGCAGGCATGGTTTAAAAATAAGAGGCATTTATGTGTGAATGTGATGCGTATTGTCTGAATTCATGTATGTATGTATGCATGTATGTATGTATGTATGTATGTATGTATGTATGTATGTATGTATGTATGAATTAATGTATGCATGTAATGGCCCATGTATGCATCTATATATTTATGTATCTACGTATGGATGGATGTATATATGTACGTATGTATGTATGTATGTATGTATGTATGTAGGTAGGTAGGTAGGTAGGTAGGTAGGTATGTACGCATGTATCTATTAATATATGTATGTATGTATGTATGTATGTATGTAGGTAGGTAGGTAAGTACGCATGTATCTATGAATATATGTATGTATGTATGTATGTATGTATGTAGGTAGGTATGTACGCATGTATCTATGAATATATGTATATATGTATGTATGTAGGTAGGTAGGCAGGTAGGTATGTACGCATGTATCTATGAATATATGTATGTATGTATGTATGTATGTATGTATGTATGTATGTATGTATGTAGGTAGGTAGGCAGGTAGGTATGTACGCATGTATCTATGAATATATGTATGTATGTATGTATGTATGTATGTATGTATGTATGTAGGTAGGTATGTACGCATGTATCTATGAATATATGTATGTATGTAGGTAGGTAGGTAGGTAGGTATGTACGCATGTATGTATGTACGTATGTATGTATGTATGTATGTATGTATGTATGTATGTAGGTAGGTATGTACGCATGTATCTATGAATATATGTATGTGTATACAATAAATTAATAAATAATGACTAATGTAATGTCATTATTAAGATAGTTACAATGATAATTATAACTGTAGATAACCTGATTACATAACTAAACAGAGACAGACAGACAGACACACACACATAGACAAATAGATACATTGATACCCAGATAGATAGATATAGATAGATTAGTAAATAGATACATTGATACCCAGATAGATAGATATAGATAGATAGATTAGTAAATAGATACATTGATACCCAGATAGATAGATATAGATATAGATTATTAAATAGATACATTGATACCCAGATAGATAGATATAGATAGATAGATTAGTAAATAGATACATTGAGATATAGATAGATAGATTAGTAAATAGATACATTGATACCCAGATAGATAGATATAGATAGATAGATTAGTAAATAGATACATTGATACCCAGATAGATAGATATAGATAGATAGATTAGTAAATAGATACATTGATACCCAGATAGATAGATATAGATAGATCGATTAGGAAATAGATACATTGATACCCAGATAGATAGATTAGTAAATAGATACATTGATACCCAGATAGATAGATATAGATAGATAGATTAGTAAATAGATACATTGATACCCAGATAGATAGATATAGATAGATAGATTAGTAAATAGATACATTGATACCCAGATAGATAGATATAGATAGATAGATTTTTTTTTCTATGTGATTGAGGGAGGCAAAAGGCATAACTGCCTATACCGAGTGCCTCCCCCATAGTTGAAAGAGTGACAGGGCCAAAATCAAGGGACGTTCGAGCCAAAATTAGTAAATAGATACATTGATACCCAGATAGATAGATATAGATAGATATATATAGATAGATAGATTAGTAAATAGATACATTGATACCCAGATAGATAGATATAGATAGATAGATTAGTAAATAGCTATAAAGAGACAGACGAATTGACAGACAGACAAACAGACAGATAGATTGATAGATAGTTAGACAGACAGACAGATAGACAGACCAATGAAGAGATATATAAGGAGGTAAAGGGACAGACATTTAATTTGGAACATAAGAAGTAAATAATATAAGTTCCGTTTTACAGTCCTTAACTTCCCAGGGGAGGAGCTTAAACGTGGAATTATTGAGAGAGAGAGAGAGAGAGAGAGAGAGAGAGAGAGAGAGAGAGAGAGAGAGAGAGAGAGAGAGAGAGAGAGAGAGATATACAACTTGTAATGTATAAATACTATAAACAGATGACAGGCGACAATAATCGTCTCTCTCAGCTTTATCTATAATAATAAAATAAATATATATTTTAGTACGTATGCGTGTATGTACGAACATATTTACGTATGTAGCTATCTACAATATACATACAGTATATATATATATATATATATATATATATATATATATATATATATATATATATATATATATATATATATCCGATACGTACTTCGGAGTCACATGGACAAAAAATCAAAATCCTCAATAATACTTCAAAATAACACCAGAACCTCTCCCCAACCGTGGAACCAACTTTAAGTTAGCTAGTAATCCCAGAGCTCTTGCAGCTCATTTATAACTGTCCATCTTGAGCAACGGTTGATTAAGGGGGGATGGCCGAATTTATTGGCTCATTTATGCATTTTTTTTTTTTTTTTTTTTTTTTTTTTTTTTTTTTTTTAAGTTTACTCCCTAGGCCCCCCCCCCCCACCCCAAGACCCTCCTTCAAGCTAAATTTGATTTTTTTTTTTTACGATAGAAATGGCCGATTTCTCTTAAATTCAGGGTCGCTTTCGCTCGCCAGGAAAAAATCGACACCTAAATGACACGATAAGTCTTAACATTGACAACGAAATGGGGTGAAAAGTATTAAAAATGCCAAACTAATGTGACGAACGTCTTAAAATCTGGAAACTAATGGGGCTAAACACGAGGAAGAAGGGGGACCAGAAAAACCACCCATCTCCCCTTAAGGGGAGGTTTTTAGTGTGTTCCCTAGACCTCCATCAAGCTTAAAATTACACCCTCTAGGCCCCCTTTCAAGATAAATGTGTACATTTTTCGGTAGAAAAATTTCCCGGCCAAAGGCCGGTTCCTCTTTAAATTACAGGCTCGCTATCGCTCGCCAGAAAAAAACGACACCTAAATTGCATGAAAGGTCTTAAAATTGACAGAAATTGGGCGAAAGGTCTTAATCATGGGGCGAACGTCTTAAAATATCAAAAGCAATGGGGTGAACAGGAGGGAGAAAGGGGTCCAGAAAAATAATCCCTCAAGTGGAAATCTCCCCTTAAGTCAGTCTGGAAGGAGTGATGTTGGTGGTGAATTTATCCAGGTTTCCGCTCAGGGTTATCAGGTAGAGTCGGCCAAGTATTAATGTCTGTCAGATGTTGAATAGGGTGGGTAAGTGTAGGGTCATGTTTGTATATCTCACTCGAAACGAATACATCAAGTGTAGATGTTACTGATACCAATTATTACGGATCATAATATGCATGGTGCCGAAACATCACTTCTTAGGGCGACTGTGCGTGGAGAGAGTTAAGGGGAGATATCCACTTAAGGGATTTTTTTTTTCTGGACCCCTTTCTCCCTCATGTTTAGCCCCATTGCTTTTGATATTTTTAAGACATTCGCACCATAATTAAGAACTTTCGCCCCATTTCTGTCAATTTTAAGACCTTTCATGCAATTTAGGTGTCGATGTTTTCCTGGCGAGCGATAGCGAGCCTGTAATTTAAGAGGAACCGGCCTTTGGCCGGGAAATTTTTCTACCGAAAAATGTACACATTTATCTTGAAAGGGGGCCTAGAGGGTGACATTTTAAGCTTGATGGAGGTCTAGGGAACTAACTAAAAACCTCCCCTTAACCCCTTCTGTACCGGAGACGTCTTTTTTAATTTTATTCTACCTATATTTAGACGATTGTGTGCAGCTTAAGAAGGATCTGTGGTAGTAAAAGAGGTTAAGTGAGATAGTTCGATGCCTGTTAATTGCTGGAGGCCCATTTGAAACATGAATCAAATCGCCTAATAGCAGCCAGCATGAAGTTAAAAGCACGTCGCTGTTACAGTCGGCCAAATGGTGATGTCGCGGCACCCAGGTATATGTCCATGGATATATAATTGGTATCAGCAATATCTAAGCGTTCATTCATCGTTTCGAGTGAGATATACAAACATGTTCCTATCTTTACACACTCTATTCAACATCTGACAGACATTAATACAGCACACAGCGAGCAATACGTAATGACAGCGGAGACACGACTTATTTGACCAACCTTACGTGGAGAGATTTCGGCTAAGTTTTCGAGTTTGTGTATACGTAATTTAGACAATTTTCAAAGTGTATGATCTTATACATACGCTTAAGGGGAGGTATTTAGTATGATCTTATACATACGCTTAAGGGGAGCTATTTAGTTTCTTCCCTAGAATTCCATCAAGCTTAAAATTACACCCCCTAGACCCCCTTTCAAGATAAATTTGTACATTTTTCGGTAGAAAAATGTCCCGGCCGTTCCTCTCAAATTACAGGCTCGCTATCGCTCGCCAGGAAAAAATCGACACCTAAATGGCACGAAAGTTCTTAAAATTGAGAGAAATGAGGCGAAAGTTCTTAAAATCGCCAAACTAAAGGGGGCGAGCGTCTTAAAATCTAAAAAGCAATGGGGCTAAACATGGGAGAGAAAGGGGTCCAGAAAAAAAATCCCTCGAGTGGAAATCTCCCCTTAACCCTTCTGTACCGGCGACGTCCTTTTAACTTCATTCTGGCTGCTATTAGGCGATCATAGTCATTGCCTGCAACTATTACCAGGCGTCGAACTATCCTCCTTAACCCTTTCGACGACCACATATCCTTCTTAGACTGCACAAAAGCCTCTAATTATAGCTAGAATATAATTATAAAAAACGTCGCCGGTTCAGAAGGGGTAAAAGGAAATATAAAGTGTGACTGACATAAATGGCCGAAAATGATTTGTCTGTGTCTTGGCCTAAACAGAAATTATATATTTAAGGGGAGGCTTTTTTAGTTTGCTTCCTAAACCTCCATCAAGATTAAGGGGGATGGGCTATTTATTAAGGGGGGATGGGCTATTTATTACTAGGGGGGATGAGCTATTTATTAAGGGGGGATGGGCTATTTATTAAGGGGTGATGGGCTATTTATTAAGGGGTGATGGGCTATTTATTAAGGGGTGATGGGCTATTTATTAAGGGGTGATGGGCTATTTATTAAGGGGTGATGGGCTATTTATTACTAGGGGGGATGAGCTATTTATTAAGGGGTGATGGGCTATTTATTAAGGGGTGATGGGCTATTTATTAAGGGGTGATGGGCTATTTATTAAGGGGTGATGGGCTATTTATTAAGGGGTGATGGGCTATTTATTAAGGGGTGATGGGCTATTTATTAAGGGGTGATGGGCTATTTATGAAGGGGTGATGGGCTATTTATTAAGGGGGTGATGGGCTATTTATTAAGGGGTGATGGGCTATTTATTAAGGGGTGATGGGCTATTTATTAAGGGGGGATGGGCTATTTATTACTAGGGGGGGATGAGCTATTTATTAAGGGGGTGATGGGCTATTTATTAAGGGGTGATGGGCTATTTATTAAGGGGGATAGGGTTATTTATTAAGGGGGGATGGGCTATTTTATTAAGGGGGGATGGGCTATTTTATTAAGGGGGGATGGGCTATTTTATTAAGGGGGGATGGGCTATTTATTAAGGGAGGATGGGCTATTTATTAAGGGGGGATGGGCTATTTATTAAGGGGGGATGGGCTATTTATTAAGGGGGGATGGGCTATTTATTAAGGGGGGATGGGCTATTATTATGGGGGGATGGGCTATTTATTATGGGGGATGGCTATTTATTATGGGGGGATGGGCTATTTATTATGGGGGGATGGGCGTATTTATTATGGGGGGATGGGCGTATTTATTATGGGGGGATGGGCGTATTTATTATGGGGGGATGGGCGTATTTATTATAAAGGGGGAAGGGCTATTTATTATAAAGGGGGAAGGGCTATTTATTATAAAGGGGGAAGGGCTATTTATTATAAAGGGGGAAGGGCTATTTATTATGGGGGGATGGGCTATTATGGGGGGATGGGCTATTTATTATGGGGGGGATGGGCTATTTATTATGGGGGGATGGGCTTATTTATTAAGGGGGGATGGGCTATTTATTATGGGGGGATGGGCTATTTATTAAGGGGGGATGGGCTATTTATTAAGGGGGGATGGGCTATTTATTTGCTAATTTATTTAACTTTATATTATATTCTAGTTTCCTTCCTAGACCTCCACCAAGTTCAAACAAGACAACCATCCCCTAGACCCCCTTCGAGATAATTGTGTACATTTTTCGGTCCCACAAACAATTTGTTCCATCCTCTTTTAGTTACATAGGTGGGTCTACAGTATATATATATATATATATATATATATATATATATATATATATAATTATATATATATATATATATGCACGATAGTAGTTATGCATATACATATGTAAACTAAGTAACTATGTATATATGTACCTGAGCCTTTAATGATATCACTGGTTCACCTCATTTGTGTCAGTCAACCTGGGACAACGTTTGGTTAGTCTCACATGTCACCAGGGGGGGTGGGGGGTGGGGGGGGGGGGGGAGGAGGAAGCCAACTATGTCTCAGAGTCAGCCATTATGTATACCTCTGTGTGTGTGTGTGTGTGTGTGTGTGTGTGTGTGTGTGTGTGTGTGTGTGTGGTTTTGTGTGTGTGGTTTTGTGTGTGTGTGTGTGAGTGTGTGTGTGATTGACTGTGTGTGGTTGTGTGTGTGTGTGATTGACTGTGTGTGGTTGTGTGTGTGTGTGTGTGTACATGTGTGTACGTGTGTGTGTGTGTGTGACTATCTGTGATAATGTATATCATTAACTAAAGATCTATCTATTCGACCATGACTAAATAATAACATCTATAATAAACTAAATAATAACATCTATAATAAACTAAATAATAACATCTATAATAAACTAAATAATAACATCTATAATAAACTAAATAATAACATCTATAATAAACTAAATAATAACATCTATAATAAACTCCCAATAAAATCCCTATCAATTCCATATAAAATAAAGGCTAACTATTAATCCCTATATATACATAAAGGCTAACTATTAATCCCTATATATACATAAAGGCTAACTATTAATCCCCATATATACATAAAGGATTATTTCAGTGATGGCATGAATAATTCTCCCGATAATTTTGTTCGCTTGGCCAAATGATGCACCCAGGATAAAATCGGGAGTAATTGGATTTTGGAAACTTTCCGTTTAGATTAAGGGGAGGCAGTCGCTTTTCATGGACCCCCTTCTCCCTCATGTTTAGCATATTAGTTTTGACATTTTAAGACGTTCGGCCCATTTGTTTGACGATTTTGAGACCTTTCGCCCCATTTCTTTGTCAATATTATGACCTTTCGTGCCATTTAGGTGTCGATTTTTTTCCTGGCGAGCGATAGCGAGCCTATAATTTTAAAAGGAATCGGCCTTCGGCCGGACATTTTTCTATCGAAAAATGAACAAATTTATCTTGAAAGGGGGTCTAGGGGGGTGTTTTTAAAAGTTTGGTGGATGTGTAGGGAGGAACATAAATACATAAATACATACATAGACCAATAAACAGTCGGTACCCCCTTAATATCCAGTATTCGAACATGGATTATCAAATACAGGCTTGTGCATAAACCCTTAACTGTCTTGGTGGTGTAATGGTCAGTGTTTAAAAATATATGTGTGTGATAACCCTGGTTCGAATCCCGGTGGATCACATACAGTATATGCATTCATAATTTCATTGGAGGTGTTTGGTGTTAGGATGACATTAATAAGAAGAAAACAAATAGATTACGATAGACATTTATTTTGTCATTCGTTTGATAAGTTTTAGGATTAAATTTATTTCAGTTTACGTTAAATTGATAACTTTGGTGAAGGTAGATTATGTTAAATAAGTTTTGTTGTGTCATATGAGGTCCAGAAAAAAAAAAATACCTCCCCTAAATATATAATTAGGTTAAGTTGAGACAAGATTAATTCAAGGGGACAGTGCTTGTTTTTTGGTCTATACATTTATCTATTAACCCTTTCAAGCTCCAATACGCGTTTCTGTTCTGTTTCCTGGTAGATATTAGACGATTTTATTCAGATTAGTAACGGTATATGGAAGTCAAAGGGTTGATTGAGATAGTATTTACCCCTTTAATACCCACAGATACTTCCTAAGCTGCATAGAATCGTCTAATGATAGCCAAAATAAACTGCTAAAACGCGTCAGAGCTTCAAAGGGTTAATACATTTGTTTAGTTTCCTCGCTGTACATTTTTCAGTAGAAAAATTACCCGGTTCATTTTAAAATGTCAGGGTCGCAATTGCTCGCCAGGAAAAAATATTTATACAAAAGGTTTAAATATTGACAAAGAAATGGGGCGAAAGGTTTTAAAATCGACAAACTAATGGAACGAACGTTATAAAATCTGAAAACCAATATGCTAAACATGAGGAAGAAGGGGGTCCAGAAAAGCGACCATCTCCCCCTTAAAGGTGAACGAACTAACACACGCACGAAAGGACCATCACCATTGCTGTATATCTCTCATTAATGTAAGTGAGTTTGGGATTAGGGTAGATAGGCTAGGTATGGTTTAAGGGGGTATAGTGCTTGTTTTGTTTTTGTTTTGTTTTTAATATCTCCTTTTCTATCTTTATCTGGCTTGTATCCACTCGGCCCCATTCAACCTATTGTCTTAAGACGTTTATTCCCATCCAGGTGTCGATTTATCGCGAGCCAGCATTGTATGGAGAAATCAGGTTTCGCCGGAGAAATGTTTGTATCGAAAAATTTACAAATTTAGCCTGCTGTCATAAACATTATTTTTAAATATGATGGCTCTTCCGCTCGCCAGGAAAAAAAAACGAACCCTGGATGGGGATAAGCGTCTTAAAACAGTAGGCTGAATGGGGCCGAATGGATACAACCCAGAGAGATAGAGAGAGAGTGACAGAAAAAAACGAGATGAGCCCCCTTAAAGGTGAACGAACTAACACACACACGAAAGGACCCGCCTCCCCCATTGTTGCATAACTCTCATTGATGTAAGTGATTCGTGTCGTTATTTTCATTGATGTAAGTGATTCGTGTCGTTATTTTCATTGATGTAAGTGATTCGTGTCGTTATTTTCAAAGTTCTCGTGTAGGAAATAACACTTTGCCAATTACAAATATAGGGTTGGGTAACGGTACATCTCTATAATGAATCCCTCAACCCTTCACTGGGATTAATGACTCCCTCAACCCTTCACTGGGATTAATGACTCCCTCAACCCTTCACTGGGATTAATGACTCCCTCAACCCTTCACTGGGATTAATGACTCCCTCAACCCTTCACTGGGATTAATGACTCCCTCAACCCTTCACTGGGATTAATGACTCCCTCAACCCTTCACTGGGATTAATGACTCCCTCAACCCTTCACTGGGATTAATGAATCCCTCAACCCTTCACTGGGATTAATGACTCCCTCAACCCTTCACTGGGATTAATGACTCCCTCAACCCTTCACTGGGATTAATGACTTGTATTGCATTGTGGAGTGGGATTAATACATTTTTCGGTAGAACAATTTCCGGGCCGAAGGCCGGTTCTTTCTAAAATTAGAGGCTCGCAACCGCTCCCCAAGAAAAAAATCGACGCCTAAAGGGCACGAAAGGTCTTCATATTGACAGAGAAATGAGAAATGGGGCAAAACATGGGACAACTATGCAAATGAGGTTAATATGGTAATGAAGAGGTTAGACCACAAGAGGTGTGGGGGGGGGGGGGGGGGGGGTTGAGGCCAGCACTATGATAATATTTGCAGAGTGACAGGCTAATATTGGCCATGTGTCGGCAATGATAGATATAGATAGATAGATAGCTAGTTAGATAGACAAATATAGGTAGTAAGTAGATAGATAGATAGAATGAAAGACAGACAGGCAAACAGACAGACAGACAGACATATACAGTAGATAGACAGACAGATACATGGATGGATGGATAGAGAGAGAGAGAGAGAGAGAGAGAGAGAGAGAGAGAGAGAGAGAGAGAGAGAGAGAGAGAGAGAGAGAGAGAGAGAGAGAGAGAGAGATAGATAGATAGACAGATAGATAGATAGATAGATAGATAGATAGATAGATAGATATAGATGGATGGATGTATGGATGGATAGATAGAAAGATAGATAGATTAATTGATAGTCAGTCAGTCAGTCATAATTATAGATAGATGGATAGATAGATAGATGGATAGATAGATACACACACAGACTCACATACACATACACACACAAACACATAGCTACATTTAAACACTTTAAAACAAAATCATACACATAAATATTTCTCGTATATGCAAACAAAATTATTTCTTCATAAAGCATATCAATTTATTAAAGTGCAGGATATGTGTGTGTGTGTGTCAGTGTGTGAGAACAAACAATTATGATTTCATATATATATATATATATATATATATATATATATATATATATATATATATATACCCTGTATATACCGGTATATATTATATATATATGTATATATATATATATATATATATATATATATATATATATATATATATATATATATATATATATATGAAAAATGTATAGTAATTGAATGAATATGAATAAATACAATAATACTAATAAATTCCTAATGAGTTTGTGTGAGAGATACCAACATAGACTTACATAGATACACTGACCACACAGACCTTACGATCCCAGCGAGGTGGTCAAGACTTAATTCTAGTAGAGATAGCTAACCCGAGAGTAAAGTACAGTAGAAGGAAAGGATAGCAAAGAGAGAGAGAGAGAGAGAGAGAGAGAGAGAGAGAGAGAGAGAGAGAGAGAGAGAGAGAGAGAGAGAGAGAGAGAGAGAGAGAGAGAGAGAGAGAGAGAGAGAGAGAGAGAGAGAGAGAGAGAGAGAGACTAGTTTTTATATACACACACACACACACAGACACCCACACACACACACAGACACCCACACACACACACACACACAGACACCCACACACACACACACACACAGACACCCACACACACACTCTTGTCTGAGCACTACAATTATCCTTTAATTACACACAATTAACACGGCCAAGAAATGAGTTTCCTTCCTAGCTCTCACACACTCTCTCTCTTACACTCTTGCTCTCACTCTCTCACTCTCCCTCTCTCTCTCTCTCTCTCTCTCTCTCTCTCTCTCTCTCTCTCTCTCTCACACACACACACACACACACACACACACACACACGCTCAATCTATTTATTTCTTCATCTTATTAGAATACAATTATTTCCTTATTTTGTTATGAGCATATAATTTCCCTCTATCTATCCATCTATTTATATGCATAGCTATTTCTCTCTCTCTCTCTCTCTCTCTCTCTCTCTCTCTCTCTCTCTCTCTCTCATTATCTCTTACACACACTCACTCCCACTCTCTCTCACACACACTCATACTCACTCTCACTTTTACACTCTCTCTCTCTCGCTCACGAAGGATTTGCAACTAAGAACCACAAATCTAGGGGCGGTGTGTGTGTGGGAGATAGGGAATTGGGTCGGAGGGAGAGAGAGAGAGAGAGAGAGAGAGAGAGAGAGAGAGAGAGAGAGAGAGAGAGAGAGAGAGAGAGAGTGTGTGAAAGAGAGAGAGAGAGAGAGAGAGAGAGAGAGAGAGAGAGATAATGAGTGTGTGTGTGAGAGTGAGAGCTTGATAAATAGGTTGAGATAAATTACCAGAGAAACAGAAAAACAGATTATTCGGTACATAGAGAAATTAGTCTATGCATTAGACTACCATAGCACAGTTGTAATATATGTACACATGCTCAAATTAATATGCAGGATTCGAAACTGCATAATAAATCGTAGGCTTGATAGCGTATTGCATAAATGCGCGGAATTTCGATGCGAGTATCCTAGGTTCGAGCCCTTGGAGTGCCACATGTATTTGTTGATTTCATTAATTGAGTTTAGAAGCAAAGTTGGTTGGTGAAATTTTGTTGAATATGTAAATCAGTTTAACAACCCGTTACTTGATATTCTGCAAGAATCTGCCACCCACCACCCACAGGGCAAATAGATAGGTCGATAGATAGATAAATAGATAGATATAGATAGATAGACAGACAGATACAGATAAATCGATATAGACAGATAAATAGATATAGATAACCAGGTAGATGTACAGTTTTGAATCACTACCGGTATATATACAGTATATATATATGAATAAAGATAAAAAATATTACTGTATATGAATGACTGGAAAGTTAAACCTTTAGACAAATATTATACATCCTAAACAATAATAATTAACAAATATAAACATTAATAATACCTGAAACTCACATTACCCGATATTCTGCCAGAGCTTTCGTCCCACCACCCAACAGATAGATAGAGAGATAGATAGATAGATTGATTGATTGATATAGATACATATAAATAGATAGATAGATAGATTGATTGATAGATTGATTGATTGATTGATTGATATAGATACATATAAATAGATAGATAGATAGATTTATTGATTGATTGATAGATTGATTGATTGATATAGATACATATAAATAGATAGATAGATAGATTGATTGATTGATTGATTGATTGATAGATTGATTGATTGATTGATTGATTTATAGATACATAGATAGATAGATAGATAGATATAGATTGATATAGAACGATATATATAAATAGATAGATAGACATATAGATAGGTAGAGATAGATTGGATTGATTTATATAGATATAGATAGATATATATTTCTTGATAGGTAGATAGATATAAATGAACACATTACCTGATAGTATTCCTTCAGCGCACCTCCCATCACGTACCTGAAGGGCAGAGAACGATATATTAGTTGGATATTCATTATTATGGATTAATATTAGTTGGATATTCATTATTATGGATTAATATAGTTGGATATTCATTATTATGGATTAATTAGTTGGATATTCATATTATGGATTATATAGTTGGATATTCATTATTATGGATTAATATAGTTGGATATTCATTATTATGGATTAATATAGTTGGATATTCATTATTATGGATTAATATAGTTGGATATTCATTATTATGGATTAATATTATTGGTTTGAAGGTAATTAGTTAATGGAAGGGATCTAGTAGAAACAGATACAAGGCTTAGTGATCGTAACTTGAAATAATAGTAAAATTAATTGTTGATGATGATGATGATGATGATGACAATAAAAGTAATAATGATAATAATAGTAATAATAATAATAATAATATTATTATTATTATTATTATTATTATTAATAATATTAATAATACACAAAATACTAAAATTAATATAATTATAAAAATTATACTACTACTACTACTACTACTACTAACTACTACTACTACTACTAACTACTACTACTACTACTAATAATAATAATAATAATAATAATAATACAAATTTGCGAACAATAACTGTATTCAAATGAGCCTCCATAAGTTAATATAGATTGATCCATTATAATACAACCTTATCACGTTTGGGTCATTTAGGGATTAACAGGAGATCAATGCTGAAGTAAGGGGTTGGGGTGTTGTTGTTATTATTATTATTATTATTAAATGGGTGGATGGGACTCGTTAGCCTTGGTCGGCAACCCATCTAGGGGAGATAACCTTAACAAAATCTGGGTGGATGGGACTCGTCAGCCTTGGTCGGCAACCTGTTTAGGGGAGTAAACCTTATACAAATCTGTACTGCCACCTTAGGGTGAAGCAGGTTAGTGGATGGATTAGCCGCAGACCACAGTAGAAAAATAGTGCTAAAAAAATACATAAAAGGCCTTGGAGTCGGACGGACCCTAAATTGAGTGGTCAATCCTGTAAGTCCTTCAGTAAACTGGCATGGGTTGTCCTTCTTACAGGGGATGAGTCCGCTTAGGGGCATTTTGTGTATGGCCACCCCCATTAAGGGGAGTAAGGCGTCTGGCAATAGATAGATAGATGGATAGATTATTATTATTATTACTATACAGGGGGCTAGAAATCCTCCTCCCCATGCAACATTCTACTACTCAACAAGACAGAGAAAGGGGCGAGGGAACGCGAAAGTGGTCCCAGACCCTGAGAATAGAAACTTTAAATATTGTTTCTGTTCGGGCTCTGTCTCGTGTCGGCCACCCTCAGCTATAGGGTATGTGCCTGAGTACATACATACATACGTAATACATATTATTATTATTATTATTATTATTATTATTATTATTATTAGAAAAACATTAATAATACAACATGTTTATTGACCAGACTTCTGCGTCATTAAAAGGAAATGACACCATAAACTCCTGAACAACAAGGCGTTTATTGTCCATTGGTGTCAGAGTGGGGTAAATATTATATCCACACACACACACACACACACTCTCTCTCTCTCTCTCTCTCTCTCTCTCACTGGAATGGATTATCTAGTACTGTAGTGTCATTGAGTATAGTACTGTTCAAACATTCAACACACATCATGTAGTGAAGGTGGATAAATAAATATCTCTCTCTTAACCCCCGATCACCTGAGCACTTTATACTGTGCTAGCCTTTCCTGTTATTACATAGGATCTACTGACGAGCAACCTTATAAGGATAAATAGACCTGTTGTTGCTTGTTTTCCTTTGTACTCACATATTCACTCTCACTCCCACTCACTCTCTCTCTCTCTCTCTTTCCTATTCACTCTCACTCCCACTTTCATTCTCATTATCTCTCTCTCTCTCTCTCTCTCTCTCTCATTCTAATTGTCTCTCTCTCTCTCTCTCTCTCATTCTAATTGTCTCTCTCTCTCTCTCTCTCTCTCTCTCTCTCTCTCTCTCTCTCTCTCTCTTTCCTATTCACTCTCACTCCCATTTTCATTCTCATTATCACTCTCTCTCTCTCTCTCTCTCTCTCTCTCTCTCTCTCTCTCTCTCTCTCTCTCATATTCACTCTCAATCCCACTCTCACTCACTCACACACACTCTCTCTCTCTCTCTCTCACAGGCCAGCCATGTTCTTGCATGTTAAATATTACATCGAGTTTAAGCCCGCAGGGAAAACATAACTCAATTTGACCACTTGGGAGTTTCAGGACGCTGCAGATGTATCATGTGTATATCAATGTGTGTATATCAAGTTCATTTAATACATATTTAATATATATTTAATCAAGTTAAACAGGATACATAACCATCAGAGCCAAGCATAATGGATGTATTAATTAATATTATCTATGCCTATCAATTGAACTTACCAATACTCCGAAAACTGCACACACACACACACACACATATATATATATATATATATATATATATATATATATATATATATATATATTATATATACAGTATGTATATATTATATATGGATATATTAAATATATACAGTATACTGTATATGCACTGTATATAATATAAATATATACAGTATAAATATATATATATATATATATATATATATAAAGAGAGAGAGTACAAAGGAAATCAAGCAACAACAGGTCTAGTGACCCTTCTAGGCTGCTTGTCCTCCAAAACACTGAGGATCAAGTGTCCAAACAGTGGTTTAGAGTGGGTAAGGGAACATTGGAAAGGGAACTACTGCCCTGGAACTAATGTCCGTGGCAGAGAGAGAGAGAGAGAGAGAGAGAGAGAGAGAGAGATAAACGAAGTATCCCAATAGAACGTTGTAATAAGATAGGAATGTAGATGAATAACAATACACATAAAAAAACAATTAAAAATCAGGTAAACCGATACAAAATAAAAAACATACAGCAAAATAAAAAGCGATTAAAAGATTAAAACAAGGAGAGACTGTAAAGCGAAAAATAAAGAAAGAGTGAGCGAGGGAGAGAAAAAAATAGAGAAAATAAAGAGAGGATGAAAGGATGAGAGAGAGAGAGAGAGCCAAAGGGTGCATGCAATAAAAGGTGGAGCTGAGAAACAATAAAAGAGAGAGAGAGAGAGAGAGAGAGAGAGAGAGAGAGAGAGAGAGAGAGAGAGAGAGAGAGAGAGCCACCTTAATATTATATAGAGGAGGGAGAGAGAGAGAGAGAGAGAGAGAGAGAGAGAGAGAGAGAGAGCCACCTTAATATTATATGGTCGGTGGCAGTCTATATATATAAAGGAGGTAATATGGTTGGCCTCATCATAATTTAAAATGTTACAACCCCCCCTTCCCCCCCCCTCTCTCTCTCTCTCTCACTGTATAATGCTACAACCTCTCTCTCTCTCTCTCTCTCTCTCACACTGTATAATGCTACAACCTCTCTCTCTCTCTCTCTCTCTCTCTCTCTCACACACTATAATGCTACATCCTCTTTCTCTCTCTCTCTCTCCCTCTCTCTCATACATACTCTTCAACCATATATATACAGTATATGTATTGTCTTGGTCTTCAACCATATATACAGTATATGTATTGTCTTGGTCTTCCTGTATGTGTATTTATCTCTAATTCTAGAATCTACTTGTTTTATCTACTTTCCTCATCATCACCATTGGTCTCTACCTCCCTTCTTTCTTCCCTCCCTCCCTTCTCCTTTCCTCCTTTCCTTGCCTTTACTCCGCGACTGTATATATATACGGTATACATATATATATATATATATATATATATATATATATATATATATATATATATATATATATATATATATATATATATATATATATATATATATATATATATATATTACTCTCTTTTTCCCAGATACACGAAATATCACTTATAACTGAGTGATGTCACTACCCCTACTATTCCCTACTAACATCTAATCCTGCCACGGAAATTAGTCCCAGGGCAGTACTTCCCTTTCCAATGTTCCCTTACCCACTCTTAACCACTGTTTGGACACTTGGACATCAATGTGTTATAGGGCAAGTAGCCTTGAGGGGTCGCTAGACTTGTTGTTATTTGATTTCCTTTGTAATTATCTCTATCTTCCTTCCCTCCCTCCTTCTCTCCCTTCCTCCCTCCTTCCTTCCTTCTCTCCCTGATCCTTATCATACTCCCTCCATCGCTCCCTCCCTCCTTCCTTCCTTCTCTCCCTGATCCTTATCATACTCCCTCCATCGCTCCCTCCCTCCTTCCTTCCTTCTCTCCCTGATCCTTATCATACTCCCTCCATCGCTCTCTCCTTCCCTCCTCTCTCCCTGATCCTTATCATACTCCCTCCATCGCTCTCTCCTTCCCTCCTCTCCCCTCCCTCCTTCTCTCCCACCTTCCCTCCCTCCTTCCCTGCCTCCCTCCTTCTCTCCCTCCCTCCCTCCCTCCCCTCCCCTCCCTCCTTCTCTCCCTTCCTCCTTCCCACCTTCCCTCCCTCCCTCCACCCCCCTCCTTCCTCTCTCTCTGCCTTTCAATCTACCTTCCATTCTATCAATTATCTTTCCAATTATCCATCAAGCCCCCCCCCCCCTCTGTTAGAGCGGGATGATTTAACCTTAATTATATGGAAAACGGAATAGAGGCCGGCGGGGTGCATTGATGGAGAGAGAGAGAGAGGGAGGGAGGGGGGGACTGAGACTGTAAGTGAGAGTGAGTGTGTGTCTGAGAGAGAGAGGGACTGTGAGGGAGAGTGAGTGTTTGTGAGAGACAGAGGGACTGTGAGTGAGAGTGAGTGTTTGTGTGAGAGAGAGAGAGAGAGAGACTGTGTGTGAGAGAGAGAGAGAGAGACTGTGAGAGAAAAAGAGAGACTGTATGTGTGAGAGAGAGAGAGAGAGAGTGTGTGTGTGTGTGTGTGAGTGATTGAGAGTGCGTGAGAGAGAGTGAGTGAATGTGATATTGAGTTATTATCTCAAAGACCTTGCGGTCCATTCCGGGGAGATACTCGAAGTGGAAGAAGAGAGATTGTATAGTGCACTACACTAATTGCAGAGTGTGCAAAATACTACATATAGATAGATAGATAGATAGATAGATAGATAGATAGATAGATAGATAGAGAGAGAGAGAGAGAGAGAAACAAATATGTAATTTTACATTATTTACATTAAACTATATACAAATACACTGAAAACGACACTGTTGAATTATCTACCAATATCCCAATATGGTTCTTCTTTCTCACAACCATGTCCAATATCATTAATTACGCCAAGGTCAAACTTGTACTGACTAAAGCCCCCCCCCCCCCCCTTCCAATCACTGAAGCATTCTAAAAAGTTTTCAAATTAGTAGGCATTAGAGAGCCTATGGAGACAGATCGGCCAACCTCCGCCATCTTGGAGCCACTGGGGATATTTTCCCCTCATTAAAGTTACAGGCTCTCTATCCCTCGCCCAGATAACAACGACACTTGAATGGGGTGAAGCGTCTTATTACCGCCAAACTAATGAGGTGAGACATCTCAAAATCTCCAAACACATGAAGCAAAACATGAGAGATCCAAAAGTAGATTGCTTGAAAACAGCAAAAGCAATAACTTCAATAACAATAAAACCAAAAATCATGATAACCCAAACATACTGTACGGACACTATAAGCTAATAACCCAAACATACTGTACGGACACTATAAGCTAATAACCCAAACATACTGTATGGACACTATAAGCTAATAACCCAAACATACTGTACGGACACTATAAGCTAATAACCCAAACATACTGTACGGACACTATAAGCTAATAACCCAAACATACTGTACGGACACTATAAGCTAATAACCCAAACATACTGTACGGACACTATAAGCTAATAACCCAAACATACTGTACGGACACTATAAGCTAATAACCCAAACATACTGTACGGACACTATAAGCTAATAACCCAAACATACTGTACGGACACTATAAGCTAATAACCCAAACATACTGTACGGACACTATAAGCTAATAACCCAAACATACTGTACGGACACTATAAGCTAATAACCCAAACATACTGTACGGACACTATAAGCTAATAACCCAAACATACTGTACGGACACTATAAGCTAATAACCCAAACATACTGTAACGGACACTATAAGCTAATAACCCAAACATACTGTACGGGACACTATAAGCTAATAACCCAAACATACTGTACGGACACTATAAGCTAATACCCAAACATACTGTACGGACACTATAAGCTAATAACCCAAACATACTGTACGGACACTATAAGCTAATAACCCAAACATACTGTACGGACACTATAAGCTAATAACCCAAACATACTGTACGGACACTATAAGCTAATAACCCAAACATACTGTACGGACACTATAAGCTAATAACCCAAACATACTGTACGGACACTATAAGCTAATAACCCAAACATACTGTACGGACACTATAAGCTAATAACCCAAACATACTGTACGGACACTATAAGCTAATAACCCAAACATACTGTACGGACACTATAAGCTAATAACCCAAACATACTGTACGGACACTATAAGCTAATCATGATAACCCAACCATACTGTACGGACACTATAAGCTAATAACCCAAACATACTGTACGGACACTATAAGCTAATAACCCAAACATACTGTACAGACACTATAAGCTAATAACCCAAACATACTGTACGGACACTATAAGCTAATAACCCAAACATACTGTACGGACACTATAAGCTAATGACCCAAACATACTGTACGGACACTATAAGCTAATAACCCAAACATGCTGTACGGACACTATAAGCTAATAACCCAAACATACTGTACGGACACTATAAGCTAATAACCCAAACATACTGTACGGACACTATAAGCTAATAACCCAAACATACTGTACGGACACTATAAGGTAATAACCCAAACATACTGTACGGACACTATAAGCTAATAACCCAAACATACTGTACGGACACTATAAGCTAATAACCCAAACATACTGTACGGACACTATGAGCTAATAACCCAAACATACTGTACGGGCACTATAAGCTAATAACCCAAACATACTGTACGGACACTATAAGCTAATAACCCAAACATACTGTACGGACACAATAAGCTAATAACCCAAACATACTGTACGGACACTATAAGCTAATAACCCAAACATACTGTACGGACACTATAAGCTAATAACCCAAACATGCTGTACGGACACTATAAGCTAATAACCCAAACATGCTGTACGGACACTATAAGCTAATAACCCAAACATACTGTACGGACACTATAAGCTAATAACCCAAACATACTGTACGGACACTATAAGCTAATAACCCAAACATACTGTACGGACACTATAAGCTAATAACCCAAACATACTGTACGGGCACTATAAGCTAATAACCCAAACATACTGTACGGACACTATAAGCTAATAACCCAAACATACTGTACGGACACTATAAGCTAATAACCCAAACATACTGTACGGACACTATAAGCTAATAACCCAAACATACTGTACGGACACTATAAGCTAATAACCCAAACATACTGTACGGACACTATAAGCTAATAACCCACACATACTGTACGGACACTATAAGCTAATAACCCAAACATACTGTACGGACACTATAAGCTAATAACCCAAACATACTGTACGGACACTATAAGCTAATAACCCAAACATACTGTACGGACACTATAAGCTAATAACCCAAACATACTGTAACGGACACTATAAGCTAATAACCCAAACATACTGTACGGGCACTATAAGCTAATAACCCAAACATACTGTACGGACACTATAAGCTAATAACCCAAACATACTGTACAGACACTATAAGCTAATAACCCAAACATACTGTACGGACATTATAGCTAATAACCCAAACATACTGTACGGACACTATAAGCTAATAACCCAAACATACTGTACGGACACTATAAGCTAATAACCCAAACATACTGTACGGACACTATAAGCTAATAACCCAAACATACTGTACGGACACTATAAGCTAATGACCCAAACATACTGTACGGACACTATAAGCTAATAACCCAAACATGCTGTACGGACACTATAAGCTAATAACCCAAACATACTGTACGGACACTATAAGCTAATAACCCAAACATACTGTACGGACACTATAAGCTAATAACCCAAACATACTGTACGGACACTATAAGGTAATAACCCAAACATACTGTACGGACACTATAAGCTAATAACCCAAACATACTGTACGGACACTATAAGCTAATAACCCAAACATACTGTACGGACACTATGAGCTAATAACCCAAACATACTGTACGGGCACTATAAGCTAATAACCCAAACATACTGTAGACACTATAAGCTAATAACCCAACATACTGTACGGACACTATAAGCTAATAACCCAAACATACTGTACGGACACTATAAGCTAATAACCCAAACATACTGTACGGACACTATAAGCTAATAACCCAAACATGCTGTACGGACACTATAAGCTAATAACCCAAACATGCTGTACGGACACTATAAGCTAATAACCCAAACATACTGTACGGACACTATAAGCTAATAACCCAAACATACTGTACGGACACTATAAGCTAATAACCCAAACATACTGTACGGACACTATAAGCTAATAACCCAAACATACTGTACGGGCACTATAAGCTAATAACCCAAACATACTGTACGGACACTATAAGCTAATAACCCAAACATACTGTACGGACACTATAAGCTAATAACCCAAACATACTGTACGGACACTATAAGCTAATAACCCAAACATACTGTACGGACACTATAAGCTAATAACCCAAACATACTGTACGGACACTATAAGCTAATAACCCAACATACTGTACGGACACTATAAGCTAATAACCCAAACATACTGTACGGACACTATAAGCTAATAACCCAACATACTGTACGGACACTATAAGCTAATAACCCAAACATACTGTACGGACACTATAAGCTAATAACCCAAACATACTGTACGGACACTATAAGCTAATAACCCAAACATACTGTACGGGCACTATAAGCTAATAACCCAAACATACTGTACGGACACTATAAGCTAATAACCCAAACATACTGTACAGACACTATAAGCTAATAACCCAAACATACTGTACGGACATTATAAGCTAATAACCCAAACATACTGTACGGACACTATAAGCTAATAACCCAAACATACTGTACGGACACTATAAGCTAATAACCCAAACATACTGTACGGACACTATAAGCTAATAACCCAAACATAGTGTACGGACACTATAAGCTAATAACCCCAACATACTGTATGGACACTATAAGCTAATCAGACTGAGCTACGAGTTGCCAAATTATAGTAATTAATGTTTATGGTAATATGTCCGTGTTTTAATGTACAATACTAAAATAAGGAGTGACTAGATCTCTACTCACCCCCCCCCCCTTTCTCTCTCTCTCGCTGTCGCGCTCGCTCTCGCATTCTCTCTCTCTCTCTGTCTCTCTCTCTCTCTCTCTCTTTGGGTATATGTGTGTGTGTAAATGCCTGTGGGTTTGTGTGTGTGTGTGTGTGTGTATGTGCTGTGTATGTGTGCATGGCTAAGTGTGTAGTTGAGCGTATGAGTGTGTGTGTGTGTGTGTGTATATGAGTATGTGCGTGCGTATGGTTATGTATATGAGTATGTGTACACGCTGACGGTCTCCTTCCCAACTCTTTTAATTAATTCACTACGAGACTCGGAGGAAATCATCCGGTACTAAATGGGAACAAACGGGGTGTACATTTCTACACTTATTCCCTGGCTGACCCTTCCCAGATGGTAGCAATATTGTGAGTTGTAGAGATTAATGTTCTCGAGTTTTTGGCCTACTTACTTGACACTGGGTATAGCGTGGCTGACCCGTGTGACCTTGACCTGAATCACTGTCCCCTGGGGGGGGGGGGGGGGCCTTGGGATATATTATAATGCCATTTATGTTTGTATTCTCACAGGTAGCCTACCCAGAATTCAACTAGGAACTATATACAATAATCAGTTTAACCCACTGAGCCCCAGCTAGTTTAGAATAAATGTACCACCAGGGACCGGCTCTTTCTGATTTTTGTTTCCAGAAACAATAGCGAATGGGTTAGGAATGAAGGAAAAACCACCAAAACCGATCAAAAAGGTAAACAATTGGTCCTACGGAGCCCCCGAAAGTCGATTTTACAAGAGTAAAAAATTGAAGGCAAAAACACCAAAAATACCGGTTTTTGCGCGCTCACGCGCACGCGGTTGGACTTTGAGAGTTTTCAACCATCGGCACGGTTGCGTGGGATACGTACACAGTTCCCATACAAATCTGAGCCCTCTCGGTGCCATAGGACTGGAGTAATTGGGACCGGACCGGCCAGGACGCATGGTTTGCGTCGCTGGGGTTTAGCGTTACATACATTGTGGACGCAAACCCTGCGTCGCTGGGGCTTGAATGTTATATAAAAATGTTATATAC
>CM064522.1:29115810-29123310 GCA_032716605.1 Paralithodes platypus | reverse complement strand
AGCAGCTGTTTGGAGGGTAGCAGATTTTTTTTTTTTTTTTTTTTTTTTTAAGAGACAATGAATGGAGGAAGGAAAAACACAGATACACAAAAGGTGTGCCCTAAGGCATCCTCCATTCATAAAATGTTTGTAACAACTGGATTTAAACATTTGTTGATTGTAAGTTTGTGGAAAGCAATTCGAGGGAAGTGAATTCCAAGAGTATACTCTGGGGATAAATGAATTCTGATAAGCAAGTTCTGCATTGTGGAGGAGATAAAGTGTAAATTCATGGCGCTCTCAGCTGCCCTAGTTCTACGGGGAAAGATGTGGAGAGGCGGCACAATTGAAAGAAGTTCCTCGGAACAATTGCTGTGAAAATATCTGTAGAATAATGCAAGGGATGCAACGTTTCTTCGTATGGCTAATGTAGGAAGGTCCTGTGTGATTGCAGGGTTATTGATTAATCTAATAGCTTTATTTTGAATTTTGTCCAACTGCCTCAATGCAACCACTCCACTTCCACCCCACAGAGGTGAACAGTAATCCATCTGAGAGCGCACATGACTTTTATATATTACGGCCAACTGCTCGTCAGTGAAGAATTCGCGAACTCTGTACAGGAGTCCCAGTTTTTTAGAGGCATTCTTAGCAATGCTTCTAACATAATGTGTCCAGCATTAGCTTCGTCTGCACCTACGCTTGTCTCCACTTCGCCGATATTGGCGTGCACTTTGATTATATGTTCTATTATTCCCCATTTGAATTTTTATCACTGATTTTCGATAATTCGAGCTATTAGGATTTTTGGATTTTCTGTGATCGGAATATTAGAATTTTGTTGTAACACAATTTGACAGACAAATATATCTTCCTTATGTCAGTGTCGTGGTTTCACATTCAGTACAGCCGTACACATCTCTCTCTCTCTCTCTCTCTCTCTCTCTCTCTCTCTCTCTCTCTCTCTCAGGGATCGGTACTAGGACCAATTCTCTTTCTAATTTACATCAACGACATAGATGAGGGTCTCACCTGTACAATCTCAAAATTTGCTGACGATACAAAAATTGCAAATAGCGTACTCTCAAAAGATCAAGTTGACGATATGCAACACAATCTAGATAAATTGTCACATTGGGCCCAAATTTGGCAAATGAGTTTCAATGCGGATAAATGTAAAAGTACTACATATTGGATACTGAAATGAGAAAGCAAATTATTCGGTTAATGGCACTCAGCTTAAGAGTGTAACAGAGAAACCGATCTGGGAGTAACAATATCGAGTAACCTAAAACCGAGTCAACAATGTTCAGAAGTTGTTAAGAAGGCAAACAAAATAATTGGCTTTATAGGCAGGTCATTTGAGCATAAATCCAAAGAAGTTATCCTAACCCTTTACAATTCCTTAGTCCGCCCTCATCTGGAATACTGCGTTCAATCCTGGTGCCCTTATTACCAAAAAGATATAAACAAGCTAGAACGAGTTCAACGTAGAGTTACCAAATGATACCTAGCCTAAAGAACAAACCATACGAAGAGCGTCTTAGAGAATTAAATCTATTTCCTTTAACCCAGCGCAGATTAAGAGGTGACTTAATTCAGTGTTCAAAATCATCAAAGGCATCGACAATATGAACTGTAGTAAGTACTTCACTATCGACCAATCTAATTACACGCGGGGAAACGGTTGCAAAATTATTGGTAAATCTTTTAACTCACACGAATCAAAGAATTTCTTCTTCTATCGAGTTGTCAACTTGTGGAATGGGCTTCCCCGAAACGTTATAGACTGCATCACCGTTGATTCATTTAAACTCCGCCTAGACAAATATCTCGCATCAAACCCGCGACTGACTGCGTTTGTAAATGAATAACTTTAAAATGTCCCCTACTAACTTCCTAATCCTGCCACGGACATTAGTTCCAGGGCAGTAATTCCCTTTCCAATGTTCCCTTACCCACTCTAAACCACTGTTTGGACACTTGATCCCCAGTGTTTTGGAGGACAAGCAACCTAGAAGGGTCACTAGAACTGTTGTTGCTTGATTTCCTTTGTACTCCTTTGTACACTCTCTCTCTCTCTCTCTCTCTCTGCGGTTTACGTTAGTAATGAACTATGAATTTGTAATGTGATTCAATAAAAAATGTGACTTTGACTAAGGCTTGTTGTTCCTAGCAGTATGGGGTGTTTACGCCGTAGTCAATTTTATAAGTTACACGTGTCAACCATAAAGGTTAACAGTATTTGTATCGTTTATAGATTCATTGAAAATTAAAACTTATGTATGGTTTTGCCTCTTAACAATATTCAATATTCAAGGATGGTAAACAACAATAGCTGAGAAGTTTATAGGGATGAGGGAAATTGAGAAATATATATATTTTGTTGTTGTTAACTTTACTGTCAATCTCTTTTGGAAGTCATCAATTAGGTTAAATAATGTTCATACATAGCTAACCACGAAAGAGGGCAGGGATGTTAAGATGAGGAAATTTGAGAAGTTAATTAGGTTACGGTAGCTTAGATAGGGCTATGTTAGAGTGACTGTAATTTGGTCAAATTAAGATATCTTGAGTTAGGAAAGCTAGATCAACTTAGGTTAAGATACGATACATTTGTTTTTGGTTTACTAAGATTGCTTAGGGTAGATTTGGCTGTACAAAATCGTTTATGATGAAACGGTAGGATATTATCTAATAAGACGAGGATATAATAGCCGAATAAGTAAGACAAATTCGAAAACAATAGATTAATATAAAAATAGATTAATATAAAAATAGATTAATATAACAATAGATTAATATAACAATAGATTAATATAAACAAATATAATTATATATTAACTAAATATGATTATATATTAACTAAATATCAATAAAACCTACATGAACTAACTTGTGAGACACCAAGGCGTAGTGTTCTAGTTCATTATCAAAAGTGACTTGATCCTCCTGTGTTGGTGTTATAAGAACAGTAAAGGCTAAGCCGGCTGTATTTCGCAAATATTTAGTTTAAATAATATTATAATAATTATTATAATTATATTTAGTCATTCAGCAACATTTTCAAGGGCAGGAGAAAGGTAAAGAGGTAATAACATAATTATCCTCTCTCTTGCATTACTAACACTCAGTAACCTAGTATAAGGATAATTCTGTATGTTGTCATGATAATTGTTTCACTCAATTATTTGTAGTCAATGCCTGAGATCCGAGGGGAAAGAATTACGGACAAGATTACATACAGTACGATGCAAATAGTGATAAACAAATCTGAAAGGACTAAAGTATGAGAATCAGTAGGCTGACACCTAATCCCATATAAAAGCCATTTATTGATGACACTGCACTGGTTTCAGGCCCAAGAAAAAACTGAAGACGTGAAACAGCGTAAAAATTAATATTCATCAACGGAACACTTGTTGGGGATGGAAGTTGGACAGAAGCCTAGATGGGAGAAGGTACATTTAATGATAATAGCCTATTAAGTTATGTAATGTAAAATGAGAGATCAATATTTACAAGGAACAGTATGTTTATTTGAAATGTTATTTTGACTATAAAAGTGTCAGGGAGCTAATGCTTATAGGCGGAAAATAATGAAGTCTTAATGCACTTACATTTATGATAAAAAGTCTGAGGCCCTGATGAAGGAAGGTGGATTGACAATGCAAAACAATAGATAACGATTGAAATGTTAGAAAAGAAAGATAATATTAGAGACAGTTATGAGAACATATCATATGTTGACAAAATAAAGCCTTACCAAAGGAGCTTTGAAAGGATTATCAATAGGATAATCTAAATATAATAAACTATAATATATATTGGAGTGAGGGGATAAAGTGGTAGTACCGTAATCCAAGAAAGAGAAGAGGAGGGAGAGTGGAGAACAAACATTTAAATTGAAGAGGGAGAGATGTAAATAACCTAATAAATGGAAGCCTTCAATGTCCTCTTCTTATATTCAACGTTTTTCCCATCAACGTGCAATAACAAATACTATTGTTATGTCCAAAACATTAGTAATGCAGGAGTTTCCCAAAACTCAATAAGTACGGTACTATGGACATAAAATAACTAATTTATAGAAGCTGGTGGCATGTTTGTGAATATATGTGGTACCGGTACTTAACTAGCGAAATTCTTTAAAATGTATTAGAGCAAGTAAAACATATGACAGTGCAAGTGAAAAAACTGTCAGGGCAAGTACATTTCAGAAGACATAGCCCGGGGCAAGTAGATCCGCAACACTAATTTCCCAGTCTGGAACAAATAGGGTTAAGGCGGCATAGTTTGATTTCCCCTCTATGTGACCCCCCCCCCCCCCCCACACACACTATTTCCCAGGCCTAATGCCCCCCCCCCCCATTGTCAATATCACTATGACACATGGGTCAATAATTTCCAGGGGGGTTATTGAATTATCTTTTATATATGGGACTCAGTTTTTCTGTTGGAGAGGAAACTCTTATAATGGTATGGGGTTAACGCTTCCTCTCCCTCCCTCTCTCTCTCTCTCTCTCTCTCTCTCTAGCTCTTGCTCTCATTCTCGCTCTCGCTCTTTCTTTCTTTCTTTCTTTCTCTCTCTCTCTCTCTCTCTCTCTCTCTCTCTCTCTCTCTCTCTCTCTCTCTGAACATGTGTGTGTGTGTGCGTGCGTGTGCGTGTTTTCTATGTGTATGAAGGAGACATAAGGCAAAGATGCCTGTAACAAGTGTATGTGTGTGTGTGTATTGTGTGTGTGTGTGTTATATATAAGGAGTAAAAAGGAGTACAAAGGAAATCAAGCAACAACAGGTCTAGTGACCCTTCTAGGCTGCTTGTCCTCCAAAACACTGAGGATCAAGTGTCCCAAAGAAGTGGTTTTAGAGTGGGTAAGGGAACATTGGAAAGGGAACTACTGCCCTGGAACTAATGTCCGTGGCAGGATTAAGAAGTTAGTAGGGGACAGATGGATTAGTAACTGAGGGGAGGATAAAATAAAGTTATTATTAAGGGGGATCAGCCGGGTTGGGCCAATCAGCGCTCTGCAGACCCCCGTAATCCTGCGTTAATCTCTAACCGTTTCAAATGGTAAGATGATCCTCAGGGAATTAGAGTGTTGAGCCTGTAATTGGGGTTGTGTGGGACAGGGATCTGCCTTGCTTAGGCCAATCGGCTTTCTGCAGACTCCCATTTTCTTATGTTCTTATTTACAAACGCAGTCAGTCGCGGGTTTGATGCGAGATATTTGTCTAGGCGAAGTTTAAATGAATCAACGGTGCTGCAGTCTATGACATCTCGGGGAAGCCCATTCCATAAGTTGACAACTCGATTGAAGAAGACATTCTTAGCTTCATGTGAAGTTTAAAAGATTTACCATAACTAATTTTGCAAAACCGTTTCCCCACGTTGGTAATTAGGATTGGTCGATAGTGAAGTACTTACTACAGTTTCATATTGTCGATGCCTTTGATGATTTTGAACACGTGAATGAAGTCGCCCTCTTATCTGCGCTGGGTTAAAGGAAATAGATTGTGTAAAAATTCATCCTATACGCCTCTTTCCGTTATGGTTTTGTTCGTGTTTAGGCTGAGGTGCATCATGTGGGGGGTGGGGGTAACTCTACGTTGAACTCGTTCTAGCGTGTCTATATCTTTTTGGTAATAAGGGCACCAGGATTGAACGAAGTATTCCAGAAGAGGGCGGACTAAGGAATTGTAAAGGTTTAGGAATAAACGTCCTTTTGGATTTAATGCTCAAATGACCTCGCCTATAAAGCCAATTATTTTGTTTGCCTTCTTAACAAACTTCTGAACATTGTTGACTCGGTTTTAGGTTACTCGATATTGTTACTCCGAGATCGGTTTCTCTGTTTCCATTCTTAAGCTGCGTGCCATTCATCAAATAGTTTGCTTTCTCATTTTGGTATCCGATATGTAGTACTTTACATTTATCCGCATTGAAACTCATTTGCCAAATTTGGGCCCAACATGACAACTTTTCTAGATATACTTACAGAGCACACACACACACACACACACACACACACACACACACACACACACACACACACACACACACACATCCCACCCGTGTAATCCAGCCTTATTCACACTCCACTGTTAAACATATGTATTACCTACATTATAATTCCCTCACGTCTGTATATAGATAAATAGATAGATAGATAGATAGATAGATAGATAGACTGTATATATATTTAGGTTAACCCCTTCAGTACAGTGGTGGTATTTATATTGTATTATGGCGATATTAGACGATTTTATTTAGTTTCTGAAGGACCTCTATGGATGAAAGGGGTAAATACTGTCACAACTAAATATCTTATTTCCAAGTCCCTTCCTAAACTGAATAAAACGTCTAATAATATATATATATATATATATATATATATATATATATATATATATATATATATATATAAGGAGAGAGAGAGAGAGAGAGAGAGAGAGAGAGAGAGAGAGAGAGTAAAATAAACCTTTTTTCTAAACTGAGCTCGGAAGCGTTCGTTTACCGGTACAAAAAAGGAAAGAATGCTGGAGGTGGAGGAGAGGAGGAGGAGGAGGAGAGGAGGAGAAAGAGGAGGACGAGGACGAGGAATACAAAAGAATACAAAGGAATACAAAGGAGAACAAACTGCAACAGACCTATTGGTCCTTACGGGGCAGTTTGGATATCTAAAACTACTAATCTATTGACTACGAGGTAGAGAAAGGGATAGCAAAGAAGAAGGCAAGAAGGAGGAGGAGGAGGAGGAATGAAGAAAAATAGGAGGAACACCAAGGAAAACAAGCAACAACAAATATATTGCTCCTTACGAGGCTGGCTGCTTCTTAACTAAACTACCTAACCTATGTGAAGAAAAGCAACGGTAGCGCAGTAAAGGAGCTACTCATTTGCATACGATGATCTATCTATCTATCTATATGCTCAGGCCCAATCCCCATTTTGGGGGTAGCCGACTCAAGACAGAGCAAGAACAGGGAAAACACAAAAACAACATAAAAACAACGAATAAACACATAAAAAGCACAAATCACACACATCCAGGTCACATAGAAGACCCAGAGACCAGAGTCACCAAGGTTGCTCCAGCACTCCCCCGGCCCCCGACCACCCGGAGAGGTTCCGATCTCGGCAGGCAGACATGCAGCGGAGCCAAAGCCACAAGCCCTTCCACCACACTTCCAGGGGCACCCTTCCATATTAATCGTCTCCCCCGGGCCAGGCGCCTGATGGACTATTAATCTAGTCCAACTTGCGCCCGACCCCTTACTCCACAAATGACCACGTGTTCACGTTCTATTCACACCACTGCTCCATTTCACATCCTGTCCACCACCACTTCCCCTGCCTCTCTAATTTCTATAGTTCATTCCTCTATCATCCAAAGCTTTTCTTACACAGTCTCTCCATCTCAATGGGTGTCTTCCTGCCCTTTTTTCTATCTCCCCTTGTACCTGACTCACATATTCTCTTTGTAAGCCTTTCATTTCCCATTCGTTCAACATGACCAT
>CM064522.1:29057446-29115710 GCA_032716605.1 Paralithodes platypus | reverse complement strand
CGCTGATGGTGGTGTGAGCTTAATTGGTGTTGAGTGATGGTGTGCGTGGTACTAGTGGGGGTGGTGGTGATAATGGTGATGTTGAGTGCTGGTGTCCGTGGTTGTAGCCAATCAATCAATCATCTTGATTTCATAATATATACAGTAAAAAAAAAAAAAAAAAAAAAAAAAACATTGCCCTATGTATATGTTGTATTCCTATACGTTATGGTCATTGCTCAAACAATCACCCCGCAATGAATACAGGAACTCGGCGCTCCTCATGCCTTTGTACCCATGTGATGCGGGATTTTATAATGTCTATTGTATTATCAGTTAATGATATATTATATTTCTCATCATAAAGATTGAGGATAAATTTGCATGCGTATCAGTGTTCAAGAATCTATCTATCTATCTATCTATATGCTCTGGCCCAATCCCCATTTCTTCTATGTTTATTTGTATTTTCTATTTTATTATATTTTATTATTTTTGTTTTCTTGGGGGTGGCCGACTCAAGACAGAACAAGAACAGGGAAAGAATAGGTAAACTAAATTTAATTATCGAACAATTGGAATGAAAGAGTCTCTTGTAAAAGCGAGCCTGTACTAAAGCACGGTGATGCCCGAGCAGTAACTGTAGTGCTGGCAGGTGTACAATTAATGGTAATAGTGATAGTAGTGGTGATGGTAGTGACTAAAGATGTTAGTGGTGGTAGCAATAGTGGTAATGGTGATAATGGTGATGATGCAGGTGAAGACGATGGAGACACATAAACATCACACTCCCCAAACCAATACACAACACAACACACATACTGAATACCTACATATGCTTAATTAACTCTTGGGGATCAAAATATTAAGGGGAGATGCTCGGTTTTTCTGGATACCTTATTATCTTATGCTTAGCCCCTTTAATTTTCATATTTCAAGACGTTCGCCCCATTAGTTTGGCGATTTTATAACCTTTCGCCCCTTTTTTTTTGTCAATATTAAGAGTTTTCGTGTCATTTAGGTGTCAATTATTTCCTGGCGAGCGATAGCGAACCTGTAATTTAGGAGGAACCGGCCTTCGGCCAAGACATTTTTCTTCCGAAAATGTACAAATACATCTTGAAGGTGGATCCTGGGATTGTTTTTTTGTTTCTTTTTTTTAAAGTTTGATGGAGGTCTAGGGAGGAAACTAGAACCTATTAAATACATGAAAAAAAAACTCGACCAAAAAACGAACCCTTCCCCCTTAACTCATTGGTGAAGGTCTACAGCCACTGATCCCGCAATATTCAACATGGCATCATGATTTACGACATTATTGGATGTATTTATTTAAATTTTGGGAAGATGCTAAGGGGAGGTCTTTAGTTTGCTCCCTAGACCTCCATTAAGGGGAGATGGTTCACTTTTTGGGCGATTTTTGCATGTATTAATTATTTTTCTAGTTTCCTTCATCAAAAAAAAAAAAAAAAAAAAAAAAAAAAAAAAAAAAATATCCATTATATCCCCCTTCTAGGTGAATTTGTACATTTTTCGGTAGAAAAATTTCCCAGCCGAAGGCCGGTTCTTCCAACATTACAGGCTCACTATCGTTCGCCAGGGAAAAAATCTAGACCTAAATAGCACGAAAGGTCTAAATATTGACGAAGAAATGGGGCGAAAGGTCTTAAAATCGACTAACTAATGGAGCAAACATCTTAAAATCTGAAAACTAATTGGGCTAAACACGAGGGAGAAGGGGGTCTAGAAAACCGGCCCATGTCCCCTTAAGCTTAAGAAATACCACCAAGAAGCCTCTAGAAATTAATTTGTCCCGACTGAAGACCAGTTTCTCCTAAATTGCCGATTCAGAAACAGATTCTGATTAGTATTTGCATTACTACAATAGGTATTCGTCCATATTAACCCCTTCTTTACCGGTGACGTCTTCTTAACTTTATTCTGGCTACTATTGAACGATTGTATTCAGTTTTAAAAGGGCCTCCAGCAATTAGCAGGCTTGGAACTATCTCACTTAACCGTTTTACTACCACAGATCCTTCTTAAACTGCACAAAATCGTCTAAATATAGTAAGAATAAAGTACAAAATACGTCACTCGTAGAGAAGGGGTTAAAACAATACTATGTAGTTTAGTAAAAGCAAAACAAAGTACATAAATCAGGTGTCACAGGTGTCAGGTATCACACGAGCGCATTTTCCCTCAACATTTATCCTTAATACTGGTCTGGCAGCTTATTAGGTCAACATTTATAATATTTCGGTTACCTAAATTCATCTACCAGGAGTCTAATTTTGGATACCAGTGCAAAATAGTGTGTGTGTGTGTGTGTGTGTGTGTGTGTGTGTGTGTGTGTGTGTGTGTGTGTGTGTGTGTGTGTGTGTGTGTGTGTGTGTGTGTGTGTGTGTGTGTGTGTGTGTGTGTGTGTGTGTGTGTGGTGTGTGTGTGTGTCTGTGTGTGTGTGTGTGTGTGTGTGTGTGCGTGTGTTGTGTGTGTCTGTGTGCGTGTGTTGTGTGTGCGTGCGTGTGTTGTGTGTGTGTGTGTGTGTGTGTGTGTGTGTGTGTGTGTACGTATCTGTGTGTGTGTGTGTGTGTACGTATCTGTGTGCGTCTGTGCGTTTGCCCTGCATGTATGTGTGTCCAGTATACCTCAAATCGTTATGGCTTCAACTCTTGGTGCAGTATTGGGATATATAAGCGTTTGTTCTGTGGTGGTGAGTTTGGTGGTGGTGGTGGTGGTGATGATGGTGGTGGTTGATGGTGATAGTGGTGGCGATGGTGGTGGTGATATTGGTAGTGGTGGTAGTGATGATGATAGTGGTGGCGATACTGGTGAGTGTGGTGGTGGTGGTAATAGTGGTGGTGGTAGTGATAGGGGTGAAGGTGATTGTGGTGGTGGTGATAGTGGTGGTAATATTGCTAGTGGTGGTTGCGATAGTGGTGGTTGTGATAGTGGTGTGGTGATAGTGGCTGTAATAGTGGTGGTGGTGATAGGGGTGAAAGTGGTGTGGTGATAGTGGCTGTAATAGTGGTGGTGGTGATATGGGTGAAGGTGATTAGGGCGATGGTGATTGTGGTGGTTGATGATTGATAATAATAAGAAATAATGGTGATAATTATACCATTTCCTTAGGGGCAAACTAAAATACCCTGCTCGAAAATGGCAAAAACAAGCAAACTCAACAACAATAATTAAACAAAATACCATAACAAAAAAACAAACAAACAAGACGTCGGACCAGATAGTCTTAATATGCAGCTTAGTGTGAATTAGAAGCCCTTGTTTTTCTTTGTATAATTAATCTTTATTTATTTAAATTTAATATATATGTAAATCTAAATATTATGATCTGTTTTCCTTCATATTCCTTTGTATTATTGATAGGAGTGATGTCAGCGATTTTCTTAATGGTGCTATCACAACCAGTATCACCAGTATCCTGACTAGCACTATCACCATTACTAACACCATCATCACCACTACCACCAACACCACTACCACCACCATTATCACAGTCACTTCCACCACCACCAACACTATCAGCACCATCACCACCAGCACCACTATCCACCCCACACCCAACCACCACCACTATCCCCCCACACCCCACCACCACCACCATCACCAATACCAGAATGACCACAACATCATACATATTCAGACCCGCTACAGTCACGTCCGCATGTTCAGTAAAGGGAGGCATATTCCAGGCGAGAGAGAGAGAGAGAGAGAGAGAGAGAGAGAGAGAGAGAGAGAGAGAGAGAGAGAGAGAGAGAGAGAGAGAGAGAGAGAGAGAGAGAGAGAGAGAGAGAGAGAGAGAGAGAGAGAGAGAGAGAGAGAAGAGAGAGAGAGAGGGGGGGGGGGAGAGGGGGGGGGGGGGGGGGGGGGGGGGGGGGGGGGGGGGGGTAGATACGACTGATATAATTTACATAGATACACTGACCACACAAACCTTGCAAACAGTACAACTGAGATAACCAGGATTTAATTCAAGTAGAGATGGCACAACCCCCAAGCAAAAAGTGGTAGTAAGGAACAAGACAGCAAAAGGCTCTCTCCCCACCCTAAATACCCTACTACAACCTACCTTACAGTACAAAAGGTTAAAAACTTAGGGGCTTGAATTACATAGATTTACATAGATACACTGGACACACAGCCCTTATGATCCAAGGAACTTAGTAAGGGGAAAGGATAGGAAAGAAATAATCCTTTATACCCTATTTGGGCCGAAATAGGTCTGTTTGGGCCTCCCCTGTTTCGCCCCATTAGTTTGGAGATTTTAAGACAATTCATCCCATTAGTTCCCCTATTCAGCCGTCGATTTTTTTTTTTTTTTTTTTCTGGTGGATATCGAGCCAGTAACTTACTGTAAAGGAAATCGGCCTTTGGGCCAAATATATTTCTATCGAAAAATCTCGATTAAGGGAATATTTATTTTAAATAATAATAATAATAATTAAAATAAAAAATATAATGCCCTCAAACTCCCATATATTTCTCACACAATAGGTTCCGTATAAATTTCCCCCAGTTTGACTAATGTGTATTATAAGTGCATTAAGGTAGACAAATGGTGCCGCGGAAACCCGAGGCCAGGCAAATTATGGCCGGGTACCTATACACATTTATTGTTAAGGTAGATATATGTGTGTGTGTGTGTGTGTGTGTGTGTGTGTGTGTGTGTGTGTGTGTGTGTGTGTGTGTGTGTGTGCGTGTGTGTGTGTGTGCGTGCGTGTGCGCGCACGCGCACGGAGATATATATAACATAGATACAGTAGATAGTATGATGGGCAGGCATGCAGATAGACAAACTGACACACATACATACACACACACACTGACCTATATCAATTTATTGAACAGCTATGAGAGAGAGAGAGAGAGAGAGAGAGAGAGAGAGAGAGAGAGAGAGAGAGAGAGAGAGAGAGAGAGAGAGAGAGAATAATTAATTGGAAGTGGAGTAAAGAATGTATTTATCATTCAGAACCCATCATGTCATATAAGGTACGGTTGGGATCAGAAACTTGTGGACAATTTTTAGAGCCACAACAATTAGCATATCACTGGCGAACTATAATTGTTAGAGCCACAATTAGAATACACTGACGAACTATTTTGACATACTACTTGAACCACAAAGAGCAAATTACTGGTTTATATTCATCGTATCATTTTTACCAATAGGTGTTCGAAAATTCCTCACCACGACTACTACATACAATATATATATATATATATATATATATATATATATATATATATATATATATATATATACCGGTATATCCCGTCTACCAACTTCCTTTGTACCTAATTATCTCCCTCCCTGCAGCTCCCCACCCATCACCCCCAAGATATTAGAGTACGAGTCAGGAAACTATATGTCTATCAATCTGTCTACATGCTACATGCTATATATCTACCTATATTCTATCTATATACCTGCATTCTACCTACCTACATTCACCCTATTTACTTGCATTATATCTCTCTCCCTCCAGCCCTCAAGACATTAGAGTGCGAGCCAGAATCAAAAGTGTCTATCTATCTACCAATCTATTTACCTACTGGTACATTATATCTATCAACGAACATTTTATCTATCTACCTGCACTATCTATCTACCAGCGCTATCTATCTCTCCCTCTCGCATCCCCCCCAAGACATTAGAGTACGAGGCAGAAACAAAACTGCACGACGAATGAGACCCATAATTAAATTCTTAGCCTCTCTCTCTCTGTGTGTGTGTGTGTGTGTTCTTCTACTTTCTTTTCGTCTCACCTCACCTTTCTCTCCCCTCTTCTCTTCTCTCCAATATTTGCCGTACATGTGTTCTTCTACTTTCTTTTAGTCTCACCTCACCTTTCTCTCCCCTCTCTCTATCTCTCTCCAATATTTGCCGTACATGTGTTCTTCTACTTTCTTTTCGTCTCACCTCACCTTTCTCTTCCCTCGTCTCTTCTCTCTCTCTCTCTCTCCTATATTTTCCGTATATGTGTTCTTCTACTTTCTTTTCGTCTCGTTCTCTTCTCTCTCTCTCTCAACCATGGCTGGAAGTTAGAACTAAAAACGTTCGGCACTAGCATTTGTGGAAACTTTTTCACATAATTATAAGATCTGTTCTACCTGGAACAAACTTCAAACAGTTCTTCAGTAAAGCAGTCTAAGAAGAGAGTAGCTAGTATTTTGCACACTCTGTAATAAGTGTAGTGCACTATACAATCTCTCTCCTTCCACTTGGAGTATCTCCCTGGAATGGACCGCAAGGTCTTTGAAATACTAACTATTCATTGTAACTCCCTGTCGGTAGGTAGGTAGGTATGTAATTATGACTGCAAGTTAATAAATAGATAGTAAATATGGATAGGTAGGTAGAATGAAATTAACAGGCAGATATAGATAGGTAGATAGATTTATAAACACACTCACCCACGCACACATCTATCCATCTATATATATATATATGAGAGAGAGAGAGAGAGAGAGAGAGAGAGAGAGAGAGAGAGAGAGAGAGAGAGAGAGAGAGAGAGAGAGAGAGAGAGAGAGAGAGAGAGAGGAGAGAGAGAGAGAGAGAGAGAGAGAGAGAGAGAGAGAGAGAGAGAGAGAGAGAGAGAGAGAGAGAGAGAGAGGGGGGGGGGGAGGGGGGGGGGGGGGGGGGGGGCTGTTCCCTAAACTCCGGAGTGAAAAGTCATGTCATGGTAATTACGTACACACACATACACACATTCAGTCACACGCACACACAAAACTCACACCAACACACATACTCACCTACACACACACACACTCCGACACCCACACATCAATTACTCACGCACACACACACAATCATACGCACGCACACACATTCACTCACTCAAACACATACTCGCTCTGACCCTCACTCTCTCTCTCACACACACACTCTCAAGCAGCCTCGTAAGAACCATCATATCTGTTGTTGCTTGTTTTCCTTTGCACACACATCTCACACCTACAACTTACACACATCACTCTACCCTCCCACCCCTTAAATAGTTACGACACACGGGTCATTATGTTTTACCCAATTAAGGGGAGATTTCCGCTCAAAAAAAAAAATCTGGACCCCTTTTTCCCTTACGTTTAGCCTCATTGGTTTTAAGATTTTAAGACGTTTGCCCCATTAGTTTGGTGATTTAAAGAACCTCCGCCCTATTTATGTCAATTTTAAGACCTTTCGTGCCATGTAGATGTCGATTTTTTCCTGGCGAGCGAAAGCGAGCCTGTAATTTAAGAGAAACCATACCGAAAAATTTACACATTTATCTTGAAAGGGGGTCAAGGGGTGTACTTTTAAGTTTGATGGAGTTATAGGGAGGACACTATAAAAAAAAAAAAAAAAAAAAAAAAAAAAAAAAAAAAAAACATAGAAAGCTAAATAAATGAACAAATAAATACGGTCATCCCCCCTTAATAGCTATAGCGACACACAGACCATTATGTTTTAGCCAATTAACTCCAGTACACTATAACCCACATATGCGCCCACACAGGTTCCACGGCTTAATTAGGAGTACACTTGACATTGAAATATCCACCCATTTACTCTATGCATTTAAATTGGCATGTGAATAATATGTTTCAATCGCTTTGACCTTTGGGTGGGGTTCTTTTCTTTAATTATATATTGGCTATTATTGCGAAATTATATTAAATTGATAACGAGTTTGTGAGTCATAGAGGGATATTGTATATAGATTTTGACCATTGTCAAACAATGCTCTTAAGTTTGTATTTAATTTATGTTTGTATGAGCATTAAGGAATCAAAATGCAGGCTGTCAACGAGTGTCTTCCCCAAAGCCAAAAGAGTGACAGAGAGCCAAGTTCAAGGGACGTTGGGGTTAAAGTGCCTGGACACACGAAATTTAAAGCAGTCCAAGTCATAGGATGGAGGATAGATTGATTGAGGGAGATAGTTACAAAATTAATTTGTTAAGTAAGAATTCGGCACATAAATGGCATGGCAGGTCTCAAAAATTGCAAAGAAATAAGTAACAAAGGTCTGGCTTAGCATTTTGTCTCCATCTTACACATAGATTACAAAAAGGAGTATAACCACAAATAAAAACAATATATATAGTAAAACACTAAAATCTCCGACTACTACTACTAATAATAATAATACTAATAACAACAACAATAATAACTTCAACAATAGCAACATGTACCATAATCTAAATAAAAACCCCACACACATATATATAAAAACCCTGGAACTTAGCGAATCAGAGGCGGCCACATTTTAGCGGGGACAAAAGTTAGCGGTGTGCAGCGGAGTTACACGTCATTAAAACTTCACCATACCTGGCTTTTATTTTAGCGAGGGGGGAGGGGGGTGGGGGATCAAGTGTGGTGGAAAGAGAGAGAGAGAGAGAGAGAGAGAGAGAGAGAGAGAGAGAGAGAGAGAGAGAGAGAGAGAGAGAGAGAGAGAGAGAGAGAGAGAGAGAGAGAGAGAGAGAGAGAGAGAGAGAGAGAGAGAGAGACTGGATATCTACCTATGTATCTTTTATTATTGATGAATTTGTTCTTTTTTATGTTGCTTGTTGTTGGTATGTTGTGTGGTACTATGTTGTGTGGTGCTATGTTGTGTGGTACTATGTTGTGTGGTGCTATGTTGTGTGGTGCTATGTTGTGTGGTACTATGTTGTGTGGTGCTATGTTATGTGGTGCTATGTTGTGTGGTGCTATGTTGTGTGGTGCTATGTTGTGTGGTGCTATGTTGTGTGGTGCTATGTTGTGTGGTGCTATGTTGTGTGGTGCTATGTTGTGTGGTGCTATGTTGTGTGGTGCTATGTTGTGTGGTACTATGTTGTGTGGTGCTATGTTGTGTGGTACTATGTTGTGTGGTGCTATGTTGTGTGGTACTATGCTGTGTGGTGCTATGTTGTGTGGTACTATGTTGTGTGGTACTATGTTGTGTGGTGCTATGTTGTGTGGTGCTATGTTGTGTGGTTCTATGTTGTGTGGTTCTATGTTGTGTGGTACTATGTTGTGTGGTGCTATGTTGTGTGGTACTATGTTGTGTGGTACTATGTTGTGTGGTACTATGCTGTGTGGTGCTATGTTGTGTGGTGCTATGTTGTGTGGTACTGTACTATGTTGTGTGGTGCTATGTTGTGTGGTGTTATATAGTGTGGTGCAATGTTGTGTGATGCTATGTTGTGTGGTACTATGTTGTGTGGTGCTATGTTCTGTGGTACTATGTTGTGTGGTACTATGTTGTGTGGTACTATGTTGTGTGGTACTATGTTGTGTGGTGCTATGTTGTGTGATGTTATATAGTGTGGTGCTACAGTATGCCGTGTGGTGTTTTAGAATGCTGTGATGTGTGGTACAGCGTGGCAAGATGGTGTTAAATGTGGTGGTGCATTACATGGGCTCTACTTATAATGGTAAATACCAACGTGCAAGTAACGCACTTTGAGTGTTATTATTAAATTTTGTCAAACAATAATCTCAATATATCGAATTTTATACCTTGCGGAAGGTGTGCATGATTCGGAGTTAAGGCGATCTTCGTGACGTCACACCAGGAAAATTGTAACCAATAACAGCACCAAGAAGATTCAGGAAGACGCCTGAAGGGGGTATCACACTGGGCCAATTCTCGTCATTCTTCAGCAAAAAATGGAGCTACCGCCAGTCTCCAGCACAAATCTCACCATTTGATGGAGCTAGGATGCTTCCCGCACTGGGTGGGAAGCTCCATTTTTTGATGGAGGTAGATTGTCAGCCTCTTTACAGCTCGCATTTAATCTCATTGATATCTCAATTATATGATGTTGAAATATATATTTTGCTACATAATTGTGTGTTTTGATTGTGAGAAGGGCTGCGGATAGACATAAACTAAGTGAATTAATGCTAAAATAGCTACACCACTTCCTATACCTACGCCACGGCGATTGGTATGAAACGAAAACATTAGGTTGTGTAGCAGGAGGAACTGTTTTTCAGTGGTCCAATCTCCCATCAGGAACTTGACCATTATATCCCTACAAGTCCCCCCTCCTTTCATAGTAATAGATGACTTAAATGCAAACCACCATTCATGGAGCCATAGAACACCCAATGCAGCAGGAAATGATCTTTTTAACTACTTCTACAATACCAACTACAGCTTACTATCAGAACCCTACATCCCTACATTCTTCAATCTACAAACTAATTACGCATCGTCTATAGATATATGCTTCGAAACGGGCACCCTCCTTCCAGATATAAACTCTTCAGCTGGGCCAGACTTGGGCACAGACCACCGACCATTAATTATACAATTTAAAAATTGCAACCCCCCAATATTCCCCATCTCGTTGCCCAAGTGGCGGATTCCTCCTCATTTTGATTGGCAACAATGGCAGAAAACAGTACAACTACCAGATACTAACTCCACAGATCCAAACATAATCCATAAAAAACTGATAGAGGCAATCAACAAAGCCGCTGAACAGCTCTTCAAGCTTACATCAGGACAACCCTCGAATAAAATCTTGAAGCCGTGGTGGACTGAAGAATGTTCAAAAGCAGTCGCACAGCGCCGCAGAGCAATACAAAAACAAAGAAGATCCAAATCACTACAAAACTGGATACTATATGCTAAGAAAATCATAAAATCGGCGCGGAAATCTTCTTGGAAAAGGTACTGTGGAAAAATTCCCATGATACCCCTCTTCCACAAGTGTGGGCAATGTTCAGAAAAATTATAGGACGACCCTCTTTCCCCTCCTATCCTTTCACCATAGATGGACAGCTGTGCATACTACCAAAAGATCGAGCTGACACAATAGCCAACTCCATACAAGCAAGACAAAATATCTTCCCCCTAGCAGATGCAGATCTAAACAGAATCAATGCAACCATCACAGCTGCCACGACACAACCCTCTCAAATGGACAAGTCGTTCACACTGCCCGAACTAGAAACGGCATTAAACGGCCTTCCAATAAGGAAAGCAGCAGGAATTGACCACATCCCATATGAATTCATTAAATACTTACCATCAACATTCCATCCATTCTTGCTAGACTTAATTAATACAACATGGACTCAAGGAAACCTACCCGACTCCTGGCATAATGGAATCATCCTCCCCTTCATAAAGCCAGGGAAAGACCCCTCACTCTCAACATCATACAGACCCATAACCCTCCTACCCAGCATAAACAAAATAGCCGAAAAAATGGTACAAGCAAGACTGACATGGTTCCTGGAACACAACAACATTATCCCACCAACACAGGCAGGTTTCAGACCCACTTGCACAACAGTAGACCAGGTACTAAATCTAGAGCAGGCTATCCTCTCTTCGCTTGCTAACAAAAAAACCTGCATAGTTGTATATTTAAACCTCTCAGCTGCATTCGACACAGTTCCCCATAAACTACTATTATCAAAACTAGCCTCTATAGGAGTAAAGGGGAAAATGCTCACATGGCTTCAATCACATCTTTCCAACAGGACAAGCCAAGTCTACCTTCAAGGCCAAATGTCAAAAATAATCAACAATAAGAGAGGACTACCCCAAGGGTCAAGCCTCAGCCCCCCCCTCTTCACGGCATATTTATCATACATGCCTGTGCTAACCCCAACAAACGCCATACAGTATGCGGACGACATAACGCTATACACTTCAGACCAGGATCCTCAGACAGCACAACGCAACATCCAGAACGCTCTCTCTACACTGGGGGAATGGTTAGAAAATGCCGGATTAAAAATCAACCCATCCAAATCAGTTTTCCAAACCTTCACTAGAAAAAAGAACATTCCACCTACAAGACTTACCATCAACGGGGAAGACCTCACACAAACCCAAAGTCATAAATATCTGGGGGTGATCCTAGATTCCCCACTATTAACCTGGACAAACCATATTGAGCACCTAGTTCAAAGCACAAGCCAGCGACTAAATATAATGAAGGCCCTCACAGGAACAACATGGGGAGCAGACACTGACATGCTCAGAATATTCTACATTGCCTACATAAGAAGTAAATTTGACTACTGCGCCCAAGCTTATTCCTCTGCTGCACCCACCACACTGCAAAAACTTGAGGTGATACAAAACTCGGCAATGCGGATTATGACAGGAGCCCGTAAATCATCGCCTATAGCTAGTCTGCAAAGCGAAACTAATCTAATACCCTTGAAGACCAAAAGAGACATACTTTGTGCATCATATTTTTCAACCACTTATAGTGCCCCACCATCACACCCCTTCTCGGCAACCCTACGAAGAGTACCAATTCAACCGCAGGGCGTCCAACTTCGCAAAGCACCATTCCGGGAAAGAATAGGTCACATTATTCACAGAAAAGCCCACATCTTCCTTGGCTGCCATGCAAATCTTATTGCACAGCCAGTTCCACCTTGGGAGTATAAGCCACCTTCTATATATACAGATCTAATTACCACATCAGGAAAAGAACGACACTCCTCTGAGCTCAAACAGGAGTTTCTGCAATTACTCTCCACCCGCCACCTCAACACTACCCATATATATACAGATGGATCCCAAATCACTGAAGGTATAATAGCTTCAACTTCAACAGCTTTATGGATCCCAGAATTCCACCTAATACTGGGATGGAAACTGCCTAGTCAAACCTCTATATTCACAGCTGAACTCTATGGAATCTACCAGGCCCTAGAAACCTTGAAAACACTCCCAGCAGGACAATATACTCTCTGCTGTGACTCAAAGAGTGCAATTCAAGCTATCAATTACACAGCAAAGAAGAACAGAGAGTTGGTATATATACCCCATACTACAGCAAATCACCAGTCATTTCCTTCATGGATACACCATAAGCCTACAATGGGTTCCTGGGCATACCGGTATACTCCACAATGAGATCGTAGATAACCTTGCCAAAGGTATGCACTCCCTCCAAAACATCACCCACCTCCCATACACCACATCAGACAGAAGCACCATACTCAGAAAAGACATTCTTGTAGACTTTAAGGACGAATGGAAAGTTACCATCTCTGGTACTCAATATGGGACCATAAAAAAGAATGGGCAATCTGGGAACACACCACTTACAAGAACAAGCCAATAAATACAGCGGCTCTCAGACTCACTCAGAATTGGCCACTCAAGACTGACAGCACACATGTTCAAGATGAAAATAGCAGACAACGAAAACTGCCAATTTTGTCAGACCCCAGAAACAGTGGAGCACTTCCTACTCTACTGTCACCGCCACTACAGCGCCCGCATGACTCTTCGAGAAGAAATTGCTCGAAGAGGAGGAATATTTAACTTAGAAAACATACTGGGTGGAGGCAACCTACCCCCAGCAGACAAAAAATCAATAGCCAATGCTTTGGGGACATATATACGCATAACCAACAGACTCTCCGACATATGAATCACAGTACAGTACAGTACGTACAAAAAACAAAAATACAGTACCAATCTACAAACCCACCTTTATTATCATCCAACCAAGACAATGCTTAACTTAACTTATGAGACAACTCGACTTTAATGACAAACAAGAATACATTTGACTACCATTGCTATACCAATACTAATCGCAACCAATATTGACCTACCCCTTGCTATACCAATACTAATCCCAACCAATATTTTCATACCCCTTTTCAGCTAACACATCTATCATCTATTTACTTCCAGACAAGACAAAAAGGACTTACAATGCTGTACTATCTTACTTTAACTAACCCAACTAACACATAAAAAGCTGTCCAACGCCAATAACGCCTGTGCAAATATCTGGAGATTCCTACTCCGTGTACATTGCACATCACAACCCTAAGAAGAAGAAGATGCCTATTTACTAAGAATCATTGAACAATATATTTAACCTAGCCTAACCTAACCTAGTATATTAGTAGACTATTTATGAATGTAAAATGTAAAAATATATTGTAACATTACCAAATTATTGAGATAAATACAGGTCTACCCGCATACACAGGATTATAGCCTACCAAGCATTCTACAACCTCCGAAAAGTTCAAAATATTTCCTCTTATATGCTCCAAATATAAAACATAATCACGCAAACTTGTAGATTGAGTCATATTGAAATATAATTGTCGATATAAATCCATATTACTCTAAATTATTGGTGAAACAGCACAATATAAACGATCGTTTAGTGCCGAGGTAACGACAGGGGCTCTGTCAGGCTATAGCCTATACAGTATTTTGTGAAAAAACTTCCTCATAGCTACTTATATAAGCTTCACACGCAAAACATAGCAACATTAACGTATAGATTGGGTCCCATTACACAAAGTTTGTCAATACCAATCCATATTATTCTACAGTTTAAGTGAAACCACTGTTCTATATATAGCCTACGCCACGGCGATTGGTATGAATTGAAAAAGTTTGAAATATAAATTTCCTCATATAAGCTTCAAATTTAAAAAAGATTACACTAACGTGTAGATTGAGTCATATTGCATTATAATTGTAGATGTAAATTCATATTACTATACATTACAGTATAGGTGAAACGGACCAATATAGGCTAAGGTCGGACGTTGTTATTGTTGTGTCGGAGACTCACGCAGCCAGGACGCTTGGCGTGTGTGATAGAATTTTCCGGCGCTACTAACTGGAAACGGAGACTGGAGATTGGAGAATGACGAGAATTTGGCCCAGTGTGATGCCCGCTTGAGAGGCTGAAAAGCTTGACTAGCCTAGATGTCTTGTGATTTGTGAGGCTGACTCTTAGAGTCCTAGGCCTATGAGCGGTAATTTCGTAACTTTAACTTCGTTGTATAACAACCTGTACAATGGACGATGATTATGAGAGCTCCTGTGAAAGTAGCCTAGGCCTAGTGAACAATTTGAAATGCCTTATAACCAGCGACGTGTCATATTTTTTTCTAGCTGTATTTAGACGATATTATGCAGCTTAGGAAGGATTTGTGGTAGTTGAAGTGGTTGGTTGATAGTTTGAAGTCTTATTATTGCTAGACGTCTTTCCTAAGCTGAATAAAATAGTCTAGCCTAACCTAATAGCCTAGATGCCAAAATATGATGAAAAGGAAGTCCCTGGTACTGAACAGGTTAATTGTGCAATGCACAATCAATTTAGTTAAACCGTATTTTTTATTTTTTATTTTTTTTCTATGTGATTGAGGGAGGCAAAAGGCATAACTGCCTATAGCGAGTGCCTCCCCCATAGTTGAAAGAGTGACAGGGCCAAAATCAAGGGACGTTCGAGCCAAAATGCCTGGACACACGGAGTTTGAAGCAATTTAAGTCATAGGAAGAGGGAAAGACTGATTCTGGGAGAGAGTTCCAGAGCTCAGATGTTGAGTAGAAGAAAGTTTGAGAGTAACGTTTCACTCTTGGGTTGGAGAGTTGCACAGAGTAGGGGTGGGATTGAGTTGCAAGACGGGTACCACGTGCCCTACGTAAAGGAGGTGGTATGCACTGGGATAGCTCTGAGGAACACTGATTATTATAGTAGCGATAGAATAGCGAGAGAGATGCAACATTGCGGCGGAGAGAGAGATTGCAGAGAGTTGGTGAGTGGACGGGAGTTAATGATACGAAAGGCCTTCCTTTCAACTTTGTCTAGGAGAGCGGTGTGAGAGGAACCTCCCCACACATGTGAACAATACTCAATACAAGGGCGCACTATGCCCCTGTACAGAGCAAGAAGCTGTGCAGGGGAAAAGAACCCCCTAAGGCGGTTGAGCACACCCAGCTTCTGGGAGGCTGCCTTAGCAAGACTGGTAATATGGTCCTTCCAAATGAGAGCAGAAGAAAAAGAGACACCAAGAATATTGAGAGAAGATGAAGGGTTGATTTTTGTATTGTTGAAGAATAAGGGATAGTCCGCTGGGAGATCCTGACGGGTAGATAGATGGAGAAATTGGGTTTTGGAAGCATTAAAGTTAACAAGGTTTTCTCTGCCCCAATTGGAAATAGTATTTAGATCAGAATTTAAGAGTTCTATGGCTTCATTACGTTTGTCGTTGAGGGATTGCTGGCTGGGGCGTTCTGAAAAACTAATGGAGTAGTGTAAGGTTGAGTCGTCTGCGTATGAATGGATGGGAATTAAGGTACAGTTAAGGAGATCATTTATAAAAATTAGAAAGAGAATAGGAGATAGGACAGAGCCCTGAGGAACACCGGAGTTTATAGGGTGAGGAAGTGAACAATGGCCGTCCACAACCGCAGCTGTGGAACGGCCGGAAAGGAAATTAGAGACAAAGGCACAGATGGAGGGATAGAAACCGAAGGAGGGTAGTTTAGAAATTAAAGATTTATGCCAGACTCTATCGAAGGCTTTCGATATGTCTAGTGCAATAGAAAAAGTCTCACCGAAGTCCCGAAAGGAGGATGACCAAGAGTTAGTAAGATATGAAAGAAGATCACCAGTAGAGCGACCCTTAAGGAAGCCATACTGGCGATCTGAGAGCAGATTATGAGAAGAGAAATGCTTAAGAAATTTGGAAGCAAGAATAGTTAAGGATGATAATCTGACCGTATCAGTTCGAACCAGAAGCTGCACAGCAACCAACAGTGTCAGAGGCGGGGGCGGCAGGACAGGCTCCGACAGTCTTCACTCTTCAGGCGTCGGGCTCAAGCTGTAGGTGGACACTTGCTATTGCTTACACATGAACCCCAGGCCCAGGGAATAGTAGCCTAGCCTAAACATAGGCTAATCATTTTGCAATAGGCCTAATTATTATTTTTAGGGTGTCAAATGGGATAATTTTGTTTCAAGACTGGGCTGAAGATGAGAAAGAATAGGCCCTAGGGTAAAACATCGAAATAGGTACAGTATTGTGGTCTCTTCTACCGTAATTGAGTACTGCCAACTTCAGCTGGGTGGTATTCTTTCTGTCTTTCTTCTTTGGCGTATTCACACACGTAAGCTAATTCCCCTATTAACTGTTTAACACTCCACTTTAAAGGTAAAATATATCATATTTAAGCATTTCCATTATCCATAGGTCTTACCAGTTATTGAGTGAATAGGCCCTATGTGTGCGTGACAGACAAGATTCGCCAGTTTGTCGATGCGGACAAGGCCTAAAGCTTTCTAAATATTCATAAAACCATATCACCTGCACTCAAAATGGCGGTTACTAGCGATGATCAGCTGACCCTGTGTTCGATTCCAGAGTTATGAAATGCACCCTGTGGCAAACTAGGCTATGGATTTTTATAAAAACTAATGCGATTTTTGTGGTCGGTCAATAAAAGTACCATTGTTTTGGGTGGCCTGACGCTACCTTTACCGCATAAATGATAAATCTACCTCTTATATGTTATATTTTATATATTTCAAAGTAAGATATGGTCACCATAAGTGTATCAAGTTGAAGCCAAAGCCATTTTCCAAATTATGATGTATAGTGGTAATTTTTTGCAATTACCTTGGAAATAATGGCTATAAATCGCGAATTGTGCAATAAATATGTGTTATACTGTATTTATTTATTGACATGCTCTTATGTAGTTTTCGTATATAATCGAAGAATAATGTACGGGGTTTTAGAACTATCAAAACAGTCTTTCTCATTCTGTGAATAAAGATGGCGGACTTTCGGTCTCTCGTCATATTTCAGGCTAATATGGAGAATGTAGCTTCAGTATCAGCATTTCCACATGTGATTTACAATTGTGAATAACTGAACATCTTGTATGACGAGGAGCTGCTTTAATTGGCGAAAATAGGATAATATTAAGACAATTCGGATGGCCTTAAATCGACTTAGGTAAGTATTCGAATTACGTATTATTATGTGGCCTAGGTAAGAAATATGCATATACTGTATATATATGCAAAGCTGAAGGCTCTCTGAATCATATGTAGGAGGTATAAGAAAGATATGAATTAAATTACCAACGTTATAGGGTGGTACCGTCATCCGGTAAACCAAGGACCATCCTCCATCCACCGATAAATTCGCCGTTTCGCGCCAACTTCACAGAGGTTCACCATGTTATTACATGGCTGCCGTAAGCCGATTTTAGTGTTTTAAGTGACTTATGAATAGTTTAGAGTGTGCTCTTTATGAATATACCAATGAAAGTTATATACAGAAAGTTTTTATATGCGTAATGTGCAAATGAAAATTGGTACTTTAATTGGCCGACAGTGACCATCTCGGCCTTGTGGCATGTGGTGAGGTTGACCTTCCGCTGGTCATGCAAGTGGATGGAGAGGATGGGGCCACTCTTCTTGTGGAAGATGTCCGTCTTCTTCGTCTTGGTTGGGTAGCCTGGTATGCCCTTCCTCTTGGCCTTGACTGTGCCGACAGTTCCGGTCTTGCGATCATGGAGGAACTTGGTCAGGATAGGCGACGTGTAGTAGTTATCGGTGTAGAGAATGTGGTTCTTATGGAAGTGCTTCTCCATCATCTTCTTTACTACAGCGCCGCCAAAACCAATGTGGGGGTCAGTCTCAATTTCTCCACCCCTGCCGCTGTAGACCACAAAGTTCAGCACATACCCCGTCAAACAGTCGCAGAGGACGAAGAGCTTGATGCCGAAGCGGTGTCTCTTGGACGGGATATACTGTCGGAAGTGCAGCCTACCACGGAACAGGAACAGGACCAGAGACTCGTCGAGGCACATCTTCTGGTAAGGAATCAGGTAGGTGGTGAACCGATGACGTATCATGTCATACAGCTTCCTGATCTTCCATAATGAGTCAGGAAGGTGGACTGCCATGTTGTTTGTCAGGTGGAGATAGGAGAGGATGTCGAAGTACCTGTCCCTGGACATGTACTTGCCAAATGCTGGAGTCATTATGAGGTCGCCAGTGATCCAGTAGTCGGCCAGAACGTGCTTCCTTATATGTGTCATCAGCATTGTGAGTGCCAAGAACACATATAGTTCTGCCACAGTGACAGCTCTCCATGCCACCATCTTGGCACTGGTCTTCCTCCCAAGAAAGTTGGCACAGATAGCATGGTGGTTATTTGTCTTTTCGACGAGGTATTCCATGACTTCATTGTCATAGAAGCCACAGAAAAGTTCAATGGGGGTAGCATCTGGGCCACAGGGATATGCTGGTGACACCCCGGAACCCATCTGTACCTCGTCAAAGGCAGGACAATCTGGCTCAAAATCAGCCCCATCTGTCCACACAAACAAGTCGGATGCTCGAGCACGTGCAGCTGCAGCAGGCACACGCCCTGGACGCCCTTGGCCACGCGGACGCCCACGCCCACGCCCAGGGGCATCGGCGTCGGCAGGCTGACCACGACCTCGCCCTCGAACTCGTCTTGTCGGGACTTCCTCCTCTTCCACATCCTCTTCGTCGTCGTCCTCCTCCTCAGGCGACGTCAGGTCATCTGGGGCAATGTTGGGGTCGTCAGCATCCTCTTCAGGAGACAATTCGGGTGAAGAAGTGACCGGGCGTCGGCGGCATAGGGCGCGGGAGGTTCAACAATGGGAGCCTCAGCCTCGGGAGTTGGGCTCCTTTTGCGGCGAGCCGACGGCTTCTCCGCAGAAAATAATGCTCTATGATGTGGGGCCCGTGGTGGCACACTGTGGGAGGACAATGCCGCCCCACTAGTACCACTTGTAGAGGCCCTTTGCACATCCTGAGGGCGAGATGAAGCCGAGGGCTGTGGGTGACCCGCGCGGCGTCCCGGGTCAAGGGGTCGGGACAAAGGAATGCGGGTGGTTGCTAGCCCAGGGTCGGCGTCACTATCACTATCTTCACCTTCCCTAGCTTTTTCTGCTGCCCTGCGTGATTTCTTGGCTGCACTTTTCACTAAAGATTGTTTGTAAAAATATTTGCCCACTTTCAAGGGCGTACGGGCAGGCAAAGGGAAGGTCCTGGGCTTGGGCTTGGGCTAGGCCTAGGCTGACCTAGCAAAGATGGTGAGGGGGTAGGCCTAGATTCTAGCACACTTGGAAGTTCAATAGCACCTTCCTGAAACACTTCCACATCAGGATCATCACTACTGTCTCCCCCCTCAAATAAATCCACATTGTCGTCGTTTCCAAAACCAACGAAATAGTCATCTTCGCTTGCACTTATAAATTGTTCTTTGTCCACCAAGCTTTCGCCACTGCTCTCTTCAAGGTCAAAAAGTTCTCGCTGTATAGCACTATCACTCAACAAACGTTTCACTTTCTTTCGTTGAGCTTTCTTCTCGGTTGCAACAGGCGTCGAAGTTGCGAGCGGGGTAGCAGTGGGGCGCGCGGGAGGTTGCACAGAATCGGACGCGTCGGAATTAATGATTTCACTATAACTCGCCATGACGGGCACGTAGGCACTGATAACGGTAGTAGTTGAGGTTTGTTGGCGCTGCGATCGCCCCTACAAAGTAAATTTTGGCCGCGCGCTTTTCAAAGCATGCTTTCAAGCATAGGGATTTTAAAAGGACACCCGGGTACCAGCCTATCTGCCGCGCCGTCCTTTTAAAAGGACACCCGGGCTGGAAGGGTTAACCAGGTGGACGTGAGTCGACGGCATTGTAAATCCCTGCCAGTACCAGCGTCGGTTATAGACGACAGCGCTAATTGAACATTAATAGAAGGCTCGTAGAGGGTTCAGATTTGTATGGGAACTGCTTTAGGATCCCACGGAACAATACCGATGGTTGGCAGCCCCCTAAGTCCAGCCGCGTGCACGCTGGAGCGATTTTCCAGTATTTTGCCTACCCATCACCCCATGTTAATTGCGACTTTCCGCCGCCCCCCCAGGACCCCTAAATGACCTAAGTGAGCGTTTTTTTGTGGTTTTTCCTTTAATACTAACCCATCCCATGTGGTTTTCAGGAAAACAAAAATTGAAAAATGGCTGGGTCTGGAGTGTGCATTTTTATTAAATCAGCTGGGGCTTAATGGGTTAAATAGGTTAGGTTTTTCATCGAATATGTAAACTATTGCCTCTCGTGCAAGACGCGTCCCTAAGCTTCTCAAACACTGTTGACTAGACCTAGGCCTATGTCACTTTCCCCCAGGAATAATAAAAGGCAGTGGACGGTGGCTAATTTGTATATGTAATATGCAAGGGGTGACCCGTATGTCAGCACTTTGGCTGATGTTGGTACAGTACTGTATAGTGCTAACCGTGTCGCAGCAAGACTCGATAAGGGTTATGTTAGCGGGCGAACCGTCCGCCTTGTTTACATAGTCGCATGCTCGCATTAACATTCGCGTCTAATTTGACTGCTGTTATTTGCCCCTGCTGGTAATATATATGAAGATGACAATACGTCATGGGGGGTGAGGGGAACAAAGCCCCCCCTCAACCCATTATTGTATCCCAAGGCCAGGTGTTGGATAAATTGTTTGTTGAGGGAGGCTTTGCACCCCACACCCCATGACTTATTGTCATTATCATATATATTACCAGCAGGGGCAAATAACAGCAGTCAAATTAGACGCGAATGTACAGTAACTACGAGCGTGCCACTATGTAAACCAAAAGGTACGGTACACCCACTAACACAACCCTTGCCCAAGACTCAACTACAGTAGGTCCATCTGCAGTACTGTATCTACAAACCATACCAGCCTCAACAGTGCCGCAACAAGACAGTACGGCACCATACCAAGACTCTACTGTACATTAGGCAACTTGGACTTTAGAACAACAAGATCCTGCCACAACACTGCCCTACCATGTAACACTGCTGCCGACTCTGGCGTTGCGCCAACAGCGCCCAGGTTAAACTAGTAGAGTCCCTTGTGGCACCTAAGCGCACTCCACCAGTCTCGGCATTGCCATACCAAGACAGTGCCTGAGTGCCAATAACAGGGCTTTATTGTATAGGCTACTAATGGCAGTTGGTCCACAACTCATTCTCCACGCCCCTTATTAGTCGCCTTATACAACATGCAGTAAGAGGGCAGGTGCCCAACCCTGAAAGGAGTTGAAATAGGAGAGCTATCCCCCCGCCAAAGGCGGCTTTCTAGGGCCTTTCCTAGCTGATGCTGAGAGGATTGGGTTCTAGTCATGTGGTGATGGGCTGGTCTATCAGAGTGAGAACTGAGCGATCTCTGCCATACCCATAGCTTACTCTGACTGTTCCTTTTACTTATTTATTTTCTAGATCTCAAGTGACGGCGTCTCTTCCGTGGATTGACCTCCCAATCTATCAAGATTGGAAGCCAAAGCATCACATTTTTCCTTTGCCCCTCAGCTTTCTCTTCATAATTGCTGAGGGGCACAGGGCCCTGGGTGGGGCTTTCGTTTCCTGGGCGTTTCTGCACCCTATTCAGCTCCCCGCCATGAAGTGGCTTCGGTCACCCAGGCTTTATTGTGGTCGGCAGGGAGGGTTCTGTGGGGGTGCTCGGTTATGGCCTTGGCCTTGCTCGGGGCCTTGGGGCTGTTCGGCCAGGCAGCTTGGGGAACAAGAACAAGAACAAGAAGAACAACAACATGCAGTAAGATGCATGGGGTATATTAATTTCTTCCTTCACCATAAGATGAAGGCCTCCTTAACCCTGGGGGGGAATGCATCCCTCTCTTCGACCTATTGACCTTCGAGTTCCGTTTTTCACACAGCATTCTAAACATAATTACTAAACCAAACTTTGCAACGCTCACTCATTATCACTCATTATCACTCATAAGAGCAGTATCATCAGCTAACCGTAGCACAGGCAACTTCCATCGCTCCATTGCCTTACTAGTGTACTGCAACATCCTCTGCTTTTCCTTGGATTTATTTCATGACTCCATCCATACAATATGTGCTGTATAGGCTACTGAACATCCATGGGGACATTACACACCCATGCTTTATTGAAGAAATCGCTATGCTCATTCTCTACACGCATTGCTGCTCTTTCACCCTCATACATGCTTTTCACTGCTTCCAGCAACTTACCAACTACTGGTACTTGCTATATCTTCAGTACTTTCCACACACATTCTCTACCTACTGTCTTAGGCTTCTCCAAGTCCATGAAGGCAGCATAAACTTCCATTTCTTCTGCAGATACTGGGTACTTCTTCACAAGAAGATCTGATCTACACAGCCTCTTCCCTTCCTAAACCCATCTTGTTCCCCATCTACTCATTGCCGTTATATCACTATCCTACAGTACCAGTGATGGGTCTATTTTAACCCCGCTTTCATTTCCCAGGTTAAAGTGCTTTCTTAGCTTGCTTCATCAGTAGAACTCGCCCAATTTATCTTTCACGCCCTTACTAGGCCTACTTCCATTGTCACCCTCCCTAACTTTCTTGACCTTCCAAAACAATTTCTTCTAAATTTGTCATCTACTGTTCTCGTGCTCAGGCTCACTACTCTTTTTCTTCACTTACATTTCCCTTTTCTGCCTCTCCAAATTTTCATTCCCTCTACTACCCAACCACTCTTGTATGCTTTCTTTTTCTCTTCAACTGCTTGTTTCACCTCCTTAGTCCACTATACTGTTTAATCCTTTCACTTCCTTCCCCTCCTCCTAACTCCTCACATGCTGGCCGTAGCTCGGTTGGTAGAACACTCGCCTGTAAACCTCACGGTCAAGGGTTTGAGTCTCAGGCCATCCAGTGTGTTATTGGCAGACGCCAGTGCTGTGGTGGAGGATGCAATCTAGCTATCTGTTCACCAAAGTCACTGTTCATCAGGGCACCCACCTTAATCCAGCTATTGAGCAGGGAGTGCATGGTTGTAAAAACTGCATCATTATTATCATGCTGCATATCTCTTCCATAAACACAAAGCACACCCCTTACACCTTCTCCATTCGCTTCAAGTCAAACCTATCTAGGTGTCTTCTACTGCTTTTTTTAACTCTTCCTGTAACCTTTTCCCTCTCTACATGACTCCTCCTCCATCCTGCCTTACTCTATCTTTCCTCACCCACTTTGTCTGTACTCACATATTTGCTACTACCACATTATGGTCAGACAACCCCCATACCCTCATTACCCCAAATACCCCCTAGCATGAAACACAGATTACCTCATTCGTTCATCTATACTGTACATATAAAATCAGTCGGCACATTTCGTTCAACCATCTCTACTTCCCTTCTCCACTCCTCTCATTGTGTACCGGTACCGTACCTTTTTATCTTTCTCTGCCTGAAGAAGTGGCAACCATCAGCCTCCTCCCCACACATACGTCCACAGTTGCATAGCTTATTAACCCAGGAACTACTATGTTCCTTCCGCCAGGCACGGTATTTAAACATGTACATCAAATCAAATACTGTGCCAGTGCCGGGAAATGTCTCAAAATTGGGCGACACATAGAAAGTAGTGGCATCTCTCCATGCTAACTAGTATAGTTTGGTAATATAAGTACTGGTACGGTAGCTTGTTAGCAGTTTGTGATACGGTGAAACAACATGGTGAAACACATACAATAGCACTGGATATATCAAAGGCATTTGATAGAGTCTGGCATCAATCCTTATTGTCGAAGATGTCACACTACGGCCTTGCATCATTAGTTCCACTAATTTCTTCTTATCTTCATAACAGAAAAATACGTGTAATGGTAGATGGCCTTTATTCTCAATTTCACTCAATAAATGCTGGTGTTCCCCAGGGATCAGTTTTGGCCCCAACTCTGTTCCTCATTCATATCAATGATCTCATATCTACCACTCATAATCCAATACATTCCTACGCAGATGACTCAACACTCCACAGTTCCTTCACATTTACCAATTCTTTCACCCAACCCGATCTTATAAATTCAAAAATAAACACTGCAATTTCTCTGAACCAGGACCTTTCTAGAATTAATGAATGGGGACAAGAGAATCTAGTTTCCTTTAATGCACAGAAAACCAAGTACTGTACATTCAATTTTCTAACCGACAGAATCTCACTGACTCCCATATATTTTTTAATGATGTAAATATTCCCACTTCCCCTAGTATTGACATTCTCGGTGTAACATTAACTACTAACTTGAGCTGGACACATTATGTTAGAAGCATTGCTAAGAATGCCTCTAAAAAACTGGGACTCCTGTACAGAGTTCGAGAATTCTTCACTGACGAGCAGTTGGCCGTAATATATAAAAGTCATGTGCGCTCTCAGATGGATTACTGTTCACCTCTGTGGGGTGGAAGTGGAGTGGTTGCATTGAGGCAGTTGGACAAAATTCAAAATAAAGCTATTAGATTAATCAATAACCCTGCAATGACACAGGACCTTCCTACATTAGCCATACGAAGAAACGTTGCATCCCTTGCATTATTCTACAGATATTTTCACAGCAATTGTTCCGAGGAACTTGCTTCAATTGTGCCGCCTCTCCACATCTTTCCCCGTAGAACTAGGGCAGCTGAGAGCGCCCATGAATTTACACTTTCTCCTCCACAATGCAGAACTTCTGCTTATCAGAATTCATTTATCCCCAGAGCTACTACTCTTTGGAATTCACTTCCCTCGAATTGCTTTCCACAAACTTACAATCAACAAATGTTTAAATCCAGTTGTTACAAACATTTTATGAATGGAGGATGCCTTTAGGCACATGGACCTTTTTGTTTTATCTGTGTTTTTCCTTCCTCCGTTCATAGTCTCTTTTAAAAAAAAAAAAAAAAAAAAAAAAAAAAAAAAAAAACGGTACTGTACCATTTTTTACCACATTAAAACTCTAGATAATTGCAGGTGTCTGTGTGGGAATTGTGATGTGATGGACACCGATGAGGAGTGTAAATGCTGTCAATAAATAATAAATGTAAGAATATATTCATGTTGTTATAACCAGGGATGGAGTGAATACAAGAGTTCAGTATTCAAATACGAATACTTTTCCATAAATTAATTAACTTTTTTACTATAGGCCTAGCTAATTACCGTACCTTATGCAATTGTTAACTATTTTATGACTGATAACAGACACTACCTGTATTCAATACTGGTATTTAAACTTATATAGTGTAGTAACTACTGTAGATATATGGTATGGTATTAAATTTGTGAATATGACGTGATACGAACGATGACAGCTCTCTCTGTATTTGCCATATTATTCTAAGAATACAAATAATTTGACCAAATATTTGAATACGAATGCACATACTTTTACTTTTATTTACAAGAATTCGAATATGAATACCCTGAATTACTGTATTCGAATGAATTCGAATACGAATAACAAAAACGAATACTCCATCCCTGGTTATAACTTCAACAGTACGGTATATACAGTAACTATCTCGAGTCGGCCACCCCTAGCTATGGGATATGTGCCTAAGTATAGGCCTATTCACACAAACTTAGTAGTATATCTTCACACTTATTGAAACTTCACTATGCCAGTATGTAATATTTTAAAAGGATTAGCAAATTTGGAACCAAATAAAAAGTGTATTTGCTGTATAGAGTAGTTCTGCTAAGACAGGTACGGTACAGTATTGTAAAGTGGGGTGACTTTGGACTGGGGGTACACTTTTGACCTTTCGCAGTATTTTGTAGACCTACTGTCATCAAGGCAATATGAAAGCGATTTCACAACAAAAAATAAAAAAAATATGACACTTAAGAGATATCATTAAAGTAAGTAGGAAACAAATCCCAAGTCAATCACACAAATATATACCGGTACCGTACTGAATAGGCTAAAAAAAAAAAAATAAAAAAAAAAAAAAATTGTAAAGTTGGTGGGAAAATTCTGGCTACCTTTGCTCATACAGAAGAAATGAGATTATACAGTACTGTACAGTGTATATGCTGTATGTGAATGACGGTCATCATTTGTTGTTATTATATTATTATTTTGTTTTCTATGTCTCAACTTCTGGACTGTAGGCTGTTCAGTAGCCTGTAACTCGTACGAGGCCCCAGGATTATCAATTGAAGCTTTGAGATGATGGGTGCTTCATGTGTCGCACTAGATGAGATGGAGACAATGGAGCTTCAAGGTGTTGGTTGCTTACTTTCTGCCACAATAGATTTATGTTCATACACAGGGACATACCCCATAGCTTGAGATGGTCTAATAAAAATATATATTCACACACATCTAGATCGCCTAGGAAAAGACCCAGAGGCCTCCAGCATTTCACCGGCCCCAGCCACTCCCGGAGAGGTTCCGGTCTTAGCATGCAGACACGCAGCGGAGCGTACCACAATGCGCGCCCACCTCACATCCAGACATGACCCTTCATATACATCGGCTCCCCGGGTCAGACGCTTGATGGACTACACATTATCTAGTCCAACTGGCACCTGACCCAACTATTCACAAGAATTCTCTAATCATTCCTATTTATTACCACTGCTCTTGCCTGTTCTACAGTCATCTCTGTATCTTTCAACGCTTGTACTCCACAATCACTCCATCTCAACGGAGGTAAGTCTTCCTCCCTCCCCTTGTATTTGACTCATATACAGTACTCTCTTTGTAAACCTTTCATCTCCCATTCGCTCAACATGTCCATACCAGCACAGGACCCTTCTGTCCACTCTGGCCGACAAAGGTTTCTGCTGTCCCACTGTCCAACGTACCTCTTCACTTCTCAATGTGTCTCTACGAGTCTCTCCACAAATACTCTTCAAGCAGCTCATCTCCCATCACATCCAACTTCCTTCTCTTTTGCCTTCAAAGCCCATGTCTCAGCCCCATACATAACAGTTGGTACAACTATCCCTTGATACATTGCACTTTTAGCTTTCATTCCGAGATTTCTCACCTTCCACATACTTACCATTGCTCCGAAAACTTTCTTTCCTTCACGCACTCTCTCTTTTACTTTCATTTCCACACATGTGTCCTTGCTTATCATTCCTCCCAGATATTTAAAACACTCAACTTGTTCCAGTATTTCATCATCCAGTCTCACATCTAGATTCACCCTACAAGCACCTCTATTACACACCATCACTTTACTTTTATTGATGTTCAATCTCAGCTTCCCCCTCCGACATGCCATACCAAATTCTTTGACTTCTCGCTGCAGTTTCTCTTCAGAATCCGCTACCAATGCTATATCATCAGCAAACAGCAACTGGTAGAACTCCAAATATATACCACTCTTTCCTACTATGACAGAGTGGATAGAGAAGGTTTGTGGAAAGTACTTAGAATATACGGAGTAGAGGGCAAGTTGTTGAAAGCAGTGAAGAGCATGTATGAGGGTGCAAAGGCGGCAGTACGTGTGGAGAGTGAGCAGAGCGAGTTCTTTGACCTGAATGTTGGTTTGAAACAGGGGTGTGTGATGTCCCCGTGGTTGTTTACTGTATATATGGATGGAGTTATGAAAGAAATACTATCAAGAGCAGTGGATGTTGGTGTATCGCTGAAAAGGGAGGGAATTGAGTGGAAGCTACCTATACTGCTGTTTGCGGATGATACAGTTCTGATGAGTGATAATGAATGGGAGTTGCAGGGTCTGGTAAATGAGTTTGGAACAGTGTGCGAAAAACGGAATTTGAAGGTAAATACGGGGAAGAGCAAGGTTATGGTCTTCGAAAGGGGTGAAGTCACAGAGTGTGAGGTGAAGCTGAACGGTCAGGCTATGGAGATCGTCAACTCTTTTAAGTATCTGGGCAGTGTGTTGAGTAAAGATGAGACTATGGATGAAGAGGTGCGGGAGAGGGTACAACAGGGGAAGAGGGTTGTAGGAACGCTAAAAGCAGTAACAAGAAATAGGGTGGTCAGTATGGAAGTGAAGAAGTCCTTGCATGACAGTGTGGTAATCCCGACACTGACTTACGGAAGCGAAGCATGGACGTTGGTTGAGAGACTCAGACCAAGAGTGAGAGCAGTGGAAATGAATTACTTAAGGAGTGCGTGCGGAGTTACATGGAGGGATAGACAGACTAATGAGGAAGTAAGAAGGAGGTGTGGTGTGGAGGTAGATGTGCTGGAAAGTGTGAAAAGGAACAACTTGAGATGGTTCGGCCATATGGAACGTATGGAGGGCGAGAGAATGACTAAGAGGGTGTACGAGAGCGAGGTGGAGGGACAGAGGGGGAGAGGTAGACCGAATATGAAGTGGAAGGATGGCGTGAGGAACTACATGAACGAAGGCGGTGCTGGTTGGGGGGAGGGGCGTCGACTGACTGGGGACAGAGGTGCATGGGGGCGGTTCATTCGTGGCCACCCCTTCGGGGATCACGGCGTCAGGCAATAGATAGATCCTACTAAACTCAATCCTCTACCCATAGTTCTCATTTTCACCTCCCTAACCACACCATTAAACAGCCACGGTGACATTACACAACCCTGTCGTTGACAACACTAGATGGCGACACTTTATTTATAAACGTCACTTGATTGGAGAGAGCAGCTATACGGTACCGGTAGTTCACAGCATCTTTGAATATGGTCGGGCATCTTTTATGCTATGAATTGGTGACGATATAGGGGGTATTTTCTTGACATGTTGGTGTAGCCAGGATACTGTACTTGTAGATCAGCAGGAAAGAATGTTGTGAGGCTGAACCCATACCTGACTGCATGATTGATCATCCAGGGTTTAGATCTGTTGCCTTATGCCCGTGGAATCTTCAGGCTGTCTACTATGCTTATAGGACACTCATAGGCTAAAGATGATGAATAGCCTAACACTAATAGGTCAAGTATTAAATTCAAAGCAAGACAAGAGGAGCTGAATATATTGATCCAGACCTACAAGTCGAAGAGCTGCAATGGAAATTATAAAAAAAAAAATAACTGTATTAGGGTATAGCCTTATAATCAATCACTACTTACGATGACGAAAAATATATCATACTAAGAATGGCGAAGCGGTATCAATATACTTTCGGTGTGGACAGGCGGGGACGGTGGCCTTCTGAAACAATACAGGGCGATTACTCAAATCATGTTTGGACCTAACTCAATTAATATGTAACAGGGACTCCCTAGAAAGGAGAAAGCCAGGCAAACGCCGAGACGCCCAAAGCAAGGGGGCACACGTCCGACACGCCTGGATCACAACCGTAAAGAGGCAGAGTAGCACGCTAGAGAATCTGGCATCACGTGCAAGGGAAGCAATACGACAGCACAGCTGGAGGGCTGAGGCACCGGGAGATTTGAAATTATATTCTTTTTTTAAATTTTATTTCTAGTGGTATCCATTTTTCAATGATGAGCCCTTGGTAAGATTTAATGGGTATTAACCAAGGATTGTTTTTATGCTATATACGTAATGGTTGTGATAAGGCTAACTATATTGGGAAACTGTTGGAACCGCACAGACAAATTACTGGGATTCACTAGTTAATGTTCATTGTCTTGTATTAGGTGTATTCTGACCACGACCGTACATATCCGGTAGATTATTGAAGCGTGGGGTTTAAATTAACAGCCCACTAACATTTTCTAGAATCTGCCCTATAGATATCAGCAGTGGCTGATATCTGGAGTTCACCCGTAATGCTCTGAGAACCTGCAAAAAGTGCTTATTACCAGTATATGGAATGCAACAAAATGCAGTGTTATAGGATAATCGCATAAGGGAAATAAAATTGGAGCATACTCTTTATTGCATTAATCTAATAAGTTAGTATTTCTATGAAAGGGTTAAAGATAAAACAAATTCTTACTAATCTTACAGTTTCTTACAGTAGATCCTCTGGAAAAAAGCAAACTAGGCCTGTGTATCCCAATTTTTCAGTCTGCTTACCGACAGCATCATTCAACTGAAACAGCATTGATTAGAGTACATAATAATCTAGTTGAGAACATTTGCAATGGTGTGGCCTCACTATTGGTCTTGCTTGATCTCTCTGCGGCTTTTGACACAGTGGATCACGAGTTGTTATTGAGTGATCTTTATGATTGTGGTGTGCGTGACTCCGCTCTCTTGCTTCTTGGGTCGTACTTGTCAGGTAGATCCCAGAGTGTGATGGTAAATCAAGTGGTCTCGGACTCGACACCCCTGCAGTATGGTGTTCCGCAGGGATCAGTTTTGGGTCCTATCCTATTTATAATTTATATTAACAGTTTGTCTCTTCTGCTTCGTGCACATAAGGTCACCTTTCACTTTTATGCAGATGACACCCAGATTTATGTGAGAATCACAAATATAGTTGATATACGGAGTAAGATGGAATTGTTGATGTCTGATATCAAGAAGTGGATGAGAGCGAGAAAACTTAAACTAAATGATGATAAAACTGATATTCTCATCATCCGAGGAAATAGAAGAGCTGATGATATGGTAGGTGCCCTCTCCATCAATGTGGGTGGATCTCAGCTGCGACCGGCCAACTCTGTTCGAAATCTGGGTGTATATGTGAACTCCCGATTAGATTTCAAAGAGCATGTAAACCAGATAGTTAAAAGTTGTTACTTGCACATCAGAAATCTCTATTTGGTGAAGCCGTTTATAACCAGACGTTGCCTCCTGACGTTGGTTCACTCATTGGTCTTCTCTCGTGTTGATTATTGCAATGCCCTGTTGGTGGGTCTTCCAAATTATATTTTGAAGAAAGTTCAGTCTGTTCTTAACAGGGCCGCAAGACTAATTTTTGGTGTTCCACCTAGAACTCCTACTACATCTCTTCACATAGAACTGCACTGGCTGCCAATAAGAGCAAGAATAGAATTTAATTTGGTGACTTTTAAGGTTCTCAAATTTGGTGAGCCTAGGTACCTTGCGGAGCTGCTCAGGCGCCCACCGGCACACCATGGTGTAGTTGTGCATCATGACAATGACCCTTTTCGTCTTGATGAACCAAGGGCTTTCCAGCAGTCTTCTTTCTTTGAGAGGTCATTCTCCTACATGGCTCCGAGGTTGTATAACAGGTTGCCGCTGTCCATGAGACAACTGAGTTCTGTTGAATGCTTCAAGAGACAACTTAAGACTTTTCTCTTTGAGAGAAGCTATGATCTTGAGAGAGGTGTCATGACAGATGGCTATAGAGTTTAGGCTATTTTGCCACTGCTAGTGATTGTTAAATGTGTGTTGTATATGAGCCTTCTTTTGATGCATTGATTTTTGTTCTTTTTTCTTTCTCTTTTCGAGCGCTAGTGAATTCTTCGGAAAAATTGGCGCTTATGAGAAATAAGTAACATGCTTATTATTATTATTATTATTATCCAGCTCAGTGGCAGTACTTGCACTACTGCGGTCGTTCACTGTGTTGGCGGCAGCAGACGCAACATTTTTACTATTCTGTATTTTTGCTTTATAATCAAACTTCAAATCTTGTCTTCCCCATGCTTTATCAAGATTGCTTCAAACTTCCTTATTGATTCGGAATCGACTACATACTGGGGCAGCGCGTTCCACTCATTTACCACTCTTATCACAAAATGAGTTCTTTGCCTTTTCAAGCCTATTTCTGTCTTTGTAAATTTTCTTAGAGTGTCCTCTCGTTCTTGTTCCCTCCCTCATCAAGAAGATACCTTCACACACATCCTCATTGTGCTTTCCTGCCACTATCTTAAAAGTCTCTATCATATCCCCTCTCTTTCTCCTATATGCCAGTGTTCTCAACCTCTGCTCATAGCCCGCGTTCTTCAACGTTGGTACTAGCTTGCTAGCTCTCCTCTGCACTTTCTCCACTGCTTCTATATCCTTTACCATATATGGAGCCCACACCTGGTTCGCATATTCCAGGTGCGGCCTAACCAGCGCTGTATAGAGATTCTTGAATATTTCTTCGTCAAGTGACACAAATGTCCTCCTTATCAGCCCTACAATTCTATTGGCTTTGTTTATCTTTTCCGCTAAATGTTCTGAGAAATTTAACTTCTTGTCTATCGCTACTCCTATATCCTTTTCTGCATTCACTTCCTCCATCGCTTCATACATGCTGTATCCTACCTTGTCTATCTTGCTAGTCCCAATCCGCATGTACTTGCATTTTTTTGGATGAAAAGGCATTAACCAATGTTCAGACCATCCCTTCATGCCCTCCACATCTCCTTGAAGCAAACCCACATCTTCCTTACTCCTCACTCTTCTATACAGCTTAGTGTCATCCGCATACAGGTATATCTCACTTACATTGGTTATAACTTCAGGTAAGTCGTTGATAAATATAGCGAACAGTAGTGGTCCCAACACAGATCCCTGAGGTACCCCCACTTGTAATTTCCCTCCACCCCGAGCCTATTCCATTCACCAGTACCCTCTGTCTCCGATCTTTCAGGAAGGCTTCTATCCATTTCACACATTTCTCCCATATACTATAGCTTCTAACTTTCTCTATTAACCTTTTATGTGGGACCTTATCGAAGGCCTTCATAAAATCGCAATATACCACGTCTATTACATCACCATCCTCCAGAGTTTGCATCCAATCATCTACCACCTTAATTAGCTGTAGTACCGTCGACCTCCCCGGCAAGAATCCGAACTGTCTCCCACTGAAAAGTTGGTTTGATATCATATGCTCCATTATTCCTTCTCTAATTACCGTTTCCATTAGTTTACACACAACACTTGTCAAACTGACTGGTACATAATTTCCTGGGTCATTTCTCTTTCCCTTCTTAAATATAGCTGTTATTTTTTATTTCGTAAGTGTCATTTTATACTTGTATTTACATGATTAAATGTTTTAATTTAGTTACCAACAAGCCTAGGAAATTGTTAAAATTCAACAGTTTGGGAAGTCTTACATTTAATCAAAATGTCTAAAAAATACAGTACAGTATATCCTCATACAGGGGCTCACATGAATTTATACTCAATGTTATGTATGAAAGTGAAATTTGAATGATTTACAAGAAAAAAAAACATTATTACTGGTACAGTACTGTACAACAAATCCGAGTGAAGTTTTTTGAAAACTTTCCGGTAGGTTTCTCCACTTTTGGAGTTTCCTTAAATAAAAAAGAAAGAAAACCCAAGCAAATTTTATATTTTTTAAGTATTATAATTGTTTTATGTATAAATTAACCCAACATTTTGGTAAAGATGTACAGTAGTATTCGGGCATATCGCCCGTCTTGTTTACACTACTCACAGGCTCGCAATCACGTTCCCGTCTATTTTAACTGCCTTGGGATACAATAATAGGGTAGCCCCCCTCCCCATTACTTATTGTCATCATCATATATTTTGCCAGCAGGGGGAAAATTGCAGAATAAAAGCAGTCAAAATAGACGGAATTTAACCGCGACCGCACGACCTATGTAAACATGACGACCGTACGCCCGGATACTACATCCTTCCCCATATTTTCCCTAATATTCATAGCCTGCCCCACTGCAGCTCCAGTATTGAGGACAGCACATATGTACAGTAAAAGTCCGTTAATCCGACGACCGATGATTCGAATCTCCCAATAGTCCGAATTTTTCAATTTGAGGCCAAATCCGAATTCACCCGATGGTCCGAATTTCAAGAAGTCCCAAAGTCCCCTTTTTGAGGCATTAGGCCACTCAAATGACACATAATGGAGCACACACATATCATATGTTCATGAATTCACTTTAAAAGTTTACCATTGTCATTGTAGCCTATTACCTACTTCAAAACATTCAGATTAATGGTCAAAGGAAGCTACTGATATAAACGTAAACACCTTCTTCTTCTTCTTCCACATCGTCTGCTAGAGAGTTTGTTTTGCTCTTGAACGCATCCTTGGGACGCTCCGATGCGCTACTGGCTTGCACCGCATTTTCTGCAAGCGCATTCAGTCTTGAGCTTGAAAACGCACCTTTGGACGTTCCGATACGCTACTATTTATAGTTCAGTGATCGGAGCGTCCCAAGGGTGCTTTCAAGACAACAAGACAAGGGTGCTTTCAATACAATATAATATAACAGAGCACATCACAAAAGGAAAATCACAAAAGGAAAATTACAAGAACTTCTCAGGGAAGTGCCGTTGTTAAGGCATTACTTCCCGAACCACATCTGATCTTCAAGAGCAAGACAAACTCGCTAGTAGACGGAAGAAGAAGAAGACGTTTATATCAGCAGATTCCTTTGACCATTAATCTGAATGTTTTGAAGTAGGTAATAGGCTACAATGACAATGGTAAACTTTTGAAGTGATTTCATGAACATATGATATGTGTGTGTGCACCATTGTGTCATTTGGGTGGCCTAATGTCTCAATGTTTTCGTCATACACAGGTTCATAGGGGTAAAGTCCGATAATCCGAAAAATCCACTAATCCGAACGAGGGCCGGTCCGCTGCCCTTCGGATTAACGGAAGTTTACTGTATAATGAAGCATTTCATCAAGAGATAAATGATCGGTAAAAATGTAGTTACTTTGGCCAGTTTTAGTGTGAGGAGGTGTGTGGAGTGAGGAGGAGAGGGAGGGGAGTGAAAGGTACAGCATGGTGGACAGAAGAGGTAAGAATAGCTGTGCAGGAGCGGATCCAGCTCAGGCTTAAGGGCGGGGCTGATAATATACATGAGGGGCGCCATAACTTTATATGTACAGTACTGTATTGTATTTCAGATAAAATGCAGTACTGTATTATATCAGATGTAAGGGCGCAATTTTGGTCACTAAGGGGGGCGGGGGGCCCCCCCCTAGATCCGCCACTGTAGCTGTGGAAGAAAAGAAGAAAGCTTGTAGAGTGGGGTTGGGTAGTAGAGGGAATGAAGATTTCGAGAGACAGAAACGAGCGAGGTACGTGGAGAGTAAGAGGGTGGTGAAGAGAGTACAGTAGTGAAGGAAAGTAAGAGAAGAGTAGATGAGGAATTTGGAAGGAATCTGAGTGTAAAATGGAGGGAGAGTAAGAAATTGTTCTGGAAAGAAGTCAAGAAAGTTAGGGAAGGTAGCAAGGGAAACAGTAAGGGTGTGAAAGATAAGAATGGGAGAATGCTAGCCGAGAAGCAAGAGAGAGTCGAAAGATGGAGGGAGTACTTCAGTGAGTTGCTAAATGTAAGGAATGAAGATCCAGCAAACATAGCTGGATATGGTATGGGAGGGAGAAGAAGAGAAGTAGTGGAGTAGGAGGTGGGGATCAGGAGGTCAGAAGAGTGGGAAGCCATGAAAAGAGTGAAGTTGGGGAAAGCACCAGGAACAGATGGAGTGTGTGGGGAAATGTTGAGGTATGGTGGTGAGATAGTGATAGAATGGGTATGGAAAATGTGCAAACTAGCATGGGAGAAGGGGAGTGCACCCGATGACTGGAAGACTGGCATAATAGTCCCCCTATATAAGGGCAAAGGGGAAAGAGGAGTGTGTGGTAACCACCGAGGAATATGTCTTCTAAGCGTAGTAGGGAAGGTATACAGTAGGGTAGTGATTGAGAGAGTGAGAACGGAGAAATGGATAGGCGATGAGCAGGGAGGTTTTAGGAAGGAAAGAGGATGTGTAGATCAGATTTTTACCCTGAATTGTGTTGTGGAGAAGTATCTGGAGCAGAAACAAAAGGTGTATGTTGCCTTTATGGACTTGGAGAAGGCCTATGACAGAGTGGATAGAGAAGGTTTGTGGAAAGTACTTAGAATATACGGAGTAGAGGGCAAGTTGCTGAAAGCAGTGAAGAGCATGTATGAGGGTGCAAAGGCGGCAGTACGTGTGGAGAGTGAGCAGAGCGAGTTCTTTGACCTGAATGTTGGTTTGAAACAGGGGTGTGTGATGTCCCCGTGGTTGTTTACTGTATATATGGATGGAGTCATGAAAGAAATACTATCAAGAGCAGTGGATGTTGGTGTATCACTGAAAAGGGAGGGAATTGAGTGGAAGCTACCTATACTGCTGTTTGCGGATGATACAGTTCTGATGAGTGATAATGAATGGGAGTTGCAGGGTCTGGTAAATGAGTTTGGAACAGTGTGCGAAAAACGGAATTTGAAGGTAAATGCGGGGAAGAGCAAGGTTATGGTCTTCGAAAGGGGTGAAGTCACAGAGTGTGAAGTGAAGCTGAACGGTCATGCTATGGAGATCGTCAACTCTTTTAAGTATCTGGGCAGTGTGTTGAGTAAAGATGGGACTATGAATGAAGAAGTGCGGGAGAGGGTACAACAGGGGAAGAGGGTTGTAGGAACGCTAAAAGCAGTAACAAGAAATAGGGTGGTCAGTATGGAAGTGAAGAAGTCCTTGCATGACAGTGTGGTAATCCCGACACTGAATTACGGAAGCGAAGCATGGACGTTGGTTGAGGGACTCAGACCAAGAGTGAGAGCAGTGGAAATGAATTACTTAAGGAGTGCGTGCGGAGTTACATGGAGGGATAGACAGACTAATGAGGAAGTAAGAAGGAGGTGTGGTGTGGAGGTAGATGTGCTGGAAAGTGTGAAAAGGAACAACTTGAGATGGTTCAGCCATATGGAACGTATGGAAAGCGAGAGAATGACTAAGAGGGTGTACGAGAGCGAGGTGGAGGGACAGAGAGGGAGAGGTAGACCGAATGAGGTGGAAGGATGGAGTGAGGAAGTACATGAACGAAGGCGGTGCTGGTTGGGGGGAGGGGCGTCGACTGACTGGGGACAGAGGTGCATGGGGGCAGTTCGTTCGTGGCCACCCCTTCGGGGATCATGGCGTCAGGCAATAGATAGATAGAAGAAGTGCGTGCGGAGTTACATGGAGGGATAGACAGACTAATGAGGAAGTAAGAAGGAGGTGTGGTGTGGAGGTAGATGTGCTGGAAAGTGTGAAAAGGAACAACTTGAGATGGTTCGGCCATATGGAACGTATGGAAAGCGAGAGAATGACTAAGAGGGTGTACGAGAGCGAGGTGGAGGGACAGAGAGGGAGAGGTAGACCGAAAGAGAGGTGGAAGGATGGAGTGAGGAAGTATATGAACGAAGGCAGTGCTGGTTGGGGGGAGGGGCGTCGACTGACTGGGGACAGAGGTGCATGGGGGCGGTTTGTTCGTGGCCACACCTTCGGGGATCCCGGCGTCAGGCAATAGATAGATAGATAAATGATCGGTAAAAATGTAGTTACTTTGTCCAGTTTTAGTGTGTGTTTTTGTTTTGTTTTTACCTAAAAACCTGGTGTATCTGTATATTCAAGTAGAATATTATGGTAAAAACCTATAAATCAGTAATATACGGGCCCATTACACCGAGAATATTAAAACAAAAACAGAACAAGTGGGGAGGGCTTGGCAATGATGCAGTATTCGGGCGTACCGCCCGCCTTGTTTACACAATACAGACGCTCACGATCCCATCTATTTTGACTGCCGTGGGCTACAATAATAGGTTGACTCCCCCCATGACTTATTGTCATCATCATATCTATTGCCAGCAGGGGTAAATAACAGAAAAAATAGCCGTCAAAATAGACGGGAACTTAACCGCTGGCGATCGACTGTCAACCTATGTAAACATGACGACTGTATGCCCAGATACTACATCCTTCCCGATGGCTTTGAAGCTCAGGGAAAATGAGGGGTTAAGACGTTTAACGAGTGAATATGGATAAAAACACATTGTCCAAACCTTTAATTATTTGAATAGTACATAACTACGGAAACTCGTCAAGTTTTGTAGTTACGAGATGTAATATAGACATAAAATACGATATATGCGGGTCGATCCACACTCGAACATCATCCGTTCCTCAGTGTAAACACACGACTGCAGGCGGATCGCTAGATATACCTAAAACTAACCAAACATAACGTAGGCCAATTGATTTAGGGATAGATGTAGAGTTCGGGCGTACGGTCGTCATGTTTACATAGGGCGATCGCCCGCGGTTAACTTCGCGTCTATTTTGACGGCTATGTTTTCGGTTATTTTCCCCCTGCTGGCAATATATATGATGATGACAATATGTCATAGGAAGGTGAGGGGGGGGGCATGCCCGCCCTTAACATATTATTGTTTCCAATGGCATTTAAAATAGACGGGAACATGATTGCAAAGGTCCGACGCCTCACCCGCCGCCGTCATGTTTACATTTGTCGATCGCCGTGGTTAAGTTCGGGTCTATTTTGACGTCGATTTTTTTCGGTAATTTACCCCCTATCTATCTATCTATCTATCTATTGCCTGACGCCGTGATCCCCGAAGGGGTGGCCACGAACGAACCGCCCCCATGCACCTCTGTTCCCAGTCAGTCGACGTCCCTCCCCCCAACCAGCACCGCCTTCGTTCATGTAGTTCCTCACTCCATCCTTCCACCTCATATTCGGTCTACCTCTCCCCCACTGTCCCTCCACCTCGCTCTCGTACACCCTCTTAGTCATTCTCTCGCTTTCCATACGTTCCATATGGCCGAACCATCTCAAGTTGTTCCTTTTCACACTTTCCAGCACATCTACCTCCACACCACACCTCCTTCTTACTTCCTCATTAGTCTGTCTATCCCTCCATGTAACTCCGCACGCACTCCTTAAGTAATTCATTTCCACTGCTCTCACTCTTGGTCTGAGTCTCTCAACCAACGTCCATGCTTCGCTTCCGTAAGTCAGTGTCGGGATTACCACACTGTCATGCAAGGACTTCTTCACTTCCATACTGACCACCCTATTTCTTGTTACTGCTTTTAGCGTTCCTACAACCCTCTTCCCCTGTTGTACCCTCTCCCGCACCTCTTCATCCATAGTCCCATCTTACTCAACACACTGCCCAGATACTTAAAAGAGTTGACGATCTCCATAGCCTGACCGTTCAGCTTCACCTCACACTCTGTGACTTCACCCCTTTCGAAGACCATAACCTTGCTCTTCCCCGTATTTACCTTCAAATTCCGTTTTTCGCACACTGTTCCAAACTCATTTACCAGACCCTGCAACTCCCATTCATTATCACTCATCAGAACTGTATCATCCGCAAACAGCAGTATAGGTAGCTTCCACTCAATTCCCTCCCTTTTCAGCGATACACCAACATCCACTGCTCTTGATAGTATTTCTTTCATAACTCCATCCATATATACAGTAAACAACCACGGGGACATCACACACCCCTGTTTCAAACCAACATTCAGGTCAAAGAACTCGCTCTGCTCACTCTCCACACGTACTGCCGCCTTTGCACCCTCATACATGCTCTTCACTGCTTTCAGCAACTTGCCCTCTACTCCGTATATTCTAAGTACTTTCCACAAACCTTCTCTATCCACTCTGTCATAGGCCTTCTCCAAGTCCATAAAGGCAACATACATCTTTTGTTTCTTCTCCAGATACTTCTCCACAACACAATTCAGGTAAAAATCTGATCTACACATCCTCTTCCCTTCCTAAAACCTCCCTGCTCGTCGCCTATCCATTTCTCCGTTCTCACTCTCACTCTCTCAATCACTACCCTACTGTATACCTTCCCTACTACGCTTAGAAGACATATTCCTCGGTGGTTACCACACACTCCTCTTTCCCCTTTGCCCTTATATAGGGGGACTATTATGCCAGTCTTCCAGTCATCGGGTGCACTCCCCTTCTCCCATGCTAGTTTGCACATTTTCCATACCCATTCTATCACTATCTCACCACCATACCTCAACATTTCCCCACACACTCCATCTGTTCCTGGTGCTTTCCCCAACTTCACTCTTTTCATGGCTTCCCACACTTCTGACCTCCTGATCCCCACCTCCTCCTCCACTACTTCTCTTCTTCTCCCTCCCATACCATATCCAGCTATGTTTGCTGGCTCTTCATTCCTTTCATTTAGCAACTCACTGAAGTACTCCCTCCATCTTTCGACTCTCTCTTGCTTCTCGGCTAGCATTCTCCCATTCTTATCTTTCACACCCTTACTGTTTCCCTTGCTACCTTCCCTAACTTTCTGGCAATTACCCCCTGCTGGCAATATATATGATGACAATATGTCATGGGGGAGTGAGGGGGGCAAAGCCCCCCTTAACATATTGTATCCAAAGGCAGTCAAAATAGACGGGAACATGATGGCAAAGAACATGAGAACATAAGAAAATGGGAGTCTGCAGAAAGCCGATTGGCCCAAGCAAGGCAGATCCCTGTCCCACACAACCCCAATTACAAAGCCCAATTATAGGCTCAACACTCTAATACCCTGAGGATCATCTTACCAAAACGGTTAGAGATTAACGCAGGATTACGGGGGTCTGCAGAGCGCTGATTGGCCCAACCCGGCTGATCCCCCTTCACACCCAACCCTTCTCGTCCATATGCTTATCCAATTTTATCTTAAAGCTCCCTACCGTTTGTAATCCCACTATAGCACTTGGTAGTCCATTCCACCCATCTACAACTCTGTTACCAAACCAATATTTGCCTATATCTTTTCTGAAACTAAATTTATCTAATTTGAAACCATTGGTACGAGTTCTTTCGCTATCACTGAGCTTTAGTACATTTGTCATGTCCCCTTTGTTAATCCCACTTGAACACCTCTATCATATCCCCTCTAACTCTGAGTCTCTCTAACGAATGTAAACCTAATTTTTTCATATGAAAGATTTCTAATATTATGGATAATTTTTGTCATTCTACGCTGAACTCTCTCCAATGAATCTATGTCCATTATGTAATAAGGACACAAAGGTCCGACGTCACTATGCGTAGTGTAAACAAGGCTGGCGGTAAGCCCGCACTTAACATTCTTGCCTTGATTTACCCTAAAGTAAGCAAATCGCACAAAGTCGAGGTAACATTTTGCTCCGTTTCGTTTTTGTTTCAAGGGGGCCTAATCAGGGATCCGAATAATGATAAGATTGGTTAAGGGGGGGCACTCACCCCCCTCAGAACTTAGTGTAATCATCATCTATGTTGCCATTAGGGGGCATCAACAAAAGACAGATATGATAATCCCGCGCACGAGTTGGTATGAACGGATCGCCTAGATAGTCAACAAAACTGGGATTCAAACACAAGAAGTGGCGGATCTATCACAGACTTTACTCGGGATGGATGTAGAGTTCGGGCGTACAGTCATCATTATTTACATAGGGCGATCGCCGCGGTCGCACTTACGTTCCCGTCTATTTCGACGCTATATTTTCTGCTATATGCCCCCTGTCATTACTACATGAATACTAGGTTAGGTTAGGTTAAAATAGACGGGAACATGATGGGAAAGGTCCGACGCCACTACGCGTAATGTAAACAAAGATGGCGGTACGCCCGCTCACTACATCCTACCCCTTGACTCTTACAGGCGCCTGTGCACATATTAGTACCGTACCTAGGTAATGGACTAGTGCCAGGGATGTACATTCTGCTTTACATGTAGGAGTACAGTACCAGAAATTGTGTTCACGGCGAAAATATAGGCTAGTGATAAATTGGCACCAAGCCACCAACACTTCTACACTAGTACGAAATAATAAAAATACACACATAGGCCTAGCATGAAAATATAGCAGAAAGGGCAAGGATGTAGTATGCGGGTTTACCGTACAACCGCCCGCCTTGATTACACTACACAGACGCTCGCGATCAGGTTCCCGTCTATTTTGACTTACATGGTTTACAATAATAAGTTGAGGGGGGACTTTGCCCCCTCTCTGCCTCTCACCCCCCCCCCCCATGACTTAGCCTATTGCCATCCTCATATATATATAGCCAGCAGGGGGCAAACAACAGAACAAAATAGACGGGAACTTAACCGCAAGTGATCGACCGGTAAGAGTTAATGACCAACCAGTGACGGGCCCCATCGATGATTATTAGTGTGTTATCACTTCCATGAACGATACTTTGTTGGTTTATATGTACTTACCGTCGCAAATTCGCTATACAGTAAGTGAAATACGAGACACTGTAAAAAATACCTAGCTGTCGATGGCCGCGGCGCAATAGTACACAATGGCCGTCGTTCGGGAGCTCTTACCCTCAATCTTTCAGTCGAACGTCACTACACCTAGCGGTCTTTTTAGGAATCATGAACCATAGCATGAATGATGAACCAATCACAGCCTTCCATCAAATTATCAACCAATCACAGTCTTTCAGTAGTCACGTCACGCGCCACGCCCCTCGCCGGCCCGGGCGGGCTCAGTTTGAAGATGGAGCCCTAACATGGAGGTCGTGGTGGTATGTGCTACGAGTTTTTCAGGTAATTTGTTGTACTTTGGTATTTATATCTACCGGATCACTCTGAAGATGCTTTTTTCTTTGATATACAGTGTTGTTTAATACCAAGGACTGTCGCAGTTTACTATTTTCCCATTATCCATCAATCTTAAGACACAGCCCCCGATAGTGGTGAGGGCTATGAAGATCAGGGAAATTGCGGGGTAAAAGCCGTAAATAAAGGGGTAATATTGGAAGAACTTTGAAAATAAAATATTTAAAAGTAACAAAACCTGAAAATAGAAAAACCCTAGCCAAGTTTTGACCAAACTTGGCTCGGATTTTTTCAATTTTTCAGAGCCCAAAATCACAGTAACTTCATTTCAAAAGTTGGCTCATTTTTTTTTTGGCAAAAGTTGGCTCGGATTTAAGAGATTTAGCGGGGGTGTGGGGGCAGCAGCCCCCACCCATAATACTAGGTTAGGTTAATGACAAAACTTGGCTCGGATTTCATGGATTTAGCGGGGGTGTGGGGGCGGCAGCCCCAACCCATTATACTAGGTTAGGTTAGGCTAATTTTGGTAAATCTACAGTTGTACTACCCCTCCCCCACTACCTCCCCCCTTCAAAACACGCTTTTAGCGTGTTTTTGGATGGTTCAGCAGACGCGGAAACTGGAAAAAAACTTATTTTGATAAAAAATTATCACCAACCAGATAAGTTTTTCATTTTTTTTTTTTTTTTTTTTTTTTTTGATATACAGTGTTGTTTAATACCGAGGACCGTCGCATTTTAGTATTTTTAACATTAGCCTAACCTAACCGAAAAGTAACCCGTCTCAGCGACGGTCTAAACTCCCCCTCACGTTCCCTGTTTATGGGTGCGCGACGGTCTAAACCCTGCTCACGTTCCCGGTTTATGGGTTTGCGAAGGTTTGTAATACTTCAATGTATCTATTTCAAGTCAAATATACATTTCCGCGCATCATCAAACCATACTAAGTCTACTACTAATAATATTAACCCATTAGTACCAACAGAATAACGACAAAATAGGGGTAGTATAACTGTAGATTTATCCTAATTTTAACCACATTCTTACTGGCTTTATCAACGTTGAAAACAAAAAAACCCGAGCCAACTTTCGAAATGAGGTTACTGTGATTTTGGACTGAAAAATTGAAAAACCCGAGCCAAGTTTGGTCAAAACTTGGCTCAGGCTTTTCCATTTTCAGAGTTCTTCCAATATTACCCCTTTATTTAAGCCTTTTACCCCGCAATTTCCCTGATCTTCATAGCCCTCCCCACTATCGGGGGCCGTGTCTTAAGATTGATGGATAATGGGAAAATAGTAAAATGCGACAGTCCTTGGTAGTCCTTGGTATTAAACAACACTGTATATCAAATAAAAAAAATAAAAATAAAAAAAAATAACCTGAAAAACTCGTTACTGGTTGGTGATAAACATTTACCGATCGACCTATGTAATCATGCCGACCGTCGGCCCGTACACCCGGATACTATATCCGGGTAGAACGTAGAGTTCGGGCGTACCGCCAGCCTTGTCTACACTACGCGTAGTGGCGTCGAACCTTTGCCATCATGTTCCCATCTATTTTGACTGCCTTTGGATACAATAATTTGTTGAGGGCTCACCCCCCCCCCCCCCCCCTCTCCCCATGACATATTGTCATCATCATATATATTGCCAGCAGTGGGCAAATAACCTAAAAAAAATCGCCGTCAAAATAGACGCGAGTTAACCGCGGCTATCGCCCTATGTAAACATGACGACCGTACGCCCGGAATCTACATCCTTCCCCAGAAAAGTCTATGTATAGACTAGCCTACTAATAAAAACTCATGATGGTGCACTTATAGAAATTTACCAATAGGCTATCATAAGTTGTCCATAGGCTCACCTAGGCTAGGTGTAATAATAATAATAGGCTAATAATTCAATCGTTGGACCTAACCAGTAGCCTAGGCCTATAGGCTACTGCGAAAGATTAGTAGCCTAAATGTCATAAACTGCACTAGCCTTAGCCTAGGGGTTATTTTAAACGACACTACTGCAGCGTTAGGAGAAACAATATATTAGGGAAAATAGGCACCAATAGACTCGCCATTATAGGCTAGGCCTCATGGAGGATTTTCGTTATCGATAAATTGAAAAAATACCCACTTCACATACAAATACACCAAAAATCTAAGTCAAAGATGTCAAACAGCAGGGGGGGCGTTAGCCCCAACCCATAATAGGCTACTAGGATAGGTTAGATTAGGCTAATGTCATATCAAAGGGATAGGCCTATAGTAAACACTAGGATAGCCTATACCCGGTCAGAGGTAAGTCCTGCAGTAGTCTCCTTGAATGCAAGTTGCAACCCACATTGAATTTGAAGTTTCATTGCTGCTGGCCTCTGCAATGGTGAATGGTTTAGCTAAATTAGCAATAGGCTATGGTAGCTGAAGGGCGATTAGAGCTGCACGTATCTTGTGGGTGGAGATTGTAGGAACAGCATTACCCTTTAAATGTAGTCTCTTTGCCAAGCCCATTGTAACATGTTGCTTATTAATGAATGCACTCTCCTCGAAATGTAAAGTAGGCTACACGTAGGCTACACATAGCCTAGGCCTAGCCTACAGCTAGACTTTGGCTTTTCATTCGAAACTCTTGTCTGGTTGACAAAAACATAGGCTACCATTTTCTAACATAGGCCTACTGTTCTTCCTCAGGAAATTTGTGAAGAGACATAGGCCTAGGCTACATGGTCCAGGAGTGTTAAAACACAAATACCACACAGCGGTTAAGCAAACATAACAGCTCCTGACGAGGGGTAAGGAGGCACTGCCCGTCACTGACGTGAAATTAATTCATTCCCAAATATTTTCGCACTCTATTTCTGGTGTGACATCACACATCGTTGCCAGTGCGTGTTGTTAATAATGTTTTTGTTTTGCCATTTACGGAGTGATATTTTTGGTAAACCATAATATAACCAGTTCTTTATCAGCTCCTTTAGAACCTCTCAACCATGATAAAAAGTAAATGTGTTAATTCATGCATCACCACCTTTAAGGTGTAATGCTATGGTGTGCTTTTATAATGCTATACAATACAATACAAGATATCAAAGATAATTAAATACAGCCTAATACGAAGGAAAAACTCGCAGCACTTAAAATATATCTCCTAAGAGCTCGGCAAAATACAACAACTTAGCTTATGACGCGCTGATGCCTACCCTCCTCCTCCGCACCCCCAAGTTTATCTCCAAACATCGCCGTTATCTTACCTTTTATCACCCATCTATCGCTATTTATCTCTTCTATAATCACTGGAAAGCTGCTCTGGGCGCCGACAACACTGATGAGTTAGAAATGCCGACGATAAAAGGAAAACAAAAAGGACGACTGCGAAGACACTAACAATGAAAACAGTGCGGGATCATGTACGTTCAAGTACGTGACCATAATTAAAACAAACTAACTAACAACTTAAAAATATACCGAAGCCATAAATATCTAAAATACCATATATAAAATTGTTCTGAAAGGCAATTGTGCATATTATAGCTATGGGAATATTTTATATTACCGATTTAATAATGAAGAATGAGTCTCGCTTGACCAGTGGCTAGAGCGCTGCGGGTCGTGACGTCATCAAACCCGGATTACTGCATGTCAAATTTGCCGCTATTGACCCAGCAATCACACAATATCCGGACTGCAAATAGCTTGGAAATGAATACGCCCATACCCAATTTGAAAGCGTATATTCACTGTTAGGAACATTAATTGAAACATACATGAATTATAAGAGAATGAAGTGATAAAAATGACCGATAGAAAGGAATATTAGATAAAATTATAATTGAAATGTACGGTATTTGACTCTAATGAATATTAGATGAAATTATAATAGATATTTACGGTACCGGGTATATGCTTTTGATTCTACCCTGAGCTTATAAGTCTCCTCTCCCCTTCCCTCCTTCTCTCTTTCCTTATTTTGCTTATTTCATTTATTATTTTATTCATTCTATTCTCTCTTCCTTACTTCCTTTTCGTTTTCTTTCTTCCTCCTCCTTCATCCGTTCCTTCATTTTCAATTGCTTCCTTCTCTTCCCATCTTTTATTTTCCTTTCTCTCTCCCGTTCCACCATTTCTCTCTTCTTCCTTCCTTAGCCCGCCCTTTTCTTCCTTTCTTTCCTTCCTTCTTTACTCACTTCCTTCCCTGTCCGTCGTTTCTTTCTTCCTCCTTTATTTAGCGTCTCCTTTCTTTTCTTCCCTGCAGTCCTATCTCTCCTTCCTCCTTTCTTCTCCTTCTCTCTCTCTCTCTCTCTCTCTCCCTTCCTCCCTCAACATCCCTCCCTCCCTCTCCCGCGCTCCTCCACTTCCTCCTGCCTCCCCCCCTCTCCCTCCTACTCCCTCCCTTCCTCCCTCTCTACCTACCTTCTCTCCCTCCACATCCCTCCCTCCATATCCCGCGCACCCTTCCTCCCTCTCAACCTACCTTCTCTCCCTCTCCCTCCACATCCCTCCCACCTTTCTTCCCTCCCTCCCTCTCTCCCTCCATATCCCCCGCACCCTTCCTCCCTCTCTACCTACCTTATCTCTCCCCCCCTTCTTCCCTCTCCCTCCACATCCCTCCCACCTTGTTTCCCTCCCTCCCTCTCTCTCCCTCCCCTGCTTCCTCCTGTTCCTTACCCCTCCCACTCATACTCCATCCCCCGCTCCCTTCCTCCCTCTCTACCTACCCTTCCCATCCCTCCCTCCCTCCCTCACGGCTTTATCTTGTCCTGTGTAATTATTCTAGCCAGGTGCCCTCCTTCTCAGACCTCTCTCTCTCTCTTTTCTTCCGTTGTTTTCTCTCTCTCTCCCCCCCTTACGTCTCTCTCTCTCTTTCTCTTTGACTCTAGAGATCCTGCAGTAAGAGAGATCGGCCATGTTTGTCGTTCGTGGCCATTTTAGTGCAGTCATTATCGAACAAAGGGGTGATATTTTATTCTTAAGGGGGGGATGGGCTGGTTTCTGTGGCCCCTTTCTCCCTCGTGTTTAACTCATTGTTTTTTAGATTTTAAGACGCTTGGCAATTTTAAGACTTTACGTCCCATTTCTTTGTAAATATTTAGACCTTTCGTGCCACTTATGTGTCGATTTGTTCCTAATTTTAAGAGTAACCGGCCTTTGGCCGGGAAATTTTCTATCGAAAAATGTACAAATTTATCTTGAAGGAGGGTCTGGGGGGTGGGGAGAGGTATTCTTAAGCTTGATGGAGGTCTAGGGAGGAAACTAAACAAACAAACAATAGAAAGCTAAATAAATGAGCAAATAAATACGTCCATCCCCCCTTAACCCCTTCAACAACATGACGTATTTTTACCTTTGATTCTGGCTAAAATGAGATGATTGCATGTAGTTTAAGAAGAACCTATGTTACTAAGAGGGTTTGCTGAGATCGTGTCTACCCATTTGAGTCGTAGAGGTAGATCATAAACTAAACTTGTCTTTTGCTCCACCCAATACCGCTCTTCCTCCTTTTATCTCTTCCACTTCCTTTTCTTTTCTTCTTCCAATTCCCACCTCATCTCCTTCTCTCCTGCTTTCCTATATTCCCTCCCTTCTCTACCTTCCTTCGTCCTTCTTCCTCTACTTCACTCCCCTTCCTTCCTTCCTCCCTTCTTTAATTCCTTCCTTCCCTGCTGTCTTCCTATCTGCCTGCTTGTGTCAGTTTGTTTGTGTTACTCTGTGTGTGTGTGTTAACGAATGTATGAATAACCATAATTAAGCATGTACTGTATGTATGAAGCTAATTATTATGCGTGTACAGTTGACCAAATAAAAAATTGATAAATTCCGTGATTAAGGAAGGAAAATATGAATGATTGAATTAGAAGCGTAATTACTAATGCAGTAGTTAAATAATACGACCAAGTAACAGTTTGTATAGCAAATTATGCTTGTAAGTCAATCATACTAAATATCCTTCCATACATAAAATCCCGGAGTTGATACAAATGAATGTGGTCATCTATACTGCAAGTAACTGCATATATATATATATATATATATATATATATATATATATATATATATATATATATACGGTATATATTTCCACATCTATCATTGAACATCCTTTCATCGTCTAATGATATCCAGAACAAACTCTCAAAATGCGTCAATATCTTCGAAGGGTAAACATACTATATATAACACCAATTCACAAACACCCTCTAAGCCACACACCTACACCAAAACACCAACAGGGATTTACAGAAAAACTCAGCTGGCACGAGTCCGAAACACCGAACCACCAAATCAACGCCACCCTCGCTTCAATAATTCGGATCCCAACACCCGGACTAGGACATGAGACACCAACACCAATTCACAACAGCCAGCCTCTAAACCACACACCTACACCAACAGCAACAGGGATTTACAGAAAAATCCCCTGAACCCGAGTCCGAAGCACCCAAACACCAAATCACCTCAGCTAAGCCACCTCCTGCTTCAATAATTCAGATCCCATCGCTCGGACTAGGAAATGAGACACCAACACTACACAAAGAGCAGGCTACAAAAATAGTGGAACAAGGAGGCTGCTTCAATATTTCTGCCTCGGTACAGACATGAGCCGTAATACCTGCACACCCATTTGTATCTTTGAATCTTTACAGCCAAGTTGTGAAGCCTCTGGGATATAACAGAACATTGGATTGTCTCGCTTGGGTTCGGTACATATTAAAATGGGTTTGCAGGTATTATGGCTCATGACAAGACTTTCTACTTTCTACTTCGTCCCTTCGGCCGGGACAGGCTCGCTATCACTCCCCAGGAAAAATCGACACGTAAATAACACGAAAAGACTTAATATTGACAAAGTAATGGGACGAAAGGTCTTAAAATCGACAAACTAATGGGGCAAACGTCTTATTATCTCAAAACTAATGGAGAAAAACGGCCCATCTCCCCTTAAATAGACTTACAGAACACACGTACAAACTAAATCATGTACTGTACTTAGTTAAATTAATTGTGAAAGATGCAGTGAATTAAGGGGAGTGTGTGTATGACAGAGAGAGAGAGCGAGAGAGAGAGAGGCTGGGTGGAATGATTGAGGTAGGAGGGAATGGCTGACACGCGAGGGGGGGGGGGGGGGAGGAAGGAGGGGGAGGCAGAAGAAGGGATGGAAGAAGATATGGAAAGGAAGGGGAAGGGAGAGAGAGATGGAAAGAAAGGGAAGGATGAAAGGAAAGAAGGAAGGAAGGAAGGACGAGAGGATGAAAGGAAAGGAGGAAGAGAGGAGGGAAGGGATATATGGAAAGAGAGGATAAGAGGGAGGAGAAGGGAGGGAATGAGAGAACGCCAAGAAAGAATGGTGAAGAGAAATTAAGGCGAATAGGAATGGGAAGAAACATTAAGGAAGGAAGAACAGAGAAAGCAGAAGGATGGAATGGAAGAATGGAGGAAAGAGAGAATAGGAATGCAAAAGAGGGAAGAAGTAAGAAAAAAAAAGGGCAGGAAGTAGAGAGAGAGGGAGGGAAGGAAAGGAAAGGAGGCATGCATAGAGACTGGAGGAGATAAGGAGAGAAAGGAACAAAGAGGATATATATATATATATATATATATATATATATATATCTTAAGACGTCCTCTAGTTTTCATATAACTTATTTTAAAGATTTATGCATTAACCTGTAAAGAAAAGGCGCCATAGGACAGCTAAGAAGATAAATGGGGGGAGGAGGAGGAGTAGGAATACATTATTTTGTTAGTTTCCCCACAAATTACCTCCTTTCCTCCCCTGTCAGGCCAGAAAGAGAGAGAGAGAGAGAGAAAGTGTGTGTTGTGTGTGTGTGTGTGGGGGGGGGGGGGGAGGGGGGGGGGGGGGGGGGTGGGGGGGGGGGGGGGGGGGGGGGGGGGGTGGGGGGGGGGGTGGTTTGACGCAGGGGTGTCGAGGGGGTTAAAAGGAGACCCTCACCCCTAATTTTGACAGGGCCGATTCATGTAGTTCATAATCTCCTTTTATTTCGACTACCTCTCTCTCCCTCTCTCTCTCTCTCCCTCCCTCCCCTCTCTCTCTCTCTCTCTCTCTCTCTCTCTCTCTCTCTCTCTCTCTCTCTCTCTCTCTCACTCTCTCTCTCTCAAATTATGTCTGAAAAACTACTATCCTGTAAAAGATTCCAAACAGCAATTCAATGGAATGAAAACACTTTGCTCATCTACTATAGTGTGACGTCATTAGTGAGGCAGCCAATGGGACAGCGAGTCGGTATAAAGAAACCAAAAACCAGCCAATTCGATTCTCCCGCCAACCCGTGACGTCACGAGGGAGCCAGCCAATGAGCGTGCGAGTAGATGTAAACAAACCCGCCGGCCTGCAGCCAATCGGAGAGAGGCACTCGATTCTTCTGGCCTGATTTGTGTCAACCAATTCGTTGCCTTTGCCAGAATTTATCGTCTTAATGGCCGAGAGAGCCGTAATTTGGGAGCGAAAAGAGTGATGAATTACGGTACGGAAGGCGCCAATAAATTTGTCGCCTTTGGAGTACGCGGGCGAAATTAATATGCAAATTAGGTTCAGGTTGACAATGGGCTTCAGAAGAGAAATGAGAGAGAGAGAGAGAGAGAGAGTAAAAACGGGTAATAAGAGGTAAACAGGATTAATGGGAGGCCATTTGAATAGAAGAAAGGAAGGAGATAAATGTTGGTAATTAAATAGAGGGAGCACCTTATTTTCTTTCTCTCTCTCTCTCTCTCTCTCTCTCTCTCTCTCCTTCACAATACTTGCTTCAGTTTAATTATTCCTCTGTATGTCAATTCCTCCGTGTCTCTTACAAACACTACCCCTCTCGCTTTGCATGACAATTCCTTTAAATTTCTAACTATTCTATAAATTCCTTTCAGCGATTTCTAAACCCTGCATAGTTATACACTTCCACCACCTACGGCAAATTGACAAAGCGAACGGAGGGTGGGGAGAGAGTCTTCTTCTTTGCTATCTTTTTCCATCGATTATCCCTTTCTTTCGGGTTAGCTATCTCTACCAGAATTAAGTTCTGACCACCTCACTGGGATCGTAAGGTTTGTGTGACCAGTGTATATATATATGTAAATCTACGTAAATATATATCTCTCTTTCTCTCACCGCCCCCCCCCCCCCCCCACACACACACACTAACACATACACACACGACACACCCACACAAACAGTCATACACATACACACACACTAACCACATTAGGATGGTTATCTCATTGACGGTAAGTGCATTACCGTACTAAGAGTCAACCCCCTTTTTCAGCACACCCCTCCCTCCCTCCCTGCTCCACTCTTGTATTCTAGTATGCTTATTTGTCTATATATAATTCCTCATTGAAAGTCATATGTTCATCTCCATCTATGTGCATTAATTTTATCCATATAATAAAATGTTGTTCTAAATAGTAATCTCTCAATTAATCTACATCACATATATACACCAACGACATTCTTCTCTCTTTGTGTACACTGACTATACATTTTAGGCAATCCTCCTCTTTGACCAGTTATATATACAGTATATATATATACTGTGTGTGTGTGTGTGTGCGTGTATATGTGTGTGTACTGGGGGGAGGGAGAGATGTGGATTGTTAGATATACTGTATATACATGGGTAGATAGATCAATATATTGATACAGATATTATCCTATTTTCACTTACCGGTAACGTTTGTTGTACAGTACATCAGTTCCATTCATGCGTATTCAACTTACCTGTGAAACAAAGAAAGGAGAAAATTAATAACCACGTATTAAATAAATTATAATAAAAACAATACATATGTTTGCTAGATTAACATAATTAACTCTTTTAGTAAACCATGACACATTCGTATATTATATTTCCGCCATTATTAGACGATTTTATGAAGCTTAAAATACGTTAGGATACCTGTAATATATTTGACAACATTTAATGCCTTATGTCTAGATCTAAAATCGTCTAATGATAGCCTGAATTGAAAGAAAAATAGCCTGAAGGAATAAATATTAATGATGGTGAACATTGACGAACTAAGTGTCAATAATTTAAATATTGGCATTAGAATACTATAAACCCGTCCCGTTCCGGTGAGATCATTTGTTTTATATTCTGGCAACGATTAGACGATTTTATTCAGTTGAAAGTGGGCCTCTAGCAATTGACAGGTTTCGAACTATCTCACTTAACCCTCTTTTACTACCACAGACCCTTCCTAAACTGCACAAATTCGTGTATATGTAGCTAGACTAAAATTAATAAGCCGTCGCCGGTACTGGTGTTAAATCGTCAGCACTATAATTAAGGGGGGGTCACCGTTTTTTTTTTTTTTTTTATCTTTCTCTCCTTTTCTCTCTTTACCTAGCTTGTATCCATTCGGCTCAATGGTTTAAGGAGGGGGTTTAGTTTGCTCTCTAAACCTCTATCAAACTTTAAAAAAACCACTCACAAGACCTCCCTTCGACATAAATTTTTACATTTTTCGGTAGAAAAATTTCCCCCCGGCCGAGGGCCAATTCCTCTTCAAATATGGGCTCGCTATCCTTGCTTCGCCAGGGAAAAACATAGACACATAAATGGCACGAAAGGACTTAATATTGGCAAATAAATGAGGCAAAAGGTCTGAAATCGCCAAACTAATGGGGCGAATGTCTTGAAATCTCATAACTAATAGGGCTAAACATGAGGGAGGAGGAGGACTCTAAAAACCAACTGCCTCCCCTTAAATGAAAGCTAATTATATACATTTTTAATTTTAGATCTGGCTACGGTGAATGGGTGTCTGAAATACAATAATTTGTATATTTATATATATATAAATAAATTTCGAAATATAGTCTTGGTTACTGCAAGACTAAATATTGATTATTATAATGAAATCAAAAATATAATTTTTAAAATTAAAATTACTTATTTCTAGGTATGAGACTCAATTTACCATCGACATCATAATAATTTCTAGACTCAGGTTGATAAAGCTTTAATATTATAGGTAATAACATTATCATCAACGATATAATAATTCCCTTTCATCAATATAATTTCTAGAGTGAGGATTAAATTAAATACAAGCATAAACATTATCATCAATAATATAATCATTCCTTGACGCCTAAATCATTTTTGGAGTCATGGTTTAGTTTTAATATTATTGGCACTAAAATAATCATAATGAATGTAATAATTTTTATTAATGAACATAATTTCTAGAGTAAGAATAAAGTTTAAATACAGGTAGTAAACTTATTATCATTAATATAATAATTCCTTTATGCCAAAATAATTTCTGGAGTTAAGGATTGGGTTTGATGTTATAGGCACTAAAATTATCATCATTAATATAATAATTCCTTTTCTATCTATCTATCTATTGCCTGACGCCGTGATCCCCGAAGGGGTGGCCACGAACGAACCGCCCCTCATCAGCATAATTTGTAGAGTCAGACTTTCGCTATAAATTAACATACAGTAAGTACTAAAATCATCATACATATTAATTCCACATCGCCAGAATAATTTCAGAAGTTAGGGATTGGCTTTAATGTTATAGGCATTAGGGATTGGCTTTAATGTTATAGGCATTAAAATTATCACCAGCCCTATAATTCCTTGTCACCATAATAATTAGCAAATGGATCCAAATGGCATAATTATTATTGCTATGAATGGGTATGGTGATTTCCGAACTTTCATGTTGTATAGTGGGTGCAGTGTGGTAGCTTTTTTTTTTTAATTTAATGGTTAATGGTGCTCCTATATAATGGTTAATGGTGCTCCTATATAATTTACATGTAAACCATATTAGGCTACAGTTGACTGAATTTACGGCCACTGAAGTTTGGAACAATAAATATCGAAAAGTGTACTCGTGTGTGTGTGTGGGTGTGGTGTGTGGTGTGTGGGTGTGGTGTGTGGGTGTATTGTTGGGTGTGTGTGGGTGTGTTGTGGGGTGTGTGTGTGTGTGTGTGGGAATGTGATGCGGTGTGTGTGTGTGTGTGTGTGTGTGTGTTCGTGGGTGTCGTGGCGTGTGTGGCTGGTGATGTGGGGGTGTGTGTGTGTGTGTGTGTGTGTGTGTGAGAGAGAGAGTGTGTGTGTATGTCTATGTGTGTTTCAATTATATATACACACACGCGCACACACACACACACACTCTCGTTCATAGACATAAACACACCCAACGCACACACACACACACACACACACTCTCGTTCATAGACATAAACACACCCAACGCACACACACACACACTCTCGTTCATAGACATAAACACACCCAACGCACACACACTCTCGTTCATAGACATAAACACACCCAACGCGCACACACACACACACACACTCTCGTTCATGAAATAAACACACCCAACGCGCACACACACACACTCTCGTTCATAGACATAAACACACCCAACGCACACACACACACTCTCGTTCATAGACATAAACACACCCAACGCACACACACACACACACACACACACCACACACACACTCGCACACTCCTCGCTTCATTATGACAAAAACTACACCCCAACGCAATCACACACAGGATACACAACACCACACACTCTCGTTCATACGACATACAACACACCCCAAACCGCACACACACACGACACCACGACACTCTCGTTCAGAAACAATAACCAGACCCCACGCCTCAAGTAGACAAAGACCACACACTCTCGATTAAACATAGACATAACACACCTCACACTCCCACACACACACACACTACACGTCTCTTTCAACTAGACAAATAACACACAACCCCAGCAAACGGCGACACACAGACACACACGACACACCTCGTTCATATATGACATAAACAACACCCAAATAAACACACCCACGCCACAGCGGACACACACACACACACTCTCGTTCATAGACATAAACACACCCAACGCACACACACACACACACACACTCTCGTTCATAGACATAAACACACCACACAGCAATATTCACACAAGCACAAAACACACACACTCTCGTACATAGACATAAACACACCCAACGCGCACACACTATATTTTCCTTATTCATTTATTTTATCTTTCACTATCTCTCACACACAAACACTCTCATTTACACACACATACACAAACACACGTACACACACACACTACCAATATTCCAAGTCATTAATTTTCACCCACATACACACATTCTCTACATACTATATAAATATGCTACTGTACACAATTCCACTCTTACATATCTCTCTCTCTCTCTCTCTCTCTCTCTCTCTCTCTCTCGCGCCGTCAATCCTCTCCGTCTTCCCCCCGTCTTCTCCTCTCTGTCCCTCTCTCTCCTCTCCCTCTCTTTCTCCCTCTTCCTCGTCTCACCCTCGTCCTCTCCTCCGCCATCTCACTCTCTCTCGTCTCATCCCTGGGGGGCGTGGGGGGGCTCTCTCTCTGCCGTCTCGCTCCTCCTTCGTCGCTTCCAATCTCATCCCCATCTTCCTCTCTCTCTCTCTCTCTCTCTCTCTCTCTCTCAAACAGACACACACACACACACACATTCCATCACCGATACCCGGTACACTATAGCAATACGCTTAATTTTAATAAGCAAATTCCGGTTTAATAGCAGTAATGTTGGTAATTGTGGTGGTCGCGGGAGTGGTAGTTGTGGTAGTAGTGGTTATTGTGGTAGCTTTGGTAGGAGTGGTAGTGATAGCTGTGATAGTTTTGGTGGTGGTTTGTTGTTATTTGTGGATTTGTAGCATGGCTGGTAAATGCAGTGAGAGCTGTGGTGGTGGGTAAGTTTCATTATCATGGTATTGTGGCAGTTGTAGTTATTGAGGTAGTTATGGTTGGAGTAGTAGTGGTACTTGTAGTTATTGAGGTAGTATTGGTTGGAGTAGTAGTGGTATTGTGGCAGTTGTGGTTATTGAGGTAGTTATGGTTGGAGTAGTAATTGTAGTTGTGGTGGTGGTTATTGAGGTAGTTATGGTTGGAGTAGTAGTGGTAATAGTGGTTATTGTGATAGTTGTAGTTGTAGCAGTATTGGTGGTTGTGATAGTGTTGGTAGTTGTATTCGGGATAGTGGGATTAACCCCTTCAGCACCATGACACCTTATTACCTTTGATTCTGGCTATACTTACTTGATGTTGTGCAGTTTGAGAAGGACCCTTGTTACTAAGATGGTTTATTGAGATCATATTTACCCACTTGAGTCATATATGTACGGTGGATTACATATACATACGGGTTTAAAGACCGCAACCGTCCACAGTGAATGTGGCTTCCATGGTACAATCACAGTACTGCACACAGTGCACAGCAATCATAACACGGTGGCTACAGTCTTTACTGCAGACAGTACACCAAGAGGTCTTGCCACAACAACGCCCCATCATGTTATCACTGTGGCTGATGTTGGTATAGTGCTAACAGTGTCTCAGCAAAACTCAATAAAGTCCCACTGAAGCACTTGCGCCTGGCGAAATCGCACCACACCTGCCTTAACCGTGCTACAATAAGGCAGTAACAAGAAATCACCGTAACTTCCTACTATTCTGACTGCACCACCGAAGTGGCGGGCGGTGGGGTGGCTGCATCCCTACGCCAGAGAGAAAGGCCAACTTGTGCCAGTGGGCTGTGAGAGTAAGACACTAGGGAACCTTGGGGCACACCATTATGGTCCCAACTGCCTTCAAACTAAAGAAAATCATCTGATGGTAACCAGGATGATTTTATGCACTTTAAGAAGGACCTATGTCACTAAGATGGCTTATTGAGATCGTATTGGTCAATTTGAGCCGTATAGGTAGATTACAAACTAAAGAAAATCGTCTAATGGTAACCAGAATATGATGAAAATTACGTAATGGTGAAGAGGTTAAGGGGGGTGACCTGTTTGTTTTCTCTTTCTTGGTTGTATCCATTCAGTCATATTCAGCCTACTGTTTTAAGACATTTATCCTCATCCAGGTGTTGTTTTTTTCCTGGCGAGCGATAGCGAGCCAGAATTTTATGGAGAAATCCGGCTTTGCCGGAGAAATGTTTCTATCGAAAAATTTACAAATTTAGCCAGCTGTCTAACACATTATCCAAAATATGGTGGCTCGCTATCGCTCGCCAGGTATAAATCGACATCTGGATGAGAAACAGTAGGCTGAATGGGGCTGAATGGATACAACCCAGAGAGCGAAAAAAACAGGTCACCCCCCTTAATGATTAGAATATTGGTACTACCAGTTGTCGCAAAATGGTAGTTGGAATATTGTGGTGGGTGGTCAATGTGGTGGTGGTAGTTGTGGTAGATGTGGTGCTGGTGGTAGTTGTGGTAATGGTGGTAGTTGTGGTAGATGTGATGGTGGTAGATGTGGGAGTGGTGGTAGATGTGGTGGTGGTAGATGTGGTGGTGGTGGTGGTGGTGGTGGTAGTTGTGATAGATGTTGTTGTTGTGGTACTGGTGGTAGTTGTAATATTGTGGTGGGTGGTAGATGTGGTGGTGGTAGGTGTGGTAGATGTGGTTGGAGGGTAAGTTGTGGGTAGATG
>CM064522.1:29051204-29057346 GCA_032716605.1 Paralithodes platypus | reverse complement strand
TGATGTAAATATTCCCACTTCCCCTTGTAGTATTGACATTCTCGGTGTCAACGTTAACTACTAACTTGAGCTGGACAACCATTATGTTAGAAGCATTGCTAAGGAATGCCTCTAAAAAAACTGGGACTCCTGTACAGAGTTCGAGAATTCTGGCGCGACAGTTGGCGGCCCAGTAATATATGAAAAGTCATGTGCGTTCTCAGATGGATTACTGTTCACCTCTGTGGGGGTGGAAGTGGAAGTGGTTTGCATTGAGGCAGTTGGACAAAAAATTCAAAATAAAGCTATTCGATTAATCAATAACCCTGCGCAATCAACACAGGACCTTCCTACAATATCCATACGAAGAGAAGAAAAACGTTGCAACCATTGCATATTCTACAGATATTTAACAGCAATTGTTTTGAGGGAACTTGCTACCAATTGTGCCGCCTCTCCACCATATTTCCCCGTAGTAGTAGAAACTAGGGCAGCTGAGAGCACCCATGAATTTACGACCTTTCTCACTCCAACAATGCAGAACTTCTGCTTATCAGAATTAATTTATCAACAGAGCTACTACTCGTGGGAATTCACTTCCCTCAGATTGCTTTCCACTAACCTAGAATCTACAAATGTTGAAATCCAGATGTTACAAACATTTTATGAATGGAGGATGCCTTTAGGCACATGGACCTTTTTGTTTTATCTGTGTTTTTCTTGCCTCCGTTCATTGTCTCTTTAAACAAAAAAATATATATATATATATATATATATATATATATATATATAATCTTAGCTTAGGGGCAGGGGGCTAGGAATCCTCCTCTCCTTGTATATTTTTCCTACTCGACAAGACAGAGAAACAGGCGAGGGAACGCGAAAGTGGTCCCGGACCCTGAGAATAGGAAATTTAAATGTATTTCTGTTCGGGCTCTGTCTCGTGTCGGTCACCCTCAGCAATGGGGTATGTGCCTAAGTATATACATACATACTTATCTTAGCTTACCAAACTGTTTCTCAGAGCTTATTATGCAGTTTTGTAGTTTACAAGGCAAGACGTTAAGACAAACACCTACATAAGTCAGTTGTATAAATACCTTTTGAGATACTGTTTGCTAAAGGATCTTACAAGTGTTCAGTCCAATGCCAAACTGTTTCTCATAACTTAGTATGCAGTTTTGAAGTCCACAAGGCCAGCAGAAGGACAATCACCTACATTATTCAGTTAATTAATTAAAATAGGACTTCAGAGGCTATATGCATCCCTTCTGGATTATTAAGCCAGCACACTGCAAGCCAAGTAAAGCGTCAGAGCCTCTTTTTGAGAACTCCAGTCCCTTGATGTACACTCGGATGCCATAGTCTCTAACCCACTCACAACAATTCGTGGACCCCTTATGTTTTCTGTATGCAATTATAACTATCTGGATATATTTTTGGATGTAACTTGCTTTTCAATAAATATAGCTTTGTAGTTGATGTATAGAAAAATATAGTTCAGCCATAGTTACCGGATGATATACTTCCATAATTACCTGAGATATACTTCCATAATTACCTGAGATATACTTCCATAATTACCTGAGATATACTTCCATAATTACCTGAGATATACTTCCATAATTACCTGAGATATACTTCCATAATTACCTGAGATATACTTCCATAATTACCTGAGATATACTTCCATAATTACCTGAGATATACTTACCTAATTACCTGATTATACTTCCATAATTACCTGAGATATACTTCCATAATTAGCTGAGATATACTTCCATAATTACCTGAGATATACTTCCATAATTACCTGAGATATACTTCCATAATTACCTGAGATATACTTCCATAATTACCTGAGATATACTTCCATAATTACTGAGATATACTTCCATAATTACCTGAGATATACTTCCATAATTACCTGAGATATACTTCCATAATTACCTGAGATATACTTCCATAATTAATGAGAATACTTCCATAATTACCTGAGATATACTTCCATAATTACATGAGATATACTTCCATAATTACTGAGATATACTTCCATAATTACCTGAGATATACTTCCATAATTACCTGAGATATACTTCCATAATTACCTGAGATATACTTCCATAATTACCTGAGATATACTTCCATAATTACCTGAGATATACTTCCATAATTACCTGAGATATACTTCCCATAATTACCTGAGATATACTTCCATAATTACCTGAGATATACTTCCATAATTACCTGAGATATACTTCCATAATTACCTGAGATATACTTCCATAATTACCTGAGATATACTTCCATAATTACCTGAGATATACTTCCATAATTACCTGAGATATACTTCCATAATTACCTGAGATATACTTCCATAATTAGATATAGGCACAGTCCAAGAATATTTATGAGTGGGCTAGTGACTATGGCATCCGAGTGTACATTATTCATTCTTCCTATTTTTATTTTTCGCCCTCCCTCCTCCTCCTCCTCCTCTCCCCCTCCTCCTCCTCCTCCCCCCCCCCCCCCAACGCTTCATGCCTGTGTCGCCAAAGTTTAGCGGGGAGGTTTAATATAAAGTTTTGAGTCGCGTCTGCCTAGCTCGAGTTGGGCCACTTTAGCATGCAGTGAGGGGACAACTATCGATTTGGGGGGGGGGGGGGGGGGGGGGGGGGGGCATTTTGGAAGCGCCTTATTGTTTAAGTTAAAGTGGTAATACATGAAGGGGAGATGGGCTGGTTTTCTGGGCTCTCTTCTTCCTCATGTTTAACCCCATTAGTTTTCAGATTTTAAGACGTTAAGCCCAATAGTTTGTTGATTTTGAAACCTTTCGCCCCATTTCTTTGTCCATATTAAAACTGTTTATGTCATTTAGGTCTCGATTTTTTCGTGGTGAGGGATAGCGAGCCTGTAATTTAAGAAGAACCGGCCTTCGGCCGGTAAATATTTTTATTGAAAAAAGTGCAAATATATCTTGAAGGATGAGTATTTTTTTAGTTTGATTTAGGTCTAGGGAGCAAACTAAAAAACTAATTAAAATATCCATAAATATCCATAAATATCCATAAATAAGCAAATAACTACGCCCATCTTCCCTTGACTCTTTCAGCCAGTACACGCTAGGAATTAAAGCCTGGATGTAATTATTGTCATCATCTTCATTATTATTATTATTATTATTATTATTATTATTATCATCACCGTTATGATCATCATTATCACTCATTATCATCACCGTTATGATCATCATTATCACTCATTATCATCACCACCGTTATCATCATCATCATTATTATCACTCATTATCATCACCACCGTTATCATCATCATCATTATTATCACTCATTATCACTCATTATCATCACCACCGTTATCATCATCATCATTATCACTCATTATCATCACCACCATTATCATCATCATCATCATCACTATCATTATCATCACCACCATTATCATCATCATCATCATCATTATTATCTCCATATCTTCAATAAACCACTACAGGATCGGTCTATGCTCATTGGAATAATGGTATGATAATTATGAATAGATAGTGGATAAGAACGAACAAATGTTCATCATAATGTTAAGGCTTTATATTTAAAACTACTTGAATCATTAGAGAGAGAGAGAGAGAGAGAGAGAGAGAGAGAGAGGGAGAGAAGGGGGGGGGGGGAGTGATATATGGTTCAAAGGAAGGGTGTTAAGGGGAGGTATTTAGTTTGTTCCCTACTTTTTCATCAAGCTTAAAATTACACCCCTTAGAGCCTAGACCCCCTTTCAAGATAAATTTGTACATTTTTCGGTAGAAAAATGTCCTGGCCGGAGGCCGGCTTGCTCTTAAATTACAGGCTCGCTATCGCTCGCCAGGAAAAAATCAACACCTTAACGGCACGAAAGGTCTTAAAATTGACAGAAATGGGGCAAAATGTCTTAAAATATCCAAACTACAAGGGCGAAGGTCTTAAAATCTCAAAAGCAATGGGGCTAAACATGAGGGAGAAAAGGGTCCAGAAAAAGTCCCTCAAGTGGAAATCTCCCCTTAACTGGATTTAGGCTACATATACTGCTTATAATGGATGATGGTTTGGTACAAGGATTACTTAGCATAGCAAAGACCCTGCGGCCCATTTCGGGGAGATACTCTCAGCGGAGAAAAAATATATTTACATAGAGTTATATAGATACACAGAGTACACAGAGCTTGCAGTCCCTAATAAGCAGTCCGAATTAAAATCTAACATAAGTATTTGCTAGTAAGTGAAAGATAAGGACGGCCTTGATGGTGTAATGGTTAGAGTGTTGAAGATCTGCATGTGGTACCCCAGGTTTGAATCCCGGTAGGATCACATGCTCTCTTTCAATCATTTCTGTGGGAGGTGTTTGGTGTTGGAGTGAAATTAATAAACATAAATAGTATTTGCTAGTAAGTGAAAGATAAGGACAGCAAAGCAGAAGGTTCTCTCCTCGCTCTACACAGCTTTCGAAATGTAGTTAGGGAAAATGGCCCCCAGCAGAATAAGAACATTTCTACTGGGAAATTCATAGTGAACAACGAAGTTAAGGGGAGATTTTTAGTTTGGTCCCTAGATATCCATCAAGCTTAAGATTACACCCCCTTGAGCCCCTTTCAAGATATATTTGTACATTTTTTGGTAGAAAAATTTCCCGGCTGAAAGCCGGTTCCTCTTAAATAACAGGCTCGCTATCGCTCGCCAGGATAAAATCGACACCTAAATGGCACGAAAGGTCTTAAAATTGACAGAAATAGGTTGAAAGTTCTTAAAATCGTCAAAATAATGGGACAAACGTCTTAAAATTAGAAAAACAATGGGGCTAACCATGAGGGAGAAAGGAGTCAAGAAAAAAATCCCTCAAGTGGAAACCTCCCCTTAAAACAGGTTGTATACTACTGGTATGACTGATATACAGGGAGACTGTGTATTGGTATGACTGATATACAGGGAGACTGTGTACTGGTATGACTGATATACAGGGAGACTGTGTACTGGTATGACTGATATACAGGGAGACTGTGTATTGGTATGACTGATATACAGGGAGACTGTGTACTGGTATGACTGATATACAGGGAGACTGTGTACTGGTATGACTGATATACAGGGAGACTGTGTACTGGTATGACTGATATACAGGGAGACTGTGTATAGTGTAATACACTCGGTGACGGGTAGGCTAAATAGTGTATAGTCTCTTGTTGAACTGATCTACTGGGGAGAGAGAGAGAGTGAGAGTGAGAGGAGGGAGAGATAGATAGAGAGAGAGTGATGGATGGAGGGGGGAGGGAGAGATAGATAGAGAGAGAGTGATGGATGAATAGATGGATTAGGGGGGGGGGTGAAGGTACTGTTTAAATTGTTTTTGATTAATGGTTCAAGAGAGTTATGAGGTGCTACAAGGAGGAGTCACTATTCCACAGACCTTGCGAGTGGTATCCATTTTCAAACTGACCATATTATTGTAGTACACAGCTTCACACCCATTTAATATGTCCATGGTTCGATCCTGGGTGAGGGTAGGCACATTTATTTATGTAGCCCACGTATAATTGTATATACAATATATATATATGTATATATATATATATATATATATATATATAGGCGCGTAGAGAGAGATTGAGAGTGAGTGAGAGTGAGAGTGCGAGACTTAATCAACGCATTATTCAGCTCTCTGTATAAACTCACTAATGCAGCCAACGATAAAGCCCTTATATGGTGATGGTGTTACTGGGGTTGTAGCGGGAGTGTACAGGCTGGTAGAGGCTAGATTATCTCTCTCTCTCTCTCTCTCTCTCTCTCTCTCTCTCTCTCTCTCTCTCTCTCTCTCTCTCTCTCTCTCTCTCTCTCTCTCTCTTTCTCTCTTTCTCTCTCTCTCTCTCTCTCTCTCTCTCTCTCTCTCTCTCTCTCTGAGTCTGGGAGGTGAGCCAGTGAAGCACTGGAGCGAGGCAGCTTCAGAGATGGAGCTGCTTCGAGCTGTGAGTAAGCAAGGCAAGATGGCATGGGCTGGTTGCAGCTAAAAGTGCTTCACATGTCTCACCCCCTAGACTGGAACGAAACCTCACGGGCTGCACCGTTCAATGGTTAGCGGTTTAATGTACAGGATCTCAGCATATGCCCGAGAGGGAGTAGTTGAA
>CM064522.1:29036204-29048704 GCA_032716605.1 Paralithodes platypus | reverse complement strand
GGGTACGGCGTCAAGAACTTCCTTAGCGACAGCCGTAACGAACACCTGAGCCTGAAGCCCCAGTTGTCGTGTGAGGGACATACAAACGCTAGGTGGACTCTGGGCTCTACTTTCTATAGGTTAGTACAACATTAACCCTTCTACTGCGGGGCACATGTTTCGTTTTTTCTTTTGTTTGCTCCCTAAACCTCCATTAACCTTAAAAATCACCCCCACTACCCCCTTTCGATCTAAATTTGTAAATTTTTCGGTAGAAAAAATTTCCCGGCTGAAGGCCGGTTTCTCTTAGATTACAGGCTCGCTATTGCTCGCCAGGAAAAAAACGACACCTAAATGGCACGAATGGTCTTAATATTGACAAATAAATCTGCCAAAAGGTGGTCTTCAAATGGGAAAACTAATGGCTCAAACATCCAAACATCTCAAAGCTACTGGGGCTAAACATACAAAGGAGTACAAAGGAAATCAAGCAACAACAGGTCTAGTGACCCTTCTAGGCTGCTTGTCCTCCAAAACACTGAGGATCAAGTGTCCAAACAGTGGTTTAGAGTGGGTAAGGGAACATTGGAAAGGGAACTACTGCCCTGGAACTAATGTCCGTGGTAGGATTAGGAAGTTAGTAGGGGACAGATGGGTTAGTAACATGAGGGAGAAGGGGATCCCTACACGGCATCAAGAACTTCCTAAGCGACACCCGTTAGGTGGTCTCTGGGGACCACGTTCTATAGGTCAGTACAATATTAACCCTTCTACTGCGGGGCACATGTTTATAGTAGCTGCGCTAACCAATTTGGGAGACATCATGTTTAGGCCAAAAGGCATTAACAATTATTTTACACTCTATAACTGATTAAATTTTGGGGAATCTCTTTATAAATACTTTTAAGGTGTTTTGCCTTTTTCAGTATTTCGAAAACCTGTGTGTGTGTCTTTGATTAGGGTAGAAGAACTGCACCTCGTTTCAACCTGCTAATCACTGGTTTCGGCCGGTGTGGGTTTTTTTCCCTGTTCGGACTCTGTCTTGAGTCGGCCACCCCCAGCTAAAAAATAAATAAATATAAAAATATAATAAATAAATAAATAAATAAATAAATATATGGGGTATGTGCCTGAGTATATAGATAGATAGATAGATAGATAGATCACTGGTTTCCGATAAATTATTCGCTAGTGAGATGGCATTCCTTTACAGCTTAACCCCTTCAATACCGGTGCCGTCCTTTTAACTTGCTTCTGGCTCCTGTTAGACGGTTTTATTCAGTTAAAAAAAAAGGCCTCCAGCAATTAACAGACTTCAGACCCTTTTACGTAACCCATTTTACTATCTCAGATCCTTGTTAAACTACACAAAATCGTCTAAATATAGCAAGACTTCAAATTATAAAACGTCGTCGGTACAGCAGGGGTTAAATTTGGTTTTCTATGATATGAACAGATAAAAATATAAAATAATGGATAAATAGATGTATACAGAAGAAGATTAAGAAACAGATAAAAACGAAAACAACCTATACAGAGAGATAGATAGTCTTATATATATACACTATTACCAAGATAGACGGGTCAGTAGATAGATAGACAGATAAACAAATAAATATACAGCTAATAAGAACTAGATGAGAGAGAGAGAGAGAGAGTACAAAGGAGTACAAAGGAGTACAAAGGAAATCAAGCAACAACAGATCTAGTGACCCTTCTAGGCTGCTTGTCCTCCAAAACACTGAGGATCAAGTGTCCAAACAGTGGTTTAGAGTGGGTAAGGGAACATTGGAAAGGGAACTACTGCCCTGCCACTAACGTGGCAGGACTAGGAAGTTAGTAGGGGACATATGGGTTAGTAACTGAGGGGAGGATAAAATAAAGTTATTAATTTACAAACGCAGTCAGTCGCGGGTTTGATGCGAGATATTTGTCTAGGCGGAATTTAAATGAATCAACGGTGCTGCAGTCTATAACGTCTCGGGGAAGCCCATTCCACAAGTTGACAACTCGATTGAAGAAGAAATTCTTAGATTCGTGTGAGTTAAAAGATTTACCAATAATTTTGCAACCGTTTCCCCGCGTGTAATTAGATTGGTCGATAGTGAAGTACTTACTACAGTTCATATTGTCGATGCCTTTGATGATTTTGAACACTTGAATTAAGTCACCTCTTAATCTGCGCTGGGTTAAAGGAAATAGATTTAATTCTCTAAGACGCTCTTCGTATGGTTTGTTCTTTAGGCTAGGTATCATTTTGGTAACTCTACGTTGAACTCGTTCTAGCTTGTTTATGTCTTTTTGGTAATAAGGGCACCAGCATTGAACGCAGTATTCCAGAAGAGGGCGGACTAAGGAATTGTAAAGGGTTAGGATTACGTCTTTGGATTTATGCTCAAATGATCTGCCTATAAAGCCAATTATTTTGTTTGCCTTCTTAACAACTTCTGAACATTGTTGACTCGGTTTTAGGTTACTCGATGTTGTTATTCCCAGATCGGTTTCTCTGTTTACATTCTTAAGCTGAGTGCCATTCATCGAATAGTTTGCTTTCTCATTTAGGTATCCGATATGTAGTACTTTACATTTATCCGCATTGAAACTCATTTGCCAAATTTGGGCCCAATGTGACAATTTATCTAGATTGTGTTGCATATCGTCAACTTGATCTTTTGAGAGTACGCTATTTGCAATTTTTTTATCGTCAGCAAATTTTGAGATTGTACAGGTGAGACCCTCATCTATGTCGTTGATGTAAATTAGAAAGAGAATTGGTCCTAGTACCGATCCCTGGGGTACCCCGCTACTTACATTGGTCCATTTAGATGCCTTACCGTTTATGACTACTCTTTGCTTTCTGTCGCTGAGCCAATTTTCTATCCATTTCAACACACCGTCTTGTATTCCATGCGCTTTTAGTTTTAGCAGTAAACGTTTGTGGGGAACTTTGTCAAAGGCCTTTTGAAAATCAAGGTATATAATATCTACAGCTTTACACTCATCGTAGAGGTTGAGGATATCGTGGAAGAAGTCTAAGAGGTTTGTTAAACAGGAACGTTTTTTACGAAAGCCGTGTTGAGTATCTTTAAGTATGTTATTTTCCTCTAAGTGATTTACGAGTCTGTCTCTTATGACCGTTTCTAGCATTTTACATAAAACTAAGGTTAAGCTAATTGGACGATAGTTACAGGGTAGGGATTTGCTGCCTTTTTTGAATATCGGTGTTACGTTGGCTATCTTCCACTGATCAGGCATAGTTCCAGACTGCAAGGATTTATTGAATAGTAATGTCAGTGGTTTGGAGAGCTCATCCTTAGCTTCCTTTAGAACTCTAGGCGAGATTGTATCAGGTCCAGGCGTTTTATTTACCTTGAGTTTATCTAAACAATTCAATACTTCTCTCTCTGTAACGGTGAGAGAGAGAGAGAGAGAGAGAGAGAGAGAGAGAGAGAGAGAGAGAGAGAGAGAGAGAGCAGTTCTAAATCAGGGAAAGGGGAATCGGGACAAATCGAGCAAGCTTTAAATCTCTTTTTCCCTCTCACACTTTCTTTTGCAGGGTCCGTTGAAAACCAGATAGATAGATAGATAGATGCATAGGCATATTAGTTAATTAAGAGATAGAAAGATAGATAGATAGGGATGATAGTTAATAAATAGATAGGGGTGGTATAGCTAATCATTAGATAGATAGATAGATAGATAGATAGATATATAAGTAGATAGATAGATAGGCATGCTAGTTAAATATAAGATTGCTAGATAGATGTATAGGGATGATAGTTAATTAAAATATAGATAGATAGATAAGTAAATAGATAGATAGGCATGCTAGTTAAATAGAAGATAGCTAGATAGATGTATAGGGATGATAGTTAATTAAAAGATAGAAAGCCAGATATACTGTATATAGGGGTGGTAGCTAATTTATAGATATAGAGAGGGATGATAGATGATTGATATTTGATAGAGAGATAGGTCGATATAGATGGGAAGAGTTAGAAGGCAGGCATGTGAGAAAATGTGTATATAAACAAAAGTAAATATATCCATTAGCTATATAGATGTATATAGAGATAACTAAATGGATAAAGAAAAAGAGTGAATGGAGGAATAAAAGAGAAGAAATGAAGGAAGAAAGAAAGAAAGAAACGCGATGAAGAAATTAAATATAGAAAGAAAAATAAGATGGGAAAACGAACAACAATCCAGAGAGAGAGAGAGAGAGAGGGAGAGAGAGAGAGAGGGGGAGAGAGACCGTAGCAAATCGAGCTCGTTTTGTTCTCATTCTTATTGTGGATCAGAAACTTGTGTTTTATGGAATGAGATGAAGTGATAGATAGATATTATGTAGGAAGGCAGATGGATAGATACTGTATATAAATATACTTGTCCTGATATATATATATGGAGAGAGAGAGAGAGAGAGAGAGAGAGAGAGAGAGAGAGAGAGAGAGAGAGAGAGAGAGAGAGAGAGAGAGAGAGAGAGAGAGAGAGAGCAATCCAAAGACAAGGAAATAGGAATCTGGACAAATCGAGCTGCTCTCTTTATTTCGCTTCTTTTCTTTCTCTCGGGCGCATTTAGCTCCGGATCTTGTTATGTTATGTAAGAGATATAAATAGATTGATAAAGACATTATAAACAATAGATACAGAGGCAAAATAGAGGTTATAAATAGATAGATAGATAGATAGATAGACACATGCATAAAAACTACATATATAGATAAGTATATATGTAAATATTGTACACATAAAGAACAAAAAATGCATATGCATACATGTAAATGTATATATACTGTATATACATACAGACAGACATATATACGTACAGACATACATGCAGCTTGGTCTTTTGTCTCCTTACACATAAACATATACTGTGTATATATATATATATATATATATATATATATATATATATGTATATAATTTCTGCAATGGAGCTTCCTCTTGGGAATCGAAGTCTCACAAGGAAAAGGAGAACCAGCGTAGTAGCGAACATCTTATCTTTATTGGTTACCAAACATTTCTCGGTTCATATTCATACGAACCTTACTGCTTGATATTTCACATCCATATGTAATTATTTGTTTTATTTCTTATGTAAACTTTCATTTATTTTAGATTCACTGAAGATGGAGACTGTTTTCTCCGAAACGTTTGGTAACCAATATAGATAAGATGTTCGCTACTACGCTGGTTCTCGTTTTCCTTGTGAGACTTATATATATATATATATATATATATATATATATTTATATATATATATATATATATAGAGAGAGAGAGAGGTATATTAAGGAAATAATAGATAATTAAATAACAGAAGTTGGAAAACAAATGTAGAAAGAAAGAGAAACGGAAAGAAGTGAAAACAGATAAAAACAAAATCCCGGACAAATCGAGGCAGCCTCCTTTCGTTCTCGTATATACTTTTGTTTTTCTATCTCTGATACTGTGTTTCTATTTGTTTTCTTTCTTATGTAGCGTATTAGGAGCATAAATCCCTGTGTGTGTGTGTGTGTGTGTGTGTGTGTGTGTGTGTGTGTTATTTGTTATTATTATTTATTTATTATTTTGTTTTTTTAAGGAGTGTGGAAGACTTAAGAGACTCTAGGAATATTCCTAGCTCAGCTTCTATAAGAGACTCATTGCTGGCCTATTGCCATATATATGGACATGGAGTAACGCTGACTCGCTGAAATTTTCATCGTTCTATGTCCACGCGTTTTTTTTTTTGTTTTTTACTAAATGACTGGTGATCCAAAATCGACTTTGCAAAAAAACATTATATTGTGTACGAGGTACCTTATATAGATTGTCTACAACACCTCGGAAGCTTGTTGCCAATTGTATTGTGTATGAGGTACCTTATATAGATTGTCTACAACACCTCGGAAGCTTGTTGCCAATTTGATACGTGATCATGTTGAAAACCGCAGGTAAATATCAATATAAATAATTGGGCCAATTTCCTATCCTAAATAAATAATTTGAGTATGGAAAATATTTCCCAAACTCAAGAAGCTTCCGAGGGACTTGTTATGTTCTAATTATGTGGAGAAAATAGAGACAATCGGACAGTAACAGGTTCACTTACCATTATATAAGGTGAATAAACATTGATTTTTCATAAAGAGAGATTGAAATTTACTCGTAACTTGAAATTGTTCCAGTCAGAGTCCGGGCGAGCTTATAGGTTCGTCACGCGCGGTGCCACTCGCTTGCAAATAAAACTCAATTATTTGGGGGACTAAAGTATTTGTTATGAATATTTATAAAATATTGAAATTACGTAAGTCCCTAAGGTATCCTGAAGGGTGGATATTATATATTTGTGAAGTGTAATTTATACTATATACTATACTTATATAGCCTATACTATACTATACTATTACTATTACTAGAGAGAGAGAGAGAGATACATTTTTGGTTATGAAGTTTGGCCTTTACCGACTGCTTTATCAGTCTCACCCCTGGGGGTATCATCAAAATAGTGAGTCATCAGATAGGGTTTTTTTGTTGTCCCAGGGATGGGCACCTTCCCTTCCTCATCACTATTTCTAACCATTTTTACATTCTAGAAGGCTCCGGGTTCATATGATGTTCCTTCGGCTTGTGTTTTTCTTGCCTCTTCTGCCAGGTTTCTGGTTCTTCTTGTTCTTCTTTCTTGTTTTTGTTCTTCTTGTTTTATCTTCCACTCTCCTCTCTTCTGGTCTATGTCCTCAGCTACCTTCTTGCCGATGGGGCCTAGGACACCGGCGGCACGGCTGTACCCCAGGTTGAACTGGGAAACCCCTTTACCAACGAGGTAGTGAATTCTGCGGAAATTGTAGAACACAGTCTTGGATGCCTTTGTCCATATCACCATATTTACACACTCGTTGGCATTTTGGGTTCGCCCAGTGCATTGTCGCAATAGTTCGTCGGTGGCGAGTCTCTCGTATAGTGGCAATATTTCCAGGGCAATTTCTCTGCGTAAGGGATGGTGGATGTGCTGCGCATGGCTTGTATCAGGCCCCTTCACATCCTTGCCTTCTGCCTTCACTTTTTGGTAGAAGCACCAGGAATTTGACCCTTCAGGGCATTGATGGTGATGTGGGTCATTGTCTGTGCTGGAACAATGATGGAGTGTTGAGTAGATTGCTTGCCGCATTTTATGAATGTCTCCCTTGTTATTTATGATTGCACATCTATAGTAGTTTTGCAAAACTCCCATCATATCTACCGTCAGCGATCCTGCCCGTCTGTCCCTGTTGCTTTTCCTCTGGCTGAAATCCCGCATCTTACCCATCTTTTGCCACATACATTCTTCTTTCGTGATAGTGGTATCACCATACACCTTTTCGTTTACTAGGGCCGTGTATGCCTTGGAATCTCCATCAGACACGACATTTACATAACGAAACTTGCATTTTGCTTCTGATCTCTTCCACAGGATTTTCCAACCTTCCACCTCCATTGCTGGAGAACTACCCTCAAAGTTTTTGGCGCAGTCACTTTCATGGGCCCTATACCAGTCACTCTCATCATCTTTGTGCTTGGTACAAAATACACAATACTTAGATAGCACTTCAAAGTCAAGCACTAGTCCAGTCTTCAGATGAAGAACAAGCACAACTCCATATTTCGATATAAATCCTCGTTGTGCCCAGGTGCCATCACAGGTAACCGATATATCTTTCACTTCTGGTGCCTCTGGATTTTCTTTTTCAATAAAATCATGAACCAGTTTTCGTGCCCTGGCAAGATTCCACTCGCATTGCTCGATGCCGTCATCCTCGGTGTCTTTTGCAAGCGTGTAAAATCGAGATTCCGTTAGCAATTTGGACTCCATCACTATTTCCAGGTCTTGAATGGTTCTATAACCATTGTTTGACAAAGCAAACTCCACTAATTTATGATTCACGTCGAACTGCCCAGTTGGCCTTGTACGAAATGAACTCTATTCCCAGTTTACGTGATCACAAGTCTGGCAAACTTTGTTGAGATTGTAGGCTTCTCCCAATCTGGTTCCAAGTTCTAGGTTTTCCAAGTCGGACTTGCCACAATTCACACATTTTGAGAAATTTGAAGCTTTTTCAAGTTTGTTCTTACTCATTAGTATATAACTGTCTAAGATCTGGTCAAGGCTTGGATCGATATTTTGTCTAAGCTCCCGTTTTACTAAGGCGGGAGAGGTACCGGAAGTTCCTGGTTGTTGTTCTTGTGGAGTAGTGGAAGAGGTGCCGGAAGTTCCTGGTTGTTGTTCTTGTGGAGTACTGGAAGAGGTGCCAGAAGTTCCTGGTTGTTGTTCTTGTGGAGTAGTGGAAGAGGTGCCGGAAGTTCCTGGTTGTTGTTCTTGTGGAGTACTGGAAGAGGTGCCGGAAGTTCCTGGTTGTTGTTGTGGAGTAGTGGAAGAGGTGCCGGAAGTTCCTGGTTGTTGTTCTTGTGGAGTAGTGGAAGAGGTGCCGGAAGTTCCTGGTTGTTGTTCTTGTGGAGTAGTGGAAGAGGTGCCGGAAGTTCCTGGTTGTTGTTCTTGTGGAGTACTGGAAGAGGTGCCGGAAGTTCCTGGTTGTTGTTGTGGAGTAGTGGAAGAGGTGCCGGAAGTTCCTGGTTGTTCTTGTGGAGTAGTGGAAGAGGTGCCGGAAGTTCCTGGTTGTTGTTCTTGTGGAGTAGTGGAAGAGGTGCCGGAAGTTCCTGGTTGTTGTTCTTGTGGAGTACTGGAAGAGGTGCCGGAAGTTCCTGGTTGTTGTTGTGGAGTAGTGGAAGAGGTGCCGGAAGTTCCTGGTTGTTGTTCTTGTGGAGTAGTGGAAGAGGTGCCGGAAGTTCCTGGTTGTTGTTGTGGAGTAGTGGAAGAGGTGCCGGAAGCTCCTGGTTGTTGTTGTGGAGTAGTGGAAGAGGTGCCGGAAGTTCCTGGTTGTTGTTGATTTTCAACTCTCTTTGCCTTAGCTATCCTAAGCTTATTTAGTGCTATCATTTGCTTGCGCTTCTTCGTAGGGAGAACCATGGTGATAGCGAGTCGAGAGAACGAGATGCGTGCGTATACTCTACTTGCTGTCTGAGGAGGTACTGGGCTACTGGCTGTAGCGGGTGCGTTGCCAACTTGCCAGGTGGATTTGGCTAAAATATTGTACCAAACATGTCAAAATTATCGTATTTGCATCAATATTATCGTATCATGGATTTCACCTATATAGACCTATTTCTAGAACTAGTTATCAAAGCTTCAATGAAAAACACAATAACACAGTTATTTCTATTCAAATTTTGAATGGTAGTGACACAAAGTAATATGTGAGCACTAATAGCAGTAGCAAATGTTCTGTACAAGTTTATTAAAATCAAATATGCTGAGGGGCTAAATTCTAGGATTAGCCAACATAATGTACCATGAAGGGGAGCAAATAGTCACAATATTGGAGGGATAGTCTGAGATATTGGAGGGATAGTCTGAGATATTGGAGGGATAGTCTGAGATATTGGAGGGATAGTCTGAGATATTGGAGGGATAGTCTGAGATATTGGAGGGATAGTCTGAGATATTGGAGGGATAGTCTGAGATATGGAGGGATAGTCTGAGATATTGGAGGGATAGTCTGAGATATTGGAGGGATAGTCTGAGATATTGGAGGGATAGTCTGAGATATTGGAGGGATAGTCTGAGATATTGGAGGGATAGTCTGAGATATTGGAGGGATAGTCTGAGATATTGGAGGGATAGTCTGAGATATTGGAGGGATAGTCTGAGATATTGGAGGGATAGTCTGAGATATTGGAGGGATAGTCTGAGATATTGGAGGGATAGTCTGAGATATTGGAGGGATAGTCTGAGATATTGGAGGGATAGTCTGAGACATTCTTATGAATTGCTCATATACATAGATATATACACCGTTATTACTGATTTATTATACAGTAAGAGTGTAGCTTATTTATTGTAGAGATAGTTTATACAAGTTTGTATGTATGTAGGCTCGAAGGGAGTATAGGATGTCAGATGTGGACATTTGATACTTCCCATGATTATAATCTTAGTACAGATGTACTGAGAGACCAGACGGTTGGCTGAACATTGCCATTGGGGGCGCTCGGTTATGGCCTTGGAATTGCTCGGGGCCTTGGGGCTGTTCGGCCAGGCAGCTTGGGGAACAACAACAATAACAACAACAACAACATTGCCGCGTAGGGGGAGGGAGGGGTGGGGGTGGGGGGGGGGAGGGCTCTAGTACAAAGGAGTACAAAGGAAATCAAGCAACAACAGATCTAGTGACCCTTCTAGGCTGCTTGTTCTCCAAAACACTGAGGATCAAGTGTCCAAACAGTGGTTTAGAGTGGGTAAGGGAACAGTGGAAAGGGAACTACTAGTGGGACTCTAGTGGGAACTCTAGTGGGAGTATAGGATGTCAGATGTGGACATTTTATGGTTCCCATGATAGTATAGTATTATAGGAAGCTTAAAAAAATAAAACGGAAATTTCAATATAATTCATGAATATTCCTGGAGTCTCCCCTTAAGGAGATATATATGTAGTTAGATAGATAATATCATAGATATGTAGGTTGGTATGGAGAGAGAGAGAGAGAGAGAGAGAGAGAGAGAGAGAGAGAGAGAGAGAGAGAGAGAGAGAGAGATTTTATGGAGAAATAACAAATAATAATGTTGATCGCTATATTTAAAACAAAGGATAAAATAGAGGTCCAATACCCTCGAGAAAAATACAATATATAAATATTTTCCCAACAAGCTTATATTTTTAATTATCTCTTTTGCTATTGTTTTTAATTTCCGTTTTTATTTGTATTTATCGTTCGATTTGTTTCCGTTCAGTCGTAGTAGAAGCGGCGAGAGAGAGAGAGAGAGAGAGAGAGAGAGAGAGAGAGAGAGAGAGAGAGATAGATAGAGAGAGAACAAGAATTAATTACTAAGCGAATGGCATTGAAAGAATAACAAAGAAAAGGGTAAGAGGCAGACAAAGAAGCTGTAACTCTCTTTATTTATTTTACTGTCCTTGTATTTTATTATTTTGATTCATTTTCTTTCTTCCTTGTCATATTTTTGTCCTTGCAAGCGTATTAGGATCAGGTTTCTCGTGTTTTATGTAGATGAAGCTAGATTTATGGGTAACTTTTTTAGTGATAGATAGTTAATGGATAGATCGGTGGAATATACTGTAGATATATTTTGGTAAGTGAATTGATAGATAGATGGATATATGAGTAGATGATAGAGATAAATGGATAGGTAGGTAGATGGCTAGATATAAATGAATTATTATTATTAATATATACCTGGAGTTGTTTCGGCCACCTCATCGACCTCGGCGAGAGTTGCTTCCCCCGAGGAGAAAGAGAGAGAGAGAGAGAGAGAGAGAGAGAGAGAGAGAGAGAGAGAGAGAGAGAGAGAGTGAGAGAGAGAGAGATACTAAATTAATGAAGTTATACAAAAAATAAGTATAACAGCAAACAGAAAATATGAACAATAATAAATAAAGTTAAAGCATTTGTGCTCTATCTATATTTGTTGTCCCTCTATTTTATGTATTCCATTTTCTTTCTTTATTGTTGCTCGTGTTTTATGTAGAGGACCTTGGACGATATTGGCTTTTTGGGCATGTTTTTGAGGATAGATACATAGATAGACAGATACATAGATAGATAGATACATTGATAGATAGATACATTGGTAGGTAGATATAGTTAGATAAAGGACAGAGAGAGAGAGAGAGAGAGAGAGAGAGAGAGAGAGAGAGAGAGAGAGAGAGAAGAGGATATATATGAAGAAAAAGAAACTACAGACGAATGCAAAACAGAAAATGGAATATACCAAACTTCATTTCTTTCTCCTATATCCTTTTTCATTCTCTCTTTCTTGCATCTTTATTTTATTGTCAACATTTTTGGCTATCTTTCTTTTTCTCTTCGTTGTATTGTATGGTCAGTTTCTTTTTCTCTTCGTTGTATTGTATGGTCAGTTTCTTTTTCTCTTCGTTGTATTGTACGGTCAGTTCTTTTTCTCGTCTGGTTTTTTTCTCTTTTTATAATGTAAATTATTGTCACCTATTTCAGTGGCTTTTCATTTTGTTAATTATATTTCATTATCAATTTTTATATTTCAGTGTCTTTTCTATCTTTGTATAGTATCTACAGTATAGTCACTTTATTTTGTTAGTTTCTATCTATCTATCTATCTATTGCCGGACGCCTTACTCCACTTAATGAGGGTGGCCACACACAGAAGGCCCCCAAGCGGACCTATTCCCTGTAAGAGGGACAACCCGAGCCGGTTTACTGAAGGACTTACAGGATTGACCACTCAATTTAGGATCCGTCCGACTCCGAGGCCCTCATGTATCTAGTTAGCACTATTTTTGTAGTGGCGTTCGGCTAGTCCATCCACTAACCTGCCTTACACTTAGATAAGCAGTACGGATTTGTATCAGGTTTACTCCCCTAGACAGGTTGCCGACCAATGCTGACGAGTCCCATCCACCCGGATGTTATAAGGTTGTCTCCCCTAGATGGGTTGCCGACCAAGGCTA
>CM064522.1:29031204-29033704 GCA_032716605.1 Paralithodes platypus | reverse complement strand
AAGTGTGTGTGTGTGTTTGCATGTGTTTTAAATAGCAGTTGGTCATTCTTCACAGATAATTATGCACGTATGTCAGAGTGGGAGTAAGTAGGGAGAGAGACGGAATATGTATACGTAGATAAATGGATAATAATAGAGAGTGGAAGACAAGAAAAGCAAAGTAGAAGAGAGTGAGAGAGAGAGAGAGAGAGAGAGTAAGAAAGCTATTTAGGAAGAGAAAGGGAGTGAGGGCATGTGTTTTTTGTTTGAGAGAGAGCGAGAGAGAGAGATACAGACAGACAAACAGAGAGAGAGAGAGAGAGAGAGAGAGAGAGAGAGAGAGAGAGAGAGTGAGTAAGAGAGCGATTTAGGAAGTAAGAGAGAGCAAGAGAGTGAGATGATGGGTCCGTAAGAATGCTAGATGAGCACTTTGCTTCTGAAGAGCCTGGCACAGAGAGAGAGAGAGAGAGAGAGAGAGAGAGAGAGAGAGAGAGAGATAGTTACACAGGCTACACATACTCGGCCGTCCCTACTGGGCTTTCCGACCTTAAATATTAAAAAGTAGATGTTGTTGGTTTAAGGCAATGGCAGTAAAACAAAAGGCGAGAGAGATAGATAGATAGATATATAGAGGGATAGATAGATAGATAGTGAGAGAGAAAGAGAGAGAGGAAAAAAGAGACAGCGAGGAAGAGAGAATATAAAGAGAACCAGCACTTGTGAGAGAGGCCAATAAAGGAGAATTAAGGGGGTAGTCCTTGGTTTTTGGTCTACTGTATAATTATATGTATTTATTCATTTATTTTTGAGTTTCCTCGCTAGACCTCCATCAAGCTTAGAAGAAAAAAAAATAGACCCCTTTTCAAGATAAATTTGTCCATTTTTCGGTAGAGAAATGTCCCGGCCGAAGGCTGGTTCCTTTTAAAATTAGAGGCTCGCTTTCGCTCGCCTGGAAAAAATCGACACCTGAAGGGCACAAAAGGTCTAAATATTGATAAAAACATGAGGCGAAAGGTCTCAAAATCGCCAAACTAACGGAACGAACTTCTTAAAACCTCAAAACTAATATGCTAAACATGAGGGAGAAGGGGATCCAGAAAAAGCGAGTCCTACCCCCTTAAAGAGACAGTAAGACCAAGCCAAGGTAATAGTACAAGAAGCCGAGAGGAAAGACTGTAGTCATAGAAAACGTAGAAAGGGTTAAGACGGGAACTAATATCTTTATCGAAAAATTTACAAATTTATCTTGAAGGACGAAAAATGTACAAATTTATCTTGAAGGAGGATCTGGGGGGGAGGAGTGGTAAGCTTGATGGAGGTCTAAGGAGGAAGCTAAAGAGATAATGAAAAAATAAATAAATGAGTTTGTCTTGTTGGTGTGATGATTTATACCAGCCGTCAGTGGCGCCCCAGTGGGATGTTTCTCAAGAATTGGTGTATCCCCCTACACATATAGTAACATTTGTCATACCCACTAAAGGCGCTTATCTTTATTATTATTATTATTTATTATTATTATTATTATTATTATTATTATTATTATTATTATTATTATTATTATTATTATTTTTTTTATTATTTTTTTTTTTTTTTTTTTTTTTTTTTTTTTGCGGAAATTCTAGTACATTGCCAGCTTATTTCTCGATAACTCATGGAATGGTAAAAAACAGACTATACATTTGAACCCTTGTCCCTAGATATGCCCTTAAAATGGTCTTAGCCTCTCCCGTATGCATTTACAATACAATTCAATACGATACAATACAATAACATACATTCATTTGCCATCACTTCATATAGTTGTCTGCAAGTCGTATATTATCAAATTATACGAGGCATTAGTCGGCTGAGCTATTACCCTAGCAGACAAAATATTATGGAGAGAGAGAGAGAGAGAGAGAGAGAGAGAGAGAGAGAGAGAGAGAGAGAGAGAGAGAGAGAGAGAGAGAGAATCCCAGCACTTGTAAGAGAGGCCAATAAAAGAGAATTAAAGAGACACTATGAACGAGTTAAGAAGATACTACACAAAGAGGAATTGGAAAGTCTGCAGTCATAGAAAACGCATAAATAGGGTTCACCAGAGTCCGTTTTCTTCCAGCTGATGGTAAATTGTTATCTCTTCATCATGATTACTATGCTATTACTGTGATTGTGTATCGATATATGTAGCTAATTAGGAAAACTTGGCAATAATATGGCGCACAAACATAGGAGAGTTATATTTTTCCACTAAGAATCAAGAAATCAGATGCCAAAGGAATCAGTTTACCATTAGCTGGGAAAAAAATAGACTATACAAAAATACCTTAGGGGATACTATAAAAGAAAAGAGGATCAGTGAAATAGTTGTTCGTTAGCTATGCACAAAGAAAAAACCTTTGTATAATTAGGAACACCCCATTCTTAACATTAATCATCCATTACAAACCCCAATGTACTTGAATAAACTAATGAAAGCCTATGGCCCTCCCAGGATTCGAACTCGCGACACCACACCCAGAACATATGCATCTAAACCATT
>CM064522.1:29008620-29013620 GCA_032716605.1 Paralithodes platypus | reverse complement strand
CGGACAAACGAAAGTGAGCTTGCAAATTGCAATATATATATATATATATATATATATATATATATATATATATATATATATATATATATATTATATATAATTCTTAATTATTTATTTACTTTTGTTCTTTTTTTCACGTCTGAAAGAGGATCCTGGGCGGCGTTGTATAGCCTGAAGAGGTCCTAGGTCTAGGCAACACACTAACAACCATTTTACATAATACAATAAGTGAAACTGAATAATGAATAAGTAACAGTAAGTAAAACTGAATAATTAATAAGTAACAGTAAGTGAAACTGAATAATGAATAAGTAACAGTAAGTGAAACTGAATAATTAATAATTAACAGTAAATGAAACTGAATAATTAATAAGTAACAGTAAGTGAAACTGAATAATTAATAAGTAACAATAAGTGAAACTGAATAATGAATAAGTAACAGTAAGTGAAACTGAATAATTAATAAGTAACAGTAAGTGAAACTGAATAATTAATAAGTAACAGTAAGTGAAACTGAATAATTAATAAGTAACAATAAGTGAAACTGAATAATGAATAAGTAACAGTAAGTGAAACTGAATAATTAATAAGTAACAGTAAGTGAAACTGAATAATTAATAAGTAACAGTAAGTGAAACTGAATAATTAATAAGTAACAGTAAGTGAAACTGAATAATTAATAAGTAACAATAAGTGAAACTGAATAATGAATAAGTAACAGTAAGTGAAACTGAATAATTAATAAGTAACAGTAAGTGAAACTGAATAATTAATAAGTAACAATAAGTGAAACTGAATAATGAATAAGTAACAATAAGTGAAACTGAATAATTAATAAGTAACAATAAGTGAAACTGAATAATTAATAAGTAACAATAAGTGAAACTGAATAATGAATAAGTAACAGTAAGTGAAACTGAATAATTAATAAGTAACAATAAGTGAAACTAAATAATGAATAAGTAACCTTTAGAGAGTTAATGATACATTAGAGAAATAGGACGCATATTTAAGGGGAGATGGGCTGTTTTTCTGGACTCCCTTATCCCTCATATACCCTCCCTTAAACATTTTGCCCCATTATTTTGGCGATTATTATTAGTTTTGCCCCAGTCAGGTTTTCACATTTTCCTGGCGAGCGACAGCAACCCTGTAAATTATTAGGAACTGGCCTTCGGCCTGGACATAATTCCATCTAAAAATGTACACAATTATCATAAAGGGGGGGGGGTCTTATAGGTGTTTCTAAGTGTGATAGAAGTCTAGGGAGCAAACTAACAATAAATATGTAAATATATACCGGTATATATATATATATATATATATATATATATATATATATATATTTATAAATAAATAATAATAAAAATAAAATAAAATACAAACAAATAAATCAAAGTAAGCTTCACAGTTCTTATAATGTTTCGGAAGTAATAAAATGGCCAATTCAGAGCAATGATATGTTTGTGTATTTCACAGTTCGCATCATATCTTTGGAAATGATAGAATGGTCAAAGCAATACAATGTTATGTGGAAGTTCCTGCATGCTTTCCCGTCTTAAGGGGACAGTGGTTATTTTTGGGGGTCTATATATTTATATATTCATATATTTTTTAGTTTCCTCCCTAGACCTCCATCAAACTTAAAAAACATCCATTAGATCCCCGTTTGAGATTACTTTGTACATTTTTCGGTAGAAAAATATCACGGCCAAAGAGCAGTTCCTCCACAATTACAAGCTCGCTATCGCACGCCAGGAAAAAATATATATACACCTAAAGGGCATGGAAGGTCTTAATATTGACAAAAAAATGGGGCGAAATATCTTAAAATCGACAAAGTAATGGGGCAAACGTGATAAAGTGTGAAGACTAATGGTGCTAAGTATGAGGGAGAAGGGGGACCAGAACAACGGCCCCTCTCCCCTTGCACCCCAAGTGTCCTGGTTTTGTCATAATGCGGCACTCAGAGGAAGAACAAGAGGAGCCACACTTGTACAGCTTGGGGCACAGTTTGCTGGAACATAATACTCTACATAATTATATTACTCTCTCTCTCTATATATATATATATATATATATATATATATATATAATATATATATTTATTTTTATATATATCTCTCTAGAGAGAGAGTATGTGTGTGTGTGTGTGTTGGTAAGACAAGTAGGGAGATATATATTTATATATATTTATTATATATATACAAATATATAAATATAATATATAGATAGATAGATAGATAGATAGATAGAAAGAGAGAGAGAGAGAGATTTATTTACATAGATTTACATAGATACACTGGCCACACAGATCTTACGATCCCTACGAGGTGACCAGGACTTAATCCTAATAGAGATAGCAACCCTAAGAGAAAGTGGAAGGAAAGGATAGCAAAGATGAAGGCTCTCTCCCCACCCTCCGCTCCCTCCGGCAATATGCCGTACATGAAAATAGTTAGAAGTGAATAACCTTGCAGGGCTTGGAAATCGCCTGAAGGAATTTATAGTATAGTTAGAAATGGAAAGGAAAAGGCATGCACACCTTCACTTTTTCTTTTTTTTTCCAACTAAAAACATTTTCATTTCCGCCAGGTTCTCTTATCAGTGATCAGCTTCTACTGCAGACCAACTTTTCTGTGATATGTGTCTAACCTTTTTTTAAATGTGTATATCGAGTCACTGTCAATAACTTCATTAGGGAGCTTATTCCACTCATTAATAATACTGTGGGTGAAGACATTTTTAGTTATGTCTAGGTTCGCTTTCCTGCCTGTTAGTTTTAATTTGTTTCCTCTTGTGGAACCTTCTTTGGCTATCTTAATAGATTATTAGAATTTACGTTACTAAAGCCTTTTAGTATCTTAAAACACTCTATCAGCTGTCCCCTTATTCTCCGTTTCTTAAGCGAAAACAGGTCGAGTTCTCTTAATCTCTCATTGTATGGCTTATTTCTAAGGGAAGGGATTACATTTGTTGCTCTACGCTGAACGGATTCTAGTTTCTCTATGTCTTTTTTTAAGTAGGGAGACCAAAACTGCACAGCATACTCCAGATGTGGCCTCACAATACTTTTATAAAGTGGTACAACTATGTCTTTACTATGACAATGAATTTTTTTTTTAATGAAACCTAGCGCTCTATTTGCTTTGTTAGATGCTCTATTTGCTTTGTTAGATGCTGCGGTGCATTGGCTTGTAGATTTTAGATTTTCATTGATAAGCACTCCTAGGTCTTTTATCTGTGATACGCTCTTTATCTTTTCTCCATTCATATGGTATTCGTATTTGTTGTTTCGGGAGCCTATTTGTAGTATCAGGCATTTGTTTACGTTAAAGGGCATCTGCCAATTTTCTGACCACTCTGATATCTTGTTTAAATCTGATTGCAGGCTACTTCTATCGCTTTCTGATATTATTGCATTTCCTATTTTAGTGTCATCGGCGAATTTGGAAATTATGTTATTAATGCCGTTGTCTAAATCATTAATAATTATATATTATGAATAATAATGGGCCCAGAACTGAACCCTGTGGGACTCCACTAGTCACCGGAGTCCATTCTGATTCCACTCCATTAATAATTACTCTGTTTTCTTTCGCTTAACCAATTCCTTATCCAATTAAGTGTGTTGCCTTGTATTCCTAGATTCTCGACCTTCTGAAGTAATTTATTATGAGGGACCTTGTCGAAGGCCTTCTGGAAGTCCAAGTACACTATATCAAGACTTTTGGTAAAATCATTAATCTTAAATAGGTTGTCATAAAATTCGATAAGGTTCGTTAGGCATGATTTTTTTGCTCTGAAGCCGTGTTGACTATTATTCTCTATGAAAAGTACAAGTTCGTCTCTTATAATTGATTCTAATAGTTTTACAACAACGGAAGTTAAGCTAATGGGTCTGTAATTCCCTGGTTGAGAGAGAGAGAGAGAGAGAGAGAGAGAGAGAGAGAGAGAGAGAGAGAGAACAAAGCCAACTCATTTCCTCCCTACATTAACATATTAGACTCTCTTCACTAAAAGCCTAATTAGTTAAAATAACATCTTAATTCAAGTCTAATTCCACAAAAATAAATATACGGTAAAACAAACAAAATAATAGTACCATCTGTTCTCTTCCTTTAGTGTTAAACAAAAGCCAAGTCCAATATTTTTAGTCTCTATTATTGGATATGTCAATTTTAAGACATTTCGTGCCATTTAGGTGTCGATTTTTTTCCTGGCGAGTGTAAGCGAGCCTGGAATTTTAAGAGGAACCGGCCTTCGGCCGGATTATTTTTCTACCGAAAAATGTACACATTTATCTTAAAGAGGGGTCTAAAGGGTGTTCTTCTAAGCTTGATGGAGGTGTAACGAGGAAACTAAGAAATAAAGGAATACATTAATTATTAGACCAAAAGAACGGCCCATCTCCCCTTACTGTAAGCCAAGTCTAATTCCACCAAACAATAATACTAGCCAAACAAAAGAAAGTCCAATATTTGTTGTCTCTATTACTGTATAACTAAAGATAGTCCAATATTTGTTGTCTCTATTACTGTATAACTAAAGAAAGTCCAATATTTGTTGTCTCTATTACTGTATAACTAAAGAAAGTCCAATATTTGTTGTCTCTATTACTGTATAAGTAAGGAAAGTCCAATATTTGTTGTCTCTATTACTGTATAAGTAAAGATAAATTAGGGTTTATAGTTATGGTACCAATTCTGGATTAGTTGCCCCGAAAACAACTCGCCCCGAAACAAAGTCGTTTATGATTATATTCTATAACTTGTATATAACTAACCTGAATTAACCTAACCTACCCTAATTTGTATATAACTAACCTGAATTAACCTAACCTAACCTAATTTGTATATAACTAACCTGAATTAACCTAACCTAACCTAATTTGTATATAACTAACCTGAATTAACCTAACCTAACCTAATTTGTATATAACTAACCTGAATTAACCTAACCTAACCTAATTTGTATATAACTAACCTGAATTAACCTAA
>CM064522.1:28993620-29006120 GCA_032716605.1 Paralithodes platypus | reverse complement strand
AAGGTCTATACTGTTTGTTTATATTCTAGGTAAAGGTCTATACTGTTTGTTTATTCTAGGTAAAGGTCTATACTGTTTGTTTATTCTAGGTAAAGGTCTATACTATTTGTTTATTCTAGGTAAAGGTCTATACTGTTTGTTTATTCTAGGTAAAGGTCTATACTGTTTGTTTATTCTAGGTAAAGGTTCTATACTGTTTGTTTTATTCTAGGTAAAGGTCTATACTGTTGTTTATTCTAGGTAAAGGTCTATACTGTTTGTTTATTCTAGGTAAAGGTCTATACTGTTTGTTTATTCTAGGTAAAGGTCTATACTGTTTGTTTATTCTAGGTAAAGGTCTATACTGTTTGTTTATTCTAGGTAAAGGTCTATACTATTTGTTTATTCTAGGTAAAGGTCTATACTGTTTAAGGGGAGATTTCTAGTTTGTTTCCTACTCCTCCAACAATCTTAAAATGTCACCTCCTTGACCTCCTTTCAAGATAAATTTGTACTGCTCTTAAAATACAGGCTCGCTATCGCTCGCCATGATAAAATCGACACCTAAATGGCACGGATGGCACAGAATGGGGCGGAAATTCATAAAATCACCAAACTAATGGGGCAAAGATCTTAAAATCTCAAAAGCAATGGGCTAACCATCAGGGAGAAAGGGGTCAAGAAAAAAATCCCTCAAGTGGAGAGCTGCCCTTAACCCCTTCACACATTTATGACGCAGAGGTTGCCAGATTAGCAATAAGAAATAGAGTTCTCCCACTCTTATAATTACCTCTCCAAAATTAGTTTTCTGCCCACAGCTAACTCAAAAGACAACTGCAGAGGTTGAAGTAACTAAACTAAAGGTTTCTAAATACCCCTGATGGTAACAAAGGCTTTAAAGTATCCCCAATAGGCTCAAAATCGCGTCATATGTCGGAGAGGGTTAAGGAGGCGCTTCCCGTTTGTGGTTTTGTATAATTGTCATACATGATATTATGTGGTGAATTTTCCGAAGCGTACAGTCACGACCATGATGGGTGTGTTTGTTTACGTCCACGAGTGCCTTACAGACTCGTGTGTATTATAGCGGGATGGTTGGTTTTTATGGACCCCCTTCTCCCTCGTGTTTAGCCCCATTAGTTTGCCGATTGTATGACCTTTCGCCCCATTAGTTTGCCGATTCTATGACCTTTCTCCCATTAGTTTGCCGATTCTATGACCTTTAGCCCATTAGTTTGCCGATTCTATGACCTTTAGCCCATTAGTTTGCCGATTCTATGACCTTTCCTCCCATTAGTTTGCCGATTCTATGACCTTTAGCCCATTAGTTTGCCGATTCTATGACCTTTAGCCCATTAGTTTGCCGATTCTATGACCTTTCTCCCATTAGTTTGCCGATTCTATGACCTTTAGCCCATTAGTTTGCCGATTCTATGATCTTTAGCCCATTAGTTTGCCGATTCTATGACCTTTAGCCCATTAGTTTGCCGATTCTATGACCTTTAGCCCATTAGTTTGCCGATTCTATGACCTTTAGCCCATTAGTTTGCCGATTCTATGACCTTTAGCCCATTAGTTTGCCGATTCTATGACCTTTAGCCCATTAGTTTGCCGATTCTATGATCTTAAGCCCATTAGTTTGCCGATTCTATGACCTTTAGCCCATTAGTTTGCCGATTTTATGACCTTTAGCCCATTAGTTTGCCGATTCTATGACCTTTCGCCCCATTAGTTTGCCGATTCTATGACCTTTCGCCCCATTAGTTTGCCGATTCTATGACCTTTAGCCCCATTTCTTTGTCAACAAGAGGAACCGTTCATCGGCCGGGGCATTTTTCTACCGAAAAATGTATAAATTTATCTTGAAGGAGGGTCTTGGGGGTGATTTTTTAAGCTTCATGGAGGTCTAGCGAGGAAAGTAAAAAATAAACATGAATGAATAATTTTATAGACCCAAGGAATAACCACTACCCCCCTTAACCCTAACGTAACCTCTGCATTCCGTTCATCCGGAGGGCTTCCTTAATTAATAGGGTAACGCTAAACAATATTCGGTTCGCAAAGAGAAATAACGAAATAATGGTGGAAGTACTTTGTGTGTGTGGGGGGGGGGGGGGGAGGGGAGGGGGGGCAGCTCCCTTATTCGGAATGCCCACAGGTAAAGACCTATCGCACATGAAAGTAGATGCATGTACAATACTGTAGCGAATACAAAGGTTTTATACTAGTTCACTTTTCATGGATTTCTCTCTCTCTCTCTCTCTCTCTCTCTCTCTCTCTCTCTCTCTCTCTCGTGTGTTAGTGCGTTCACTCAGTGCTGTACTACTGTAAGGTATTGACAGTATTGAACATTGATACTAATGCTTCTAAGACGTTTGGTGAGAGAGAGATATACAGAGTGAGAGAGCGAGTGTGTTTGTGTGTGAGAGAGAGGATGAGAGTGAGTGAGAAATGTGTGTGTGTGTGTGTATGTTGATAACACATAATGCATTGTATATATTTTGTAGTCAGGTCAGTTTGCGCGCTCTCTCTCTCTCTCTCTCTCTCTTAAATACATAATATATATCATATCCATTGGTTCTTCATTCATATTTTAGTGTAAATATCATAATAAAATAACTAAGTACAACAGGTGCATGAGAGAGAGAGAGAGAGAGAGAGAGAGAGAGAGAGAGAGAGAGAGTGAGAGAACCCAGCTCCTCACAAAAATAACTCCAGAATATAACCTCCCCATTAGGCTACAGTATATGATAGATTCCCCATAACCAATACACCCCCCCTCCCCTCCCTTACCTCCTCGCCCACAATACACCCCCTCCCCCCTCCCCATACCGCTCCAACTTCCAGGTTCATCCATTATTCACTTACGTTTTCTTTCCTCGATGTTCAATTGTTGAGGGACTCTGGAAAACGTTTATGAGAGAGAGAGAGAGAGAGAGAGAGAGAGAGAGAGAGAGAGATATTATAGAGGATAAGACAATAGAAGACAAAACGTTTAGTGTTTGTCTATATATAAATTCCAACATTTGTATTGAGAAGGGAAGGCATAGATTATAAATTAATATTGTATAATAGCATTTTTTTTGTATTAAGGTAATAGGTAAAAGGTCCGTTTTCTGTGGACTTGGTGTATCAGAGAGAACGGGTGAGTTGTTGAGTTTGTGTGGGAAACTTAGGTATATTTAGCTGATGCCTCGATACACGCATACACACTTAACTTTCACAACACATACTCAAACCCGAACACACACTCTACCTAAAACTCTCACACACACCACACCCACTCCATCACAAACACAAACACACACACACGCGACCCCAAACAAACGAACACACACACAAAGTCCACCACACACACACACACTTCAGCCCCCCCCCCCCCCCCCCCCCCCCCCACACACACACACACAAATAATATTTTTACTCGCGACACAAACTGGGCTCTAACTCTGGACTTATTATACAGGAGACAGTCCTGCTAACTACTAGGCCGCGAACCAAAGTAGTGGCAAGCCTAGCAATTAACCACTTGCGAGTTTCAGGCTATGAGGAAGTTGGAGCCGTAAAAATCGATATTAAATGAAAAGACAGTAACATCGTAGGTTTGTGATGGATAAAAGATAAAGTTAAATGGATAAAAGATGGATAAAGAGTATGTTCAATTCGACTTTATTTATTAACCCCTTCACCACCATGACGTAATTTACATCTTGTTCTGGTTACCGTTAGACGATTTTTTTTTAGTTAACAATTTACCTATACGACTCAAATGGGTAAATACGATCTCAATGCACCCCCTTAGTAACATAGGTCCTTCTTAAACTGCATAAAATCGTCTAATTTTAGCCAGAATCAAAGGTAAAGCGGCGTCATGGTACTGAAGGGGTTAATGAATGCCGTATTTTAGTTGGTAATTATGATAAAGTCTACGGTTCCAACTTCCTTATAGCCGGAAACTAGGAATCCATCAGAATCCTATATAATTATTGTATTTCTATTAAATATCGATGTTCACGGCTCCAACTTCCTTATAGCCTAAAACTCGCCAGTGGTCAATTGTAACTTTAGTATAGTGATCATTTATTGGTGGCTCTTTTAATGCAATAGTTGGTGTAGGTACTGTGTTCTCGCTCTCTCTCTCTCTCTCTCTCTCTCTCTCTCTCTCTCTCTCTCTCTCTCTCTCTCTCTCTCTCTCTCTCTCATTGCATTTTGTTTTCTCTCTCTCTCTTCCTCTCATTACTTAATTTCTCTCTCTCTCTCATTGCATTTTGTTTTTTTTCTCTCTCTCTCTCTCTTCCTCTCATTGCTTAATTTCTCTCTCTCTCTCTCTCATTGCCCAATTTGTTTTCTCTCTCTCTCTCTCTCTCTCTTCTTTTTTTCTTCTTCTTTGCTATCCTTTCCTTCCACTCTCCCTTACTCACGGGTTAGCTATCTCTACTATAATTAAGTCCTGACCACCTTGCTGGGATCGTAAGGTCCGTGTGGTCAGTGTATCTATGTAAATCTATGTACCTACCTCTCTCTCTCTCTCTCGCTGAATTTGTTGCGAGATCAACATCCATAAAAATATTAGTGCAAACGTATCTGTTTTAATTTTAATATTAGTACTTTATTATAATATAGCAGTTCTATTATTATTATTATTATTATTAATATTATTAGTATTATTATCATTATTAGTGTTGTTGTTGTTATTATTATTATCATAAGTATATACCTATTCCTATATTAATAATTTCCTGTGTATTAAAGACTATTTTCACCATCAGGATCGTCGTTGAAAAGAGCTCCTTGGTTTAGACAAAGTAGGTCAACTAGAGGTACGGTCTGGATTACTAGCGACACTTTAATCACTCTATCACCATAAGATTTGATGGAGGTGAAAGGAGCAACACAAATAAACAATAAATATATAAATAAATACAAAAAAAAAAAATAATAATAATTAAAAAAACACCCCTTAATAAGCTGCCAGATCAGGGTTGTTGATAACAGTTGAAGGAAATAGCGTATGTGTGATACTGACGTGAGTGCCGATGGTAGCGATACTTTGCCAATCCATACAGATGTAACATAACCTACCCTAACTTATGTAATACTATTGGATACACACGCGCGCACACAAATACACACACACACACACACACACATACATACACACACACACACACAACACACACACACAACGCACACACATACACACACACACAACGCACATAAACACAAACACAGGCAACAACAACAAATACGACAACAAAAACAACATCCATAGAGTGTTGGAGTTTGCACTGGAAGGTCATTAAATATACAATCCTTAAGAAAACGAGACATATGGTTAAAAATGCATTAAGGAAAGATTATTGGTGTTTCTGGAGCCCCTTCTCCCTCAAGTTTAGCCCCACTCATTTTGATATTTCCAGACGTTCGCCGCGCTAGTTGGCGATTTTATGAACGTTTGCCCCATTTATTTGCTGAATATTTAGACCTTTCGTGCCATTTATGCATCAATATCTTACCGACGAGCCAAAACGAGCCTGTAATTTAGGATAAACCGGCCTTTGGCCGGGAAATTTTTCTAACGAAAAATGTACAAATTTATCTGGAAGGGTGGTCTTGAGGGTGTTTTTTTTTTATTAAGCTTGATGGAGGTCTAGGGAAGAAACTAAGACAAACAAAATAATAATAACTAAATAAATAAACAAACACATAAATACAAATCTTCCCTTACGAATGCCTATGCCAATATTACAATGAGAGCCCAAGGACAATACTACATTAACCTAAAATGTCGCTAGTAATTTATACCCGAACCGAATAGCAGTGTGGAAACCAAAATAACCAAAGTGTGCCTAATATACTGATCTGTGTGCCTAATATACTGATCTGTGTGCCTAATATACTGATCTGTGTGCCTAATATACTGATCTGTGTGCCTAATATACTGATGTGTGCCTAATACACTGATCTGTGTGCCTAATATACTGATCTGTGTGCCTAATATACTGATATGTGTGCCTAATATACTGATGTGTGCCTAATATACTGATCTGTGTGCCTAATACACTGATCTGTGTGCCTAATATACTGATGTGTGCCTAATATACTGATCTGTGTGCCTAATATACTGATCTGTGTGCCTAATATACTGATCTGTGTGCCTAATATACTGATCTGTGTGCCTCATATACTGATCTGTGTGCCTAATATACTGATCTGTGTGCCTAATATACTGATCTGTGTGCCTAATACACTGATCTGTGTGCCTAATATACTGATCTGTGTGCCTAATACACTGATCTGTGTGCCTAATATACTGATCTGTGTGCCTAATATACTGATCTGTGTGCCTAATATACTGATCTGTGTGCCTAATATACTGATCTGTGTGCCTAATACACTGATCTGTGTGCCTAATATACTGATCTGTGTGCCTAATATACTGATCTGTGTGCCTAATATACTGTGTGCCTAATATACTGATCTGTGTGCCTAATATACTGTGTGCCTAATATACTGATCTGTAACCCCTACTGTACCGGTCACGTCTTTTGTATTTTACTATAGCTATATTTAGACGATATTAGGCAGCTTAGGAAGGATCTGTGGTAGTAAAAAAGGTGGGTTGAGATAGTTTGAAGCCTTGTTATGGCTAGAAGTCCTTCCTAAGCTGAATATAGTGGCCAGAATAAGATAAAGAGGACGTCCCTGGTACCGAATGGGCTTAACCCCTTAGGACAAAAACACTATCTGGTCCGACGTCTTGAGGGGGGGGGGGGGGGTTATTATATGTTGTTTAATTGTTACTGTGGATTTTGTTTGCTTTTGCCATTTTCGAGCAATGTATTATAGTTTGTTTCCTAGACTAACAAAAACGCCTTGCCAGACTTCCTTCAAACTAAAATAATGCCCACCCAGACCACCTTTAATTTAAATTTGTAAATTTTTCCCTAAATAATGTCACAGCTGAAGGCCGATTTCTTCTAAGTTACAGGCTCGCTATCGCTCGGCCAGAACAAATCGACACCTGATTAGCATGAAGCGTCTTATTATCACAACAAAATAATGGGGTGAAACGTCCTAAAATCTCCAAAATATTGGATCGAAAGAGTGGAGGTTTAAAAGACCCCCCTCGGATCAAATAGGGTTTAATAATTGCTTGTGATAACCTATAAGTGTGTGATTACAATAAGTGATTAATACAGAAATATGTTGTAATGATAAGCATGTTTATAAAGTTCCATGTTTAAGTAGGGATGGTTGCTTTTTCTGGTTCCCCTTCTCCCTCATGCTTAGCCCCATTAGTTTTGAGATTTTAAGACGTTCGGCCCATTAGTTTGGCGATTTTAAGACCTTTCGCCCCATTTAGCAATATGTTAACTGCCTAGCTACCTAACCTACCTACCTACCTACCAACCCTTCTAACTATCTACCTACCTACCTATTTACTAACCAAACCCTCTCATAACCATTCATGTATAAATCCATAACAAAATTAAAAGTCTTAAATAGCCTTGTAAATAATGTGTAAATATTCCCTTTGTAAATGTTCTCCTTTATTTCTCATTTACAGAAGGTGAGATGGCAGGGAAACGTATTGAGGTAAGATGAGAGAGAGAGAGAGAGAGAGAGAGAGAGAGAGAGAGAGAGAGAGAGAGAGAGAGAGAGAGAGAGAGAGAGAGAGAGAGAGAGAGAGAGTGAGAGTGTGTGCGAGAGAGAGAATAAGAGTAAGAGTGTGTGTGTTACTCTCAGTTACTTGTTCGTCAAGGGGAATCCACGCAATGCGAGCTAAGCTCATTATTATCACGCCTCCTTAACTGGGAATGTATTGCGTGAAATGCATGTTAAGTGTTTTATGTACTGTTGGAATGGCTGTGGATGTGTGTGTAGTCTGTATTTAGCCAATTGGCGACAACGGAAACGAAGGCTTAGGGTGGATCTGTATGGTACCATTCTCACTATAGACGGTACCGTCTCGCCCGAAGGCTTAGGTAGCCATCAGCTTAGGTGAACCATATGATACCGATCTCGCCTTGTACCATTTTTGCCAACCCCAGATGGGACGTCACAACGTCGTCCACTTATTCCAGGTACCTATTTACAGCTAGGTGAACTGAGGCTAACACATGAAAGGAGACAAGCCCAATTTGTCTCCGCCCGGCCGGGGGATTGAACCCCCGACCCCTCGTGTGTGAGACGAGAGCTCTACCTACTAGGCTACGGGCTGTGTGTGTGTGTGTGTGTGTGTGTGTGTGTGTGTGTGTGTGTGTGTGTGTGTGTGTGTGTGTGTGTGTGTGTGAGAGAGAGAGAAAGAGAGAGAGAGAGAGAGAGAGAGAGAGAGAGAGAGAGACAATTATATACAAAAAGCAAGCAACACCCTATATATTTAACCCCTACGAGGCTACTTGTATGTACAGAAGTCAAACTAACCTAAGAGAACCTACAAGAATGGCCGGTGCCTCGTGTGGGATGCCACATGTGTTGACACTTTCTCCACAACCAACCTCGCCAGAAACGCCGACGAAGCAGGTGAAGCCGCCCGGATAGCAGAAAATAAAAAGCGAGAAAAATATCAAGCCATCGCCAGAAATCATCAGTTCGAGCCCCTGGCATTCGAAACTTCAGGAGCCTTCGGCCCTACCACCCTTAAGATGGTGAATGAAATAGGCCGTAAAATCAGAGAAGTTTCAGGAGAACCCCGGGAAACCCTCTGGCTCAAGCAAAGACTAGGGATGGCTATCCTCCGGGGCAATGCCACCAGCGTCATGAGCTCAGTTCGACAGGACTGGGTCATGCCACTGTGAGGCCCGGGCAGGAGTGGTGTATCCGTAGTCTTTCCACAGTAGGGTAAAACAAAACATAAACTTTATTTGTATGTAACATGTGTGATGCACATAAATAAAAGGGGATGTGTCGGATGGTTGAAAGCCACAGATGCTCGCGCGTTTGGGGCTAGCAAAACGTATTATGAAAAACATGTATCCTCCTTCACTCACTCACCCCCACAATTTGCCGGAGGATAACAGGTTTTTCACAATACGTAGACGGAGGTCTTTTTAAAAAAAACAAAAAAAAACCTAAGAGACAGTAAAAAGGACGGAACATGGATAAGAGACAGTGAAAAGGACACAACATCGAAAACAGACAGTAAAAGGGACAGAACATCAAAAAGAGACAGTAAAAAATACATAACATAAATACGAGACAGTAAAATGCCACAGTCAATAAGAGACAGTAAATAGGACACATCAATAAGTGACATTAATAAGGACAGAACATCAATATGAGAAAGTAAAAAGAACAGAACATCAATAAGGGACAGTAAAAAGGACAGAACATCAATAAGGGACAGTAAAAAGGACAGAACATCAATAAGAGACAGTAAAAAGGACAGAACATCAATAAGAGACAGTAAAAAGGACAGAACATCAATAAGAGACAGTAAAAAGGACAGAACATCAATAAGAGACGGTAAAAAGGACAAAACATCAATAAGAGACAGTAAAAAGGACAACACATCAATAAGAGACAGTAAAAGGACAGAACATCAATAAGAGACAGTAAAAAGGACAGAACATCAATAAGGGACAGTAAAAAGGACAGAACATCAATAAGGGACAGTAGAAAGGACAGAACATCAATCAGGGACAGTAAAAAGAACAGACCATCAATAAGACAATACAAGGACAGACCATCAATATGAGACAGTAAAAAGAACAGACCATCAATAAGAGACAGTAAAAAGGACAGAACATCAATAAGGGACAGTAAAAAGAACAGACCATCAATAAGACAATACAAGGACAGACCATCAATATGAGACAGTAAAAAGAACAGACCATCAATAAGAGACAGTAAAAAGGACAGAACATCAATAAGGGACAGTAAAAAGAACAGACCATCAATAAGACAATACAAGGACAGACCATCAATATGATACAGTAAAAAGGACAGAACATCAATAAGAGACAGTAAAAAGGACAGAACATCAATAAGAGACGGTAAAAAGGACAAAACATCAATAAGAGACAGTAAAAAGGACAGAACATCAATAAGAGACAGTAAAAGGACAGAACATCAATAAGAGACAGTAAAAAGGACAGAACATCAATAAGAGACGGTAAAAAGGACAAAACATCAATAAGAAACAGTAAAAAGGACAGAACATCAATAAGAGACAGTAAAAAGGACAGAACATCAATAAGAGACAGTAAAAAGGACAGAACATCAATAAGAAACAGTAAAAAGGACAGAACATCAATAAGAGACAGTAAAAAGGACAGAACATCAGTAAGAAACAGTAAAAAGGACAGAACATCAATAAGAAACAGTAAAAAGGACAGAACATTGTAAAGAGAGGTTGGAAGAGTAGGAGAGAGAGAGAGAGAGGGGGGGAGGTGGACACATACACAGGGAGGGAGAGAAAGGTGGAGGTAGACAAACAGGGAGGGAGGGAGAGAGATAGGGAGAGAATGAGAAAGAAAGGGAGGGAGGGAGGGAGGGAGGGAGGGAGGGAGAGGAGGAAAGGACTAAGAGACAGAAAGGGAGGTAGAGAGGGAGAAAGACAAACAGGGAGGGAGGAGACGTGGGATGGAGGGAGGGAGAAGAGGTGGGAGGGAGGGAAGGAGAGAGGGAAGGATGAAGACAGGGAAGGAGGGAAGGAAGGAGAGAGATAGGGAAGGAAAGAGAGAAGGAGGGAGGGAAGGAGAAAGTGAGGGATAGAGAAGAGGGGGGAGGGACTAAGGGAGGAAGATATGAGGGAGGAGGGGGATATACACCAGGTATAAGCCAAACTAGTCACCAGTATCACTTGAGTACTGACTGTGAGTGGTTATATTGCGTGTCCTGCCTACTATAGTCTATTCGCTGTAAGTAGGCGAGAAATCAATACCTCTATCCTCTGAAACTCAAAATGGGCTAGAACAAATGGGCTGTAGATTACCACATATATTCCTTGACTAACTCTTCCCAAATGGTAGAAATATTAGCTCGATTACTCTAGTCGTTTTTGAGTTACAGAGGATAGAAGTCATGATTTCTCGCCTACTTACAGCGAATAGACTATACCCACTACCATTATTATACCTACCAACATCCTACCTACATTAAGGGAACCCACCTCGCTTTTGTTTTATCTTTCTCTCCCTCTCTCTTTGGCTTGTATCCATTTGGCCCCATTCAGCCTACTGTTTTAAAACGTTTACCCCCATCCAGGTGTCAATATTTTGACATTTTGGCGAGCGGTAGCGAGCCAGCATATACATATTTTTGTTTTGATAGCAAGCTAAATTTGTAAATTTTTCGATAGAAAAATTTCCCCGGCGAAGCCGGATTTTTCCATACATTGCTGGCTCGCTATCGCTAGCCGGGAAGAAATCAACACCTGGATGGGGATAAACGACTTAAAACAATTGGCTGAATGGGGCCGAATGGATACAAGCCAGAGAAAGAGAGAAAAGGAGAGAGAGATAAAAAAAAAAGCCGGTGACCCCTCTTAACTACCAACATTGTACCTACCTACAGGGCCTACAAAATGCTTCACCTACCAACATTCTACCTACCTACAATACCTACCAACCAACCCACATAGTCTACCAACTAATCTACCTACCTACCAACCAACCAACAAACCTATCTATCTGTCTAGCTATCTATCTACCAATCAACCATCTATCTACCTACCAACCAACCTACCTACCAACCAACCAACAAACCTATCTATCTGTCTAGCTATCTATCTACCAATCAACCATCTATCTACCTACCAACCTACCAACCAACCTACCTACCAACCAACAAACAAACCTATCTATCTGTCTAGCTATCTATCTACCAATCAACCATCTATCTACCTACCTACCAACCAACCTACCTACCTACCAACCTACCTACCTACCTACCAACCAACCAACAAACCTATCTATCTGTCTAGCTATCTATCTACCAATCAACCATCTATCTACCTACCAACCTACCAACCTACCTACCTACCAACCAACCAACAAACCTATCTATCTGTAGCTATCTATCTACCAATCAACCATCTATCTACCTACCAACCTACCAACCTACCTACCTACCAACCAACCAACAAACCTATCTATCTGTCTAGCTATCTATCTACCAATCAACCATCTATCTACCTACCTACCAACCTACCTACCAACCTACCTACCTACCAACCTACCTACCTACCTACCAACCAACCAACAAACCTATCTATCTGTCTAGCTATCTATCTACCAATCAACCATCTATCTACCTACCAACCTACCTACCTACCAACCTACCTACCTACCAACCTACCTACCAAGATGCTGAGCGCTGGAATAACGGGGAAGGAGGATTCGTCGGCCCCAGGGAGTTCCAAACAGGGTGAGTACCTCTTAACAAACACTTTAATATCTACCTATCTATCTATCTGACTGACTGACTGACTGACTGACTGACTGACTGACTGTCTATCTATCTATCTATCTACCTATCTATCTATCTATGTATCTATCTGACTGACTGACTGACTG
>CM064522.1:28951120-28986120 GCA_032716605.1 Paralithodes platypus | reverse complement strand
TGTTTTGTATTTATGGTGAAATATGTGCTGGCGATTATGACGAATTAATACTATTGAGAGAAATAAAAAATACATTCATATTATGATAATTCTGGTGCTACTGATATAAAGTTGGAGTAATAAAATAACAATTATAGTGATGATGATGATGATGATGATGATGATGATGATGCCTCTAGTGTGAAATATTCTCGAAATAATAAATAAGAGATGATAATTGTGGTTAATGTGACAATTACAATTTATAAACTGCATTCGTTATAATAGTGATACAATTACTGAGCGTGAAGACTTTTAAATGATATATAGATTGTTCAAAATACCATAATAAAGATGACCATTACCCCCTCTTTACGGGTTTTGAACTTTATACTGGCTACTATTAGATGATTTTATTCAGTTTCAAAAGGGCCTCCAGTAATAAACAGGCTTCGAACTATCTAACTTAACTATTTTTACTATCACAGATCCTTCCTAAACCGCATAAAATCGTATAAATATAGCTAGAATAATATTGAAAAGACGTGACTGTAATGATTATGAAAAAAACAATTCGCTATGGGTATAATATTTGTAACGATAACAGTGATGTAGGTGATAATGAGAGCAGTGGTACAGCTGTTCACAAAACCTTCCGAGGTCTTTACCGTATGTTTAGTATTCCGTCCATGATTATCTAATTATACATCTCTCTCTCTCTCTCTCTCTCTCTCTCTCTCTCTCTCTCTCTCTCTCTCTCTCTCTCATAACCTTAACAATATTACCCATAAACATCTCCCCCGCTCTCCCATGTTCTTTACAACACACTCATGACCCTAGACTTCGCTAATTAAAACAGGAAACTTTGATTCTTATAAGTAAATATAAGTTTAGTCGCATTTAAAGTTACCTTTGGTTAAATTTGAGTTAATTATTTGATACACGTTACGTATACCTGCATATAAAGATCTGTTTATATATAAAGCAATGTATATATACTATATATATATATAATATATACTATTTATTTATGCTTACGTGTATAAATGTATGTATATACTCAGACACATACCCCATAGCTGGGGGAGGAAAACTTGAGACAGAGACCGAACAGAAACAACATAATATAAAGTTCCGATTCTTAGGGTCCGGGACCACTTTCGCGTTCCCTTACCCCTTTATCTGTCTCATCTAGTCGGTTTTCCTTCCTCCTCATATCTGTAATATATATATATATATATATATATATACTGGTATATATATATATATATATATATATATATATATATATATATATATATATTTTCTTTCAGGCAGGTGAGATTAAAATAATAGGCACAGTTTGCATTATTGAGTTTTTTTATTGATACTCTCAATTTTTCGTATAGTTTTTCTGGTATTTTTCAGGAAGTTGGTAAAGGAGGTTGGCAAATGGTTCCGACGTTTCAATGGGCGCAGCCATCATATCAAGGAGAAGTGAAGTTTCAAGGTGATAAGTCGAGTTTATATTAGCGATACAAGATCAAGAAAGAGATTATTGTGTGCAAGCTGCACGCTGGTTGGCTAACCTAAGACTAGCTCTGGTAGTCCGGCCGGCCGCCGGAGTGGGCGGGGCCTCTGCATCGTTCATCTGCGTGTGTGGAGGGGCATTCCTGGGGGCATCATGGGGGGCCTCGCTGTGGAAGGGCGTGCCGAGGGTAGGATCTGGCTGTATTCCGCTTGTGTGTTTAAAGTAGGTTGGTATGTTTGTATATATATAGCTTCAAGAATGAATAGGCGGCGTGAGTCTATTTCTTTATCAAGAATAGAGGTGTGTTTATCTAAGTCGGGTCTGGTGAGTTCCTGATGGTGTGGGGATGTGTAGTAGTGGTCCTTGATAGCTCCGGCTTGAAGGTGGAAGGTAAGGCGACGTGACAGACGAGTCCTTGTCAAACCGACATAAGTGTGAGGTCCACAGTCCTCACTGTTACAGGTGTGTCGGTATATGACATGGTCCTCTTGTGACATGGTCCTCTTGTGAGGACCATGTCATATACCGACACACCTGTAACAGTGAGGACTGTGGACCTCACACTTATGTCGGTTTGACAAGGACTCGTCTGTCACGTCGCCTTACCTTCCACCTTCAAGCCGGAGCTATCAAGGACCACTACTACACATCCCCACACCATCAGGAACTCACCAGACCCGACTTAGATAAACACACCTCTATTCTTGATAAAGAAATAGACTCACGCCGCCTATTCATTCTTGAAGCTATATATATACAAACATACCAACCTACTTTAAACACACAAGCGGAATACAGCCAGATCCTACCCTCGGCACGCCCTTCCACAGCGAGGCCCCCCATGATGCCCCCAGGAATGCCCCCTCCACACACGCAGATGAACGATGCAGAGGCCCCGCCCACTCCTGCGTCCGGCCAGCCTACCAGAGCTAGTCTTAGGTTAGCCAACCAGCGTGCAGCTAGCACACAATAATCCCTTTCTTGATCTTGTATCGCCTATATAAACTCGACTTATCACCTTCTAACTTCACTTCTCCTTGATAATGATGGCTGCGCCCATTGAAACGTCGGAACCATTTGCAAACCTCCTTTACCAACTTCCTGAAAATACCAGAAAAACTATACGAAAAATTGAGAGTATCAATAAAAAACTCAATAATGCAAACTGTGCCTATTATTTTAATCTCACCTGCCTGAAAGAAAATATCCTCCCTGGCTACACTAATATCAATATATATATATATATATATATATATATAATATATATTGCATATACTCGCAATTTAGTGTCAGTACGAACGTTGTTATTGAATGTGTGTGTGTGTGTGTGTGTGTGTGTGTGTGTGTGTGTGTGTGTGCATATGAATACATAATATTATAATGAAACTATTTCCATTGCATTAGCACAGACATAAAATGAAAGCAGGCCATACATACAATGAAAGCAGGCCATACATAAAATCCCCTTTTTTTCGATCTCACTTTTTTTTTTAATTTTCTTTCTTTTTTTTCCTCAACAAAATTCTGGGCAGGAATTGGAAGCTCTTGGTGTGGTTTTCTGTGGAGCTGTCTGAGAGGATAACTGAGGCAAAATGGTCCAGTGTTAGGCTCATTATTACATGTTTGGGAACGTGCTGCACCAGAGAGAAGAGCTGGTATGAGAGATAGATAGATATAGAGATAGACAGATAGATAGGTATACAGATTGATATATAGATAGATTGATAGATATAGATAAATAAATAGGTAGATACACGGAAAGAAAGATAGGTTGATTGTTATATTGATTCATTAACATATGGATAGATAGAAAAAGTGGATAGATAAATAGTTAGATAGCTAAATACGGTATATTATAGATATATAGATTGATTGATAGATAGATGAACATTGTTTAATTGATAAATATACTGTATATATAGAGAGAGAGTGAGATACTGAAACAAGAGGTATTTGAGGCATAATTATCCAGTAAATTACATGTTTATTACGGGTTGAGGGGAGAGAGAGAGAGAGAGAGAGAGAGAGAGAGAGAGAGAGAGAGAGAAAGAGAGAGGGTGAGAGTAAGAGAGTGAGTGAGTGAGTATAGGGGGTGAGGTAGGGAAGATAAGAGAGAGGAAATTGATAAAGGGGAGATACAAGGAAATAGTGGTGAAAATGGTATAAGCTGAGTGAGAGTGTGGCTCAGTGTGTGTGTGTGTGTGTGTGTGTGTGTGATAGAGTGAGTGTGTCTCTCTCTCTCTCTCTTTCTTCTTTGCTATCCTATCCTTCCACTTTCCCTTACTCTCGGGTTAGCTATCTCTATTAGAATTAAGTCCTGACCACCTTGCTGGGATCGTATGGTCTGTGTGGTCAGTGTATCTATGTAAATCTATGTAAATCTCTCTCTCGCTCTCTTTCGGCTTAAACCCTTTCCACCAAAGAACTATATAATACAGCATGGACTGAATATAAAAGGTACATTTGACTAACGCCACCTATGAGTTGTCTGCCGCACTAAGGGAGATGTTCGGTACCAAGACAGTAGGTGCGTAGGATATAATAATTGTTTTGTTACACTTCTTGTTACCCCAATATATACTTCCGTGTTTACTAATGAATACTTACTTAACCGTATTTGGACCGAGGGGAGTCTCTTTGGACCTCCCCTGTTTAAAACTGTTCACCCCATTGGTTTGGTGATAATATTTCGCTTCATCGCATTCAGGTGTCGATTTTTGGGGGGCGAACGATAGCAAACCAATTTTAGCTGGAAGAGGGTCTCTCTCTCTCTCTCTCCCTCACTCTCACTCTCTCTCTCTCTCCCCTTCAAATATGTCAATAAAGAAAACGAGAAGCAAAATAACCCACTTCTCAACATAGAAAACGGGAAGGAAAATAAGCCAATTATCGGGCAAGGCAAGCGAGAGAGAGAGAGAGAGAGAGAGAGAGAGAGAGAGAAAATGAGAGTGAGATTATGTAAGTGTGTGTGTGTGTGTGAGAGAGTGTGTCTGTGTTTGAGAGAGAGAGAGAGAGAGAGAGAGAGAGAGAGAGAGAGAGAGAGAGAGACGTGAAAGCCGCAAACAAGAAAATAACCTTGAGGATTATGACGCGTTATAAGCAATGTATTCTGGTCATTATTATAAGCAATGTATTCTGGTCATTATTATAAGCAATGTATTCTGGTCATTATTATAAGCAATGTATTCTGGTCATTATTATAAGCAATGTATTCTGGTCATTATTATAAGCAATGTATTCTGGTCATTATTATAAGCAATGTATTCTGGTCATTATTATAAGCAATGTATTCTGGTCATTATTATAAGCAATGTATTCTGGTCATTATTATAAGCAATGTATTCTGGTCATTATTATAAGCAATGTATTCTGGTCCATTATTATAAGCAATGTATTCTGGTCATTAATTATAAGCAATGTATTCTGGTCATTATTATAAGCAATGTATTCTGGTCATTATTATAAGCAATGTATTCTGGTCATTATTATAAGCACTGTATTCTGGTCATTATTATAAGCAATGTATTCTGGTCATTATTATAAGCAATGTATTCTGGTCATTATATAAGCAATGTAGTCTGGTCATTATTATAAGCAATGTATTCTGGTCATTATTATAAGCAATGTATTCTGGTCATTATTATAAGCAATGTATTCTGGTCATTATTATAAGCAATGTATTCTGGTCATTATATAAGCAATGTATTCTGGTCATTATTATAAGCAATGTATTCTGGTCATTATTATAAGCAATGTATTCTGGTCATTATTATAAGCAATGTATTCTGGTCATTATTATAAGCAATGTATTCTGGTCATTATTATAAGCAATGTATTCTGGTCATTATTATAAGCAATGTATTCTGGTCATTATTATAAGCAATGTATTCTGGTCCATTATTATAAGCAATGTATTCTGGTCATTATTATAAGCAATGTATTCTGGTCATTATTATAAGCAATGTATTCTGGTCATTATTATAAGCAATGTATTCTGGTCATTATTATAAGCAATGTATTCTGGTCATTATTATAAGCAATGTATTCTGGTCATTATTATAAGCAATGTATTCTGGTCATTATTATAAGCAATGTATTCTGGTCATTATTATAAGCAATGTATTCTGGTCATTATTATAAGCAATGTATTCTGGTCATTATTATAAGCAATGTATTCTGGTCATTATTATAAGCAATGTATTCTGGTCATTATTATAAGCAATGTATTCTGGTCATTATTATAAGCAATGTATTCTGGTCATTATTATAAGCAATGTATTCTGGTCATTATTATAAGCAATGTATTCTGGTCATTATTAAGCAATGTATTCTGGTCATTATTATAAGCAATGTATTCTGGTCATTATTATAAGCAATGTATTCTGGTCATTATTATAAGCAATGTATTCTGGTCATTATTATAAGCAATGTATTCTGGTCATTATTATAAGCAATGTATTCTGGTCATTATTATAAGCAATGTATTCTGGTCATTATTATAAGCAATGTATTCTGGTCATTATTATAAGCAATGTATTCTGGTCATTATTATACAATGTATTCTGGTCATTATTATAAGCAATGTATTCTGGTCATTATTATAAGCAATGTATTCTGGTCATTATTATAAGCAATGTATTCTGGTCATTATTATAAGCAATGTATTCTGGTCATTATTATAAGCAATGTATTCTGGTCATTATTATAAGCAATGTATTCTGGTCATTATTATAAGCAATGTATTCTGGTCATTATTATAAGCAATGTATTCTGGTCATTATTATAAGCAATGTAGTCTGGTCATTATTATAAGCAATGTATTCTGGTCATTATTATAAGCAATGTATTCTGGTCATTATTATAAGCAATGTATTCTGGTCATTATTATAAGCAATGTATTCTGGTCATTATTATAAGCAATGTATTCTGGTCATTATTATAAGCAATGTATTCTGGTCATTATTATAAGCAATGTATTCTGGTCATTATTATAAGCAATGTATTCTGGTCATTATATAAGCAATGTATTCTGGTCATTATTATAAGCAATGTATTCTGGTCATTATTATAAGCAATGTATTCTGGTCATTATTATAAGCAATGTATTCTGGTCATTATTATAAGCAATGTATTCTGGTCATTATTATAAGCAATGTATTCTGGTCATTATTATAAGCAATGTAGTCTGGTCATTATTATAAGCAATGTATTCTGGTCATTATTATAAGCAATGTATTCTGGTCATTATTATAAGCCAATGTATTCTGGTCATTATTATAAGCAATGTATTCTGGTCATTATTATAAGCAATGTATTCTGGTCATTATTATAGCAATGTATTCTGGTCATTATTATAAGCAATGTATTCTGGTCATTATTATAAGCAATGTATTCTGGTCATTATTATAAGCAATGTATTCTGGTCATTATTATAAGCAATGTATTCTGGTCATTATTATAAGCAATGTATTTCTGGTCATTATTATAAGCAATGTATTCTGGTCATTATTATAAGCAATGTATTCTGGTCATTATATAAGCAATGTATTCTGGTCATTATTATAAGCAATGTATTCTGGTCATTATTATAAGCAATGTATTCTGGTCATTATTTATAAGCAATGTATTCTGGTCATTATTATAAGCAATGTATTCTGGTCATTATTATAAGCAATGTATTCTGGTCATTATTATAAGCAATGTATTCTGGTCATTATTATAAGCAATGTATTCTGGTCATTATTATAAGCAATGTATTCTGGTCATTATTATAAGCAATGTATTCTGGTCATTATTATAAGCAATGTATTCTGGTCATTATTATAAGCAATGTTCTGGTCATTATTATAAGCAATGTATTCTGGTCATTATATAAGCAATGTATTCTGGTCATTATTATAAGCATGTATTCTGGTCATTATTATAAGCAATGTATTCTGGTCATTATTATAAGCAATGTATTCTGGTCATTATTATAAGCAATGTATTCTGGTCATTATTATAAGCAATGTATTCTGGTCATTATTATAAGCAATGTATTCTGGTCATTATTATAAGCAATGTATTCTGGTCATTATTATAAGCAATGTATTCTGGTCATTATTATAAGCAATGTATTCTGGTCATTATTATAATAAGCAATGTATTCTGGTCATTATTATAAGCCATGTATTCTGGTCATTATATAAGCAATGTATTCTGGTCATTATTATAAGCAATGTATTCTGGTCATTATTATAAGCAATGTATTCTGGTCATTATTATAAGCAATGTATTCTGGTCATTATTATAAGCAATGTATTCTGGTCATTATTATAAGCAATGTATTCTGGTCATTATTATAAGCAATGTATTCTGGTCATTATTATAAGCAATGTATTCTGGTCATTATTATAAGCAATGTATTCTGGTCATTATTATAAGCAATGTATTCTGGTCATTATTATAAGCAATGTATTCTGGTCATTATTATATAAGCAATGTATTCTGGTCATTATTATAAGCAATGTATTCTGGTCATTATTATAAGCAATGTATTCTGGTCATTATTATAAGCAATGTATTCTGGTCATTATTATAAGCAATGTATTCTGGTCATTATTATAAGCAATGTATTCTGGTCATTATTATAAGCAATGTATTCTGGTCATTATTATAAGCAATGTATTCTGGTCATTATTATAAGCAATGTATTCTGGTCATTATTATAAGCAATGTATTCTGGTCATTATTATAAGCAATGTATTCTGGTCATTATTATAAGCAATGTATTCTGGTCATTATTATAAGCAATGTATTCTGGTCATTATTATAAGCAATGTATTCTGGTCATTATTATAAGCAATGTATTCTGGTCATTATTATAAGCAATGTATTCTGGTCATTATTATAAGCAATGTATTCTGGTCATTATATAAGCAATGTATTCTGGTCATTATTATAAGCAATGTATTCTGGTCATTATTATAAGCAATGTATTCTGGTCATTATTATAAGCAATGTATTCTGGTCATTATTATAAGCAATGTATTCTGGTCATTATTATAAGCAATGTATTCTGGTCATTATTATAAGCAATGTATTCTGGTCATTATTATAAGCAATGTATTCTGGTCATTATTATAAGCAATGTATTCTGGTCATTATTATAAGCAATGTATTCTGGTCATTATTATAAGCAATGTATTCTGGTCATTATTATAAGCAATGTATTCTGGTCATTATTATAAGCAATGTATTCTGGTCATTATTATAAGCAATGTATTCTGGTCATTATTATAAGCAATGTATTCTGGTCATTATTATAAGCAATGTATTCTGGTCATTATTATAAGCAATGTATTCTGGTCATTATTATAAGCAATGTATTCTGGTCATTATTATAAGCAATGTATTCTGGTCATTATTATAAGCAATGTATTCTGGTCATTATTATAAGCAATGTATTCTGGTCATTATTAAAGGCAATGTATTCTGGTCATTATTATAAGCAATGTATTCTGGTCATTATTATAAGCAATGTATTCTGGTCATTATTATAAGCAATGTATTCTGGTCATTATTAAACGATTTTATTCAGATTACGAAGAACGTTTGGGAGCTAGAGAGTTAATTGAGATGGATTGTCCTTCTTAAGCTGTATATTATCTTCCATTTATTCTGGCTTGCATTAAAATATTGTATTTCCTCTCACTAAAACATTAGGCTGTCCATAATGCAGTTGGGTCTAACTACAAGATTAACTACAAGATTAACTACAAGATTAGATTGATATCCATAATTCGTAAATGGATATTAATCGTGATTGGTGGTGTAATAGTTTAGATGCTTATGTTCTGATTGTGGTGTCCCGAGTTTGAATCCCGGGAGGACCAGATGCTTTCATTAACTTATTCAGGTGCATTGGGGTTTGTAATGGAGGATTAATGTTAAGTACGGGGTGTTCCTTAATTCAGTTCAGGAAGGGCATTTGAAAGTCAGAGAGTAAACTGTTGTATAATTTACTACTTCCATTCTTAGCCTTTCCAAAAAACTTAGCAAAATAATTTAACGTTAGACAAAATTAATAATAAGCGAGTCCTAAAATTAATAATAAGCGAGTCCTAATTCTGAAAGGGTTATATATACTGCAGATGTAGACGTAAATTAATAAACCCTAGGAGAGAAATAATCACTTGCAACCCGTAAAGTGCGATAGGCCTCACGGAAGACACGCGGTATTTAAACATGTTTCTAAAGAAGTGACGGACAACTCAACCAGTAGACCATTTCAACCAGTAGCTCTCAACCAGTACCAAATCAACCAATACAGTTAGGTTAGGTTAGGTTATTACTATATTTTGGCAATGGTTTGGTTGGTCTTGGTTGATTTGGCACTGGTTGATAGCTACTGGTTGAAATGGTCCATTGGTTGAGATGTCCCGGGACCGTCTAAAGAACCCTTTAAATACCGTGCCAATGCCGGGAAAGGTCTCAAAATTGTATGACACATAGAGAGTAGTAGTATCTCCCCATACCACATCTTCAGCTCCTACCCCCCTTTATACAACCCCCCCCCCCTCCTTCAACTTGACCTTTTATTTTGTCCATTCTTTAGCAGTCCATGGGTTAAAGAGGATACAACGGTAAACTAAGAACAAGCCTTAGGGATAATATTAGCAAGAAACTCAATCATTCTCTCTCTCTCTCTCTCTCTCTCTCTCTCTCTCTCTCTCTCTCAAACACAGCCACACTCACACACACACACACACTTACATAATCTTTCTCTCTCTCTCTCTCTAAAACACACACACACACACTCTCTCTCTCTCTCTCACACACACACACACACATACTCTTACATATTATTCTTTCTCTCTCCCTCTCTCTCACACACATGCAATCTCTCACTATCAGTTAAAACACGCAAAGGAAGCATCCATTTCCTCTTTCCATCACTGAGAGAGACAGAGAGAGAGAGAGAGAGAGTGAGTGTGTGTGAGTGTGTGTGTGTGCGTGTGTAAGAGTGAGAGGTATGTGTGTGAGTGCGTGTGTGAGTGTCTGTGTGTGTGTGTGCGTAAGAGGGAGAGAGAGAGGTATGTGTGTGAGTGAGAGACTGTGGTGTGAGCATACATAATAGAAGGATCTCTACTTTCCATCTCAAATCCCATAGCCCCTCTCTCTCTCTCTCTCTCTCTCTCTCTCTCTCTCTCTCTCTCTCTCTCTCTCTCTCTACTAGAACTAAGTCTTGCCCACCTCGTTTGGATCGTAAGGGTTGTGTAGCCAGTGTATCTGTTAATCTCTCTCTCTCTCTCTCTCTCTCTCTCTCTCTCTCTGTCTCTCTCTCTCTCTGCCATCTCTACTAGAACTAAGTCTTGACCACCTCGTTTGGATCGTAAGGTTTGTGTGGCCAGTGTATCTATGTTAATATCTCTCTCTCTCTCTCTCTCTCTCTCTCTCTCTCTCTCTCTCTCCACCATTCCCTGCCGTATCTGGCCCATCTTCACCCATTGCTCTCACATAATCCTCTTTTATCACACTCTCTCTCTCTCTCTCTCTCTCTCTCTCTCTCTCTCCACCATTCCCTGCCGTATCTGACCCATCTTCACCCATTGCTCTCACATAATCCTCTTTTAATCACACTCTCTCTCTCCTCTCTCTCTCTCTCTCTCTCTCTCCACCATTCCCTGCCGTATCTGACCCATCTTCACCCATTGCTCTCACATAATCCTCTTTTATCACACTCTCTCTCTCTCTCTCTCTCTCTCTCTCTCTCCACCATTCCCTGCCGTATCTGACCCATCTTCACCCATTGCTCTCACATAATCCCCTTTTATCACACTCTCTCTCACTCTCTCTCTCTCTCTCTCTCTCTCTCTCTCTCCACCATTCCCTGCCGTATCTGACCCATCTTCACCCATTGCTCTCACATAATCCTCTTTTATCACACTCTCTCTCACTCTCTCTCTCTCTCTCTCTCTCTCCACCATTCCCTGCCGTATCTGACCCATCTTCACCCATTGCTCTCACATAATCCTCTTTTATCACACTCTCTCAATCACTCTCCCACGTTCACTCACACACTCTCTCAATCACTCTCCCACGTTCACTCACACACTCTCTCAATCACTCTCCCACGTTCACTCACACACTCATAGGTACAAGAACATTGCATCTTTCAGTACCTTACCTTAGTAGTTGTATCAGAAGATTAATTGAACTCGCTTCAAATCCATTGGTGTGCAATCCTTACCTTTCTGAAAACAGATAGATACTGATGAGTGTAACTGTTTTAGACTTTGGAAAATAATGAAGATGATAATATATTTAGTTAGTTAAAATAGGACTTCAGAGGCAATCAACCCTATTGGATTATTAAGTCAGCACACTGTAAGTCAAGAATAACGTCAGGACTGGAGCCCCTTTTCCAGAACTCCCTTGAATATAGTTTATTTTAGTTGCACATTACAGACCTACATACTGCACACACTGTAGCTTAAGTAAATATTAATTGGTTAGATTAATACTAAACCAAAAATGTCAAATAATGTTCGACCACAAATTACAAATATCAAGCTAAAAATAATATGATATATATATATATATATGAAATTGGTCAGATAAAGACAATACAGAAACTCAATAAGCTCGGTGGGAAAATCCTCACATTATTGATGATTGTGTGTGTGTGTGTGTGTGTGTGCGTGTGTGTGTGTGTGTGTGTGTGTGCTATGTGCGTGTGTGTGTGTGACATAATGATGTAGGAAGAAGAGGAAGAGGAGAGAGAGAGAGAATAGAGCATAAGAACAATTATAATAATGATGACAATGATATTTATGAATTATCTAACTCAAATCAAAGAAATCAAAATACTAATATAGCTCACTTGAATTACTCAAAAGCATATATGAAGCCTCACACATATATATATATATATATATATATATATATATATATATATAATAGAAAACAAAAATTCAATTAACAAGTCCCGCTTTTTATATCTCCCATATACTGTTTCAAATTAATTCATTTTTCCCTGCCACACATTTTAGGACAATTTACCCAGTTGCATATCTCCCTAAATAATATATATATATATATATATATATATATATATATATATATATATATATATATATATTCACCTACCTCAGTATATACGGTCGCATACCTGTCAAACCATTTATCTGTGTATCTGTTTATCTATATATTTATTATAAGATTATGCCATTTGTACATTCATCTATCTTTTTTGTCCTATTTGTATGGAGACAAAAGGCAGGTTGTCTGTACGAGTGTCTCCCCCAAAGACAAAGGAGCGACAGAACCAGGAACGTTATTTGCGTCAAAATGCCTGGACACACGAAGTTTAAAGCAGTCATAGGATGGAGGGAAGACTGATTGAGGAAGATAGTTCCAGAGTTCACTTGTTGAGTAATAGAAAGACTGTGAAAATTCTGCAGTTAATTTTGCTTATAAAGCTTTATCTTTGAATATATATATATATATATATATACTTCCCTACGCCTAAATTGTATATCTGTGGCCATATGTGAGCATATTTCTAACTTTCTCATAAAGTGTGTATATTATTAAGACTGTTCATTTGCAGTATCCTCATGCAAGATATATCCTGGTTCAGCAATGAATGATGGTTTATATGGCTATAGAAAGTCATAGTGGTTGGCAAAGATGCATGGCTATAACTCCTATTACTTATGGGTTCGATTCCCGACCAGGGTTAAAATCATTTTCATATGTATGTTATTATTATTTTCATTACCTTATATATATAATTACTGTACTGCAATATCATGCTTTAATGTTTCTCTCTATCTCTTTCTTACACACACACACACACACATACACGCACACACACACACACATACTGTACATACACACACACACACAGAAACACAAACACCACCAGCACCAGCACCTTAGAACAAACACATAATAGGGAGAAGATAGTTAAACCTGGCAGGGTGGGACCGTAGAGTTTATGTCATAATATTAAGCTTCTGGTATAATTTATTTCATCCTCTTATGGATATTATTTTGTATTTCTTATATAATTATTTTCCCGTTTATATCTTCTCTTCCTTCCTTCCTTCCATTCTTCGTATCATTATTTGTTCTTTCCTTACTTTTCCATTCCGCTTTCTTTCCTTCTCTCCTTCCTTCATGAATTATGCTCGTTGGGAATAAAAGATATTCACCTCCCTGGATATTAAAGGAGAGAGAGAGAGAGAGAGAGAGAGAGAGAGAGAGAGAGAGAGAGAGAGAGAGAGAGAGAGAGAGAGAGAGAGAGAGAGAGAGAGAGAGAGAGAGAGAGAGAGAGAGAGAGAGAGAGAGAGGTGGGGGGGGGGGGGGGGGGGGTAGGTTGTATAACATGTGTGCCAATCAGTGCGTATCCCTCTAAGCACCCAAATCCTTGTTGCTATGGAGATGAGATTGGTTGGGATAGTCTGGGTCGCCAAAGTGGGTTTTAAGCGAAAATAATATGTAAAAACATGAACACAAGAGATGGGCGCTACGAGGGTTTGTCATCCTCGTAGAATGCAGCCCTCTCAGGATCTCGGGACTACTCACAGGGTGCAGGTACCTCGGCTATAGTTTATTCGCTGTAAGTAGGCGAGAGATCAAGACCTCTAACCTCTGTAACTCAAAAACGACTAGAGTAATCGAGCTAATAGTTCTACCATTTGAGAAGAGTCAGTCAAGGAACAGATGTGGAAATTTACAGCCAATTTGAGTTACAGAGGATAGAAATCATGATGTTTCGCCAACCCAGAATGAACGGACTATAGTATGTAGTGTACTCGTTAACTGTTCACTGTCTCAAGGTTACCATATAGTGTAGTAGTGCACCAGTTACTTATCAAGGCCACTGTACGTCTATAAAAAAAACAAAAAAATCCAGCTGATGACAAAATTATCTCATAGCATCATACAAAAACCACGTGTTCACAATTTCCAAAACATTCGCACAAGCTGATTATTAAAGGTGAGTACAATTCAATTTATCGTCAGTTGAAAGTATATCGACTATATTGTACTGTCTGTCTACTCTCTGATACGGGTCTATAACTTGAGAGAGTGTGTGTGAGTGAGTGTGTGTGTGAGAGTGAGAGTGAGAGAGAGACAGAGGGAGAGAGAGAGAGTGTGTGTGAGTGAGAGTGAATGTGTGAGTGAGAGTGAGTGTGTGAGTGAGAGAGTGTGTGTGAGTGAGAGTGTGTGTGAGTGAGAGTGTGTGTGTGTGAGTGAGTGAGTGTGTGTGTGTGTGTGAGTGAGTGTGTGTGAGTGAGAGAGACAGAGGGAGAGAGAGTGTGTGAGTGAGTGAGAGAGTGTGTGTGAGTGAGTGAGAGAGTGTGTGTGAGAGTGAGAGGGAGAGAGAGTGTGTGTGAGAGGGAGAGAGAGTGTGTGTGAGAGTGAGAGGGAGAGAGTGTGTGTGTGAGTGAGAGAGAGTGTGTGTGAGTGAGAGAGTGAGAGAGAGCTGTATCATACAACTGAATTATTCATTTGTGTTAGTGGGACAGTTAAAGCTAGCTCACACTCTCTCTCTCTCTCTCTCTCTCTCTCTCTCTCTCTCTCTCTCTCTCATACCTCTGTCTTAATCCATCTCTCTTAGTGGACACTCAAAACAAAGTCTCTCTCTCTCTCTCTCTCTCTCTCTCTCTCCAGAAGATATACTCACCATAAACTACCTGTTGCTGAAGTTATGGTGAGAGAGAGAGAGAGAGAGAGAGAGAGAGAGAGAGAGAGAGAGAGAGAGAGAGAGAGAGAGAGAAAAGGGGGAGGGGGACTAAAGTATTCAATCTCTATGATATTTTATCGTTTAATTGCTGGCTAGATATGGGGCTTACCGGACACTCTAATAGTCTTGCCAGGGTATATTACTATCCATTACAATCATTACTATCAATTACTATCATTACAATCATTACTATCATAACTATCAATTACAGTCACTACTATCAATTACTATTATTACTATCAATTACAATCACTACTATCAATTACAATCATTACTATCATAACTATCAATTACAATAATTACTATCAATTACTATTATTACAATCATTACTATCATAACTACCAATTACAATCACTACTATCAATTACAATCACTACTATCAATTACTATCATTACAATCATTACTATCATCACTATCAATTACTATCAATTACAATAATTACTATCAATTACTATCATTACAATCACTACTATCATAACTATCAATTACAATAATTACTATCAATTACTATCATTACAATCATTACTATCATTACTATCAATTACAATAATTACTATCAATTACTATCATTACAATCACTACTATCATAACTATCAATTACAATCACTACTATCAATTACTATCATTACAATCATTACTATCATAACTATCAATTACAATAATTACTATCAATTACTATCATTACAATCACTACTATCATAACTATCAATTACAATCACTACTATCAATTACTATCATTACAATCATTACTATCATAACTACAATTACAATAATTACTATCAATTACTATCATTACAATCACTACTATCATAACTATCAATTACAATCACTACTATCATAACTATCAATTACAATCACTACTATCAATTACTATTATTACTATCAATTACAATCACTACTATCAATTACTATCATTACAATCATTACTATCATAACTATCAATTACAATCACTACTATCAATTACTATCATTACAATCATTACTATCATAACTATCAATTACAGTCACTACTATCAATTACTATCATTACTATCATAACTATCAATTACAATCACTACTATCAATTACTATCATTACAATCATTACTATCATAACTATCAATTACAGTCACTACTATCAATTACAATCATTACTATCATAACTATCAATTACAATTACTACTATCAATTACTATTACTACAATCATTACTATCATAACTATCAATTACAGTCACTACTATCAATTACAATCATTACTATCATAACTATCAATTACAATCACTACTATCAATTACTATCATTACTATCAATTACAATAATTACTATCAACTACAATCATCACTATTTCAAGCGGTTGATCTTGGATGATGCCATTGAGCCAAAATAGGCTTTTGAATTATGTCAACAGAAACCTGGGCGCCACTTTAACCCCTTCTGTACCGGCGACGTCTTTATCATTTTAGTCTTGCTATATTTAGACGATTGTATGCAGTTTAAGGGGAGATATCCACTTGAGGGATTTTTTTCTGGACCCCTTTCTCCCTCATGTTTAGCCCCATTGCTTTTGAGATTTTAAGACAGTCGCCCCATTAGTTTGGCGATTTTAAGAACTTTCGCTCGATTTCCGTCAATGTTAAAACCTTTCGTGCCATTTAGGTGTCGATTTTATCCTGGCGAGCGATAGCGAGCCTGTAATTTAAGAGGGAACCGGCTATCAGCCGGGACATTTTTCTACCGAAAAATGTACAAATATATCTTGAAAGGGGCTCAAGGGGGTATAATCTTAAGCTTGATGGATATCTAGAGACGAAACTAAAAACCTCCCCTTAAGAGGGATCTGTGGTAGTCAATAGGTTTAAGTTAGATAGTTCGAAGCCTGTTCATTGCTGGAGCCCTTTTTAAACTGAATATAATTGTATAATAGAAGCCAGAACAAGTTGGAAGGACATTATCGGTACAGAAGGGGTTAAGCCACTGATCGTAAGGCTCGAACACCAGACCTGCTTGTGAGGTTTAGACCAATCCCTCCCTTGTTTGTAGAATTATAGTGTACTGTACTGTACTGATGAGGGTCTCACCTGTACAATCTCAAAATTTGCTGACGATACAAAAATTGCAAATAGCGTACTCTCAAAAGATCAAGTTGACGATATGCAACACAATCTAGATAAATTGTCATGTTGGGCCCAAATTTGGCAAATGAGTTTCAATGCGGATAAATGTAAAGTACTACATATCGGATACCTAAATGAGAAAGCAAACTATTCGATGAATGGCACTCAGCTTAAGAATGTAAACAGAGAAACCGATCTGGGAGTAACAATATCGAGAAAACCGAGTCAACAATGTTCAGAAGTTGTTAAGAAGGCAAACAAAATAATTGGCTTTATAGGCAGATCATTTGAGCATAAATCCAAAGACGTTATCCTAACCGTTTACAATTCCTTAGTCCGCCCTCTTCTGGAATACTGCGTTCAATGCTGGTGCCCTTATTACCAAAAAGACATAAACAAGCTAGAACGAGTTCAACGTAGAGTTACCAAAATGATACCTAGCCTAAAGAACAAACCATACGAAGAGCGTCTTAGAGAATTAAATCTATTTTCCTTTAACCCAGCGCAGATTAAGAGGGGACTTAATTCAAGTGTTCAAAATCAACAAAGGCATCGACAATATGAACTGTAGTAAGTACTTCACTATCGACCAATCTAATTACACGCGGGGAAACGGTTGCAAAATTATTGGTAAATCTTTTAACTCACACGAATCTAAGAATTTCTTCTTCAATCGAGTTGTCAACTTGTGGAATGGGCTTCCCCGAGACGTTATAGACTGCAGCACCGTTGATTCATTTAAATTCCGCCTAGACAAATATCTCGCATCAAACCCGCGACTGACTGCATTTGTAAATGAATAACTTTATTTTATCCTCCCCTCAGTTACTAACCCATATGTCCCCTACTAACTTCCTAGTCCAGTAGTTCCCTTTCCAATGTTCCCTTACCCACTCTAAACCACTGTTTGGACACTTGATCCTCAGTGTTTTGGAGGACAAGCAGCCTAGAAGGGTCACTAGATCTGTTGTTGCTTGATTTCCTTTGTACTCCTTTGTACTGTACTGTATATTATTACATACATACATATAATTCATACGTAACTATGTTCATACACACATACTTAAGGGGATATCTCCACTTGAGGGATTTTTTTCTTGACCACTTTCTCCCTCATGTTTAGCCCCATTGCTTTTCATATTATAAAACGTTTTCCCCATTAGTTTAGCGATTTTAAGAACTTTCACCCCATATTAAGACCTTTCGTGATATTCAGGTGTCGATTTTATCCTGGCGAGCGATAGCGAGCCTGAAATTTAAGAGGAACCGGCCTTCGGCCGGGAAATTTTTCTACCGAAATATGTACAAATTTATCTTGAAAGGGACTCAAGGGGATGTAATTTTAAGCTTGATTGAGGTCTAGGGAACAAACTAAATACCTCCCCTTAACATAAGCCTACGAGTGCGTGCGCACACACACACACAATATATATATATTTGCATCCTTGTTGATGACATAGTATTAATACCAGAATACAAATATTTACACGTCCGTATTACTGTAGTCCAAACGGTAACCAATATCACAGGGATATTATCAAACAAAACCAAATGTAAAGCGGAGAGAAAATATGACACGTATATTGGAAAGCCTACCTCCTTTGGTGTGTGTGTGTGTGTGTGTGTGTGTGTGTGTGTGTGTGTGTGTGTGTGTGTGTTACTCTACCCAACACCTAAACGTATATTGGAAAGCCTACCTCCTTTGACACTATAAAATGGTGTGTGTGTGTGTGTGTGTGTGTGTGTGTGTGTGTGTGTGTATGTGTGTGTGTGTGTGTGTGTGTGTGTATGTGTATGTGTATGTGTGTGTGTGTGTGTGTGTGTGTGTTACTCTACCCAACACCTAAACGTGGGATAGACTAGTGTTAACACTATATGGTCCGAAGGTGATTTTTTTCGCCCCCCCCCCCCCTATTTCACTTCATTAGTTTGGAGATTTAGTATGTTTCACCCCATTAGCTTAGCGATAATATAGGACACTTCACCCCATTCAGGTGTTGATTTATTTCTGGGTGAGTGATAGCAAGCCTGTAACCTTAAGAAACCGGCCTTCGACCGGAACATTTTGCTATTGAAAAATGTACACATTTAAATTGAAGGGGTCTATGTGGGTATTTATCATAGTGTGAAGGAAGTCTGGGAAGGCGTTCCTGTTAGCCTAGGGAACAAAATATATACATCGCTCGAAAACCAAGCAAAATCCTGGATATAAAGTAAGTAAGATATCATAATAAATCCTGGATATAAAGTAAGTAAGCTATCATAATAACCCCCCCCCCCCCCCCCAAGAGGTAAGCCAACAAGTCTGATCCAACCCCAACCATATTACAGAAAACCGATGGACCCCAGAAATACGGGGTCCATTCTGAGAAATAGAAAAACAAATTCTATACATATAGCATGGTCTCTTATATTTACGTGTATTGATATGTGTTCTGCATATATATATATATATATATATATATATATATATATATATATATATATATTAGTGTGTGTATATGAGAATAAGATAGAGTGAGTGTGGGTGTGAATGTGCGTGCGTGCGTGCGTGCGTGTGTGTGTGTGTGTGTGAGAGAGAGAGAGAGACATCTATATTTTCAGCTAGACGCAGCATAAATACAAATGTACAAATCTCTCTCTCTCTCTCTCTCTCTCTCTCTCTGATCATTTTTTGCCTACCGTCTAAGGGCAGTGAGCTAAACAATTTAATGCTCGGAATCACAAAGCGGTACTGGATCCCTTCATCTAATACAGGGGTTCCCAACCTTTTTGTTCCTCTGTACCACTTGGGCATTCTGATAGGTACCCATGTACCCCTAACAATTTAGGATAAAAATGGATAACATTTTATCAATTTTATATTATTTTATTATGAAATATGTATGTGTAGACTGATAGTGATCTTAGCATTGATATTATCAATAAAATGAACTCAGTGACTATAAAATATTTTGATCTGTCACATACTCGGACATTATCGGGCGGTACTGCAGCTGTCTCGAGTTGGTATACATACCTGATTGTTTCACGTCCAATACAGATTGTGGGCCACAGGAAGTCACATAATAGTGAAAACAATGGAATAGTCACCTCACTGATATAATTTTAAGGGAAGGATGTAGTATCCGGGTGTACGGTCCAACAAGTAACCGACCTAGATGTGAGATTTTATGTTTTGTTTTGTTTTTCTGAAGTGTTGTGATGTCCCTATTCGGGCTCTATCTCGAGTCAGCCACCCCCATAAAAAAAGATAATTGGGGAAGGTGCCAGAGTATACACATATACAACTTCATTTTCCGAAGAAAGAATATTTAGCAACTAGGTAGTAACAATGACAAAATTCCAAGAGCAAATTACTATATGAGAAGGGATTACAATGATGTGCTAGTTTTGGATAATTAACATATTAACTATACTCTGTTTATTTTCAGCTGACAATAAAGTGAATCCCTGAGCAGCTAATTTCTCGATACTTAAGGTTGGACAAATATGAAACTACTATGTCTGTGCATCATAATAAGACCAAGTTTATATAATTAGCACTAAATTTCACTACAAAATAACTGAGAAATCTTGATGGGAACTTTGCAATTTACCGTCAGTTGAAAAGAAACAGAATATAGTATGTAAATTTGACTATTAACCCCTTCTTTACCGACTACATCTTCTTCACTTTATTTTGGCTACCATGAGACGACTTTATTCAGCTTTGGAAGGACGTCTACCAATTAAAAGCTACAGACTATCTCAATTTATCCTTTTAGCTACCATATATCCTTCCTAAGCTTCATAAAACCGCCTAAATGTAGCTGAAATAAAATACAAAAGACGTCGCCGGTAGAGAAGGGGTTACCACCATAATAGGTCTACTATTAATATGGTGACAACATTAGTATCACCAACTAATTGATAAACTTTGTACCTACCTTAGAATTGACAGGACCATGAACGTGAAGAGATGGGTTGGATGTGAAAGAGATCTGCCATGTGTAGATCATTCGGCTTTCTGCAGACTCCCGTTTTCTTATGTTCCGCGATGAAGGAAGGGTTTGGAAGACTCCCATCGCAGCACAGACCCTACAAAATCTCCGGCTACTATCCGATACAGGGGCCACATTTACAAAACAAACACCTTAATTTCTCAAAGCTTAACATTCGGATTCTTGAGAGATTGTAATTTTAGCCTTCACAAAACGAACATCTTAATTGTCCAAAGCTTCAGATTCGAACTCTTGATGGAGAGATTAGGAACTTTAGTCTGTCACAAAACGAACACCTTAATTGTCAAGGAGAGTTCCATAAATTCGGCTTAGGAAGGATCTCTCACAAATATAATAAGGTGCGTTTTATCAATCCGGCAGTCACATAAACCGAGTTCATACGAGGGGAGGGTTTTGCAGGGCCTGTGCTCCTCCGGCCAGACTTACCATTGGTTTCCTTCATTTGTTTCCGTATTTTTCTTTGTCTTTTTGGATTTTCCATTCTTGCTAATTCCATCTGGAAATACACAGAAAATATGGTTAATAATAATGATAATAGTAATATTAATAATAATAGTAATACAAATAATAATAATAAAGTAGTGATAATAATAATAATAATAATAATGTTAAAAATTATCTTCAGGTCTTTAAAAATGGGGATATTTGTATTTCTTTGTTAATTTATTTAAACAATATCACGTGCAAAGAGAAGAAAATATGAACATACATAGATAACAGGAGAATAATATTTATTCCGCAGGAAGTCACATAATAGTGAAAACAATGGAATAGTCACCTCACTGATATAATTTTAAGGGAAGGATGTAGTATCCGGGTGTACGGTCCAACGGTAGTCATGTTTACATAGGTCGATCGCTCGCGGTTAAGTTCCCGTATATTTTTTCTGTTATTTGACCCCTGCTGGCAATATGTATGATGATGACAATAAGTCGGGGGGGGGGGGGGGGGCAAAAGCCCCCCTTCAACCTATTATTGTATCCCACGGCAGTCAAAATAGACGGGAACATGATTGCAAGCGTCCGCATAGTGTAAGGCGGGCGGTCCACCCGGTAACTACATTCTTGCCTAATTTTAATATAAGTTTCGCTTACTGAAATGAGGAAATTGATAAAAATACAACTTTGTACAACCTGCCTGTAGATTAGAACACTATGTTTTGTACACTATGGTTATTCTCTCAGACCCCTATGTACCCCCGACATGTACCCCCAGGTTGGGAACCCTTGATCTAATACCTTACCTGACTCACCCCCACTCACTCACTCACTCACACACACACACACACACTCTCTCTCTCTCTCTCTCTCTCTCTCTCTCTCTCTCTCTCTCTCTCTCTTTCTCTCTCTCTCCCTCTTTCCCTCAAACACACACACACACGCTTAGTAGTAAGTACTGCATTTGCGTTGAGTTTAGCTCAAGTCAAGCTCACAGTGTGTTTGCATATGTAACTCTCCCCCACCCTCTCTCTCTCTCTCTCCCTCCTCTCTCTCTCCCCCCCCCTCTCTCTCTCTCTCTCTCTCTCTCTCTCTCTCTCTCTCTCTCTCTCTCTCTCGTAATTCCCTCCCTTCCCCATAAGCCTAAATTCACTCTCAATGTTTTTATCCATTAATAACATGCGAATCGACACCTGCGGAGGGAGGAGAGATAGATATATAGATAGATAAATAGATAGATAGAGAGAGAGAGAGAGAGAGAGAGGAAAGATTACAAAATAAATATATGAATGAAGTGTGTGTGTGTGTGTGAATTAATACCGTAATATCAAGGATTTTTACAACGAATATTTAAGATAACGTAGGTACCCCATTTATCTATCTATCTATCGGGGGGGAGGGAGAGAGAGAGAGAGAGAAAGAAAGAAAGAAAGAAAGAAAGAAAGAAAAAGAAAGAAAAACAGGGAAAAAGAAAGAAAGAGAGAGAGAGAGAGAGAGAGAGAGAGAGAGAGAGAGAGAGAGAGAGAGAGAGCCAAGAGGACGAAATAATTGGAAGGCAAAATATAGGCCTTGGATAATCAGATTATGAAGTCAGACGGAAGGCTCTCTCTCTCTCTCTCTCTCTCTCTCTCTCTCTCTCTCTCTCTCTCTCTCCACTTTATCTTACTGTATATTTACCTTTCTATCTGTTTGCATATATATTTGTCTATCTGTCCACATATTTGTCTATCTATCCGTTTATCTGCAGTATATACTAATTAATTCCCCTATATATTCAAATATTCATCTAAGTAAATATTCATGCCTTTGTTAGCACTCTCTTCTCTCATAGTATACCAAAATAGATTGTCTAAAATATTATCTAAATATTCACTCTCTCAATCAACCTTTATTTCAAATTGTATTAAGTAGTATCCTTCTTTCTTGCCTGGCTTCCCTCTTTCCTTCCTTCCGTCCCTCCTTTCTGCATTCCTTCCTTCCTCTCTCCTTACCTACCTAATTCCTACCTTCCTACCCTCTCCTTTCCTATCCAATTCCTTCCGTCCTTCCCTCTCCTTACCTACCTAATTCCTACCTTCCTTCCCTCTCCTTTCCTATCTAATTCCTGCCTTCCTGCCTTCCATGCTTCCTCTCTTCCTTCCCTCCCTCCCTTCCTTCCTTCCTTCCTTCCTCTCTTCCATCCTTCCTATCTTCCATCCTTCCTTTCCTTCCTTCCTTCCTCTCTTCCATCCTTCATCTCTTCCTTTCTTTCCTCCTTCTATCTCCATCATCAATCAATAATCTTCTTCTCCTTCATTTCTTCCACCTTCCTCCATCCATCACATCAATCAGTAATAAGTCGGGCTAATTTACCACAGAGAGAGAGAGAGAGAGAGTGAGAGTGAGTGTGAGTGTGAGAGTGAGAGACAGAGAATGAGTGTGTGTGATTGTGTGAGTGTGTGTGTGTGTGTGTGTGAGATAGAGAGAGTGAGAGAGAGAGTGTGAGAGAGTGAGAGTGAGTGTGTGATTGTGATTATATGAGAGAGAGAGAGAGAGAGAGAGAGAGAGAGAGAGAGCGAGAGCGAGTGAGCAAGAGTTAGTAATAGTGAAAGTGAGTGTGTGATTGTGATTGTATGAGAGAGAGAGAGAGAGAGCGAGAGAGCGAGAGAGCGAGAGAGAGAGAGAGAGAGAGAGAGAGAGAGAGAGAGAGAGAGAGAGAGCGAGGGAGACAGAAGGAGGAAGGGGGTTTGGGGAGTAGATTAAAGAAGAAACACTGTATAAGAGTGTAATATCGTTGGAGCCATTACCCTTGTTAGATCTGCAACACATTGGTTAGTGCGCTACAGTCTGTTCGCTGTATGTAGGCGAGGGATCATCACCTCTATCCAAGTGGCCAATTAACACCTGCTGTACCGGCGACGTCTTTGGCAATTTCTTCTAGGTATATTTAAACGGGTTCCATGTCATCTCAACCAGTAGCTCTCAATCAGTGCCATATTAACCCAGACCAACCAAACCAGTGCCAAAATATAGTACTAACCTAACCCAACCTAACCTAACCGTATTGGTTGATTTGGTACTGGTTGAGAGCTACTGGTTGAAATGGTCTACTGGTTGAGTTGACCGGTCACCATTTAAACGATTTTGTGCAGTTTAAGAAGGATCTACAGGTGTAAAAAGGGTTTAGTGAGATAGTTCGAAGCCTGTTAATTGTTGGAGGCCCCTTTTAATTGTTGGAGGCCCCTTTTAATTGTTGGAGGTCCCTTTTAAACTGCATAAAATCGTCTAATAGTAGCCAAAAATCGTCTAATAGTAGCCAAAATAAAGCTACAAGGATGGCACCGGTACTAAAAGGGTTAACAGTCTACGAAAAGAAAACAATATTCTTGTAAGCCGATAATACTAATTTCTTCCTCCATTAAGGGGAGATGGGTAGTTTTCTGGTCTCCCGTCTTCCTCATGTTTAGCCCCCATTAGTTTTCAGATTTTAAGACGTTCGCCCCTTAGTTTTCAGATTTTAAAACCTTTCGTCCAATTTCTTTATCAATATTAAGACCTTTCATGCCATTTAGGTGTCGATATTTTCCTTGCAAGCGACAGCGAGCCTTTAATGATAAGAGAAACCGGCCTTTGGCTGGGACATTCTTCTATCGAACAATGTAAACATTTATCTTGAAGGGGGTCTAGGTAGTGTATCCTTAAGCTTGATGAAGGTCTTGCGAGGAAACTAACAAAAATTACATGAGGGAGGTGTGGTGGAGTGGTCATGCCACTGGATTGGTAATCCAATGGACCCGGGTTCAAATCCCGATATGTCAATGGGAAGATATTATTGGGATTGAATTTGTGCTGTACCTAGTATCAGTGCATTACCACAAAGCCCACCGAAATGCCAAAAAATACCCTCATTGTTCCCTGATTAAATAACACTGTATGAATATTCCCATATTGAAAATATGTTACAGGGGGACAATGCCTAGTGAGTTCACTGCTCAATAGGTGGCGTTCTGAGAGTGAGGGTCTGAGTCTGGAGGGTGAGACGGTGAAGCGCTTGAGCGAAGCAACCGGCCGCTTCAGAGATGGAGCTGCTTCGAGCCATGATGGATGCTTCGCATGTCTCACTCCCCAGACTGGAACAAGACCTCACGGGCTTCACCGTGTTCAACATGGTGGAATGTACAGGCTCTCAGCCTATGCCCGAGAGGGAGTAGTTGGAATATAGAAGAAAAAAAAAAAAGCGCCCAAAAAAAAAAAAAAAAAAAAAGAAAAAAAACAAAAAAACACTATCCCCCTAATGAGATAGATCATGGCGTAGCTACGAATTAATTTGGGCAACTGTACACCCTTCACAACAACACGTTAACCCCTGGAGCATTATGACGCGTTTGTATAGGTTGTTCTGGACATTATTAGAATATGTTATTGAGATTAGGAAGTGTGTATGGAAGTCGAGGGTTTGATTAAGATAGTCTTTGCATTCTTATTTCCCCACAGATCCTTCCTAAGATGGGTTTAATTGAGATAGTCTGTGCATGCTTAACTGCCACAGATCCTTCCTAACCTGTATAAAATCGTGTAATATAAGCCAGAATAAACTGTCAAAATGCGTCATAATCCTCAAGGGGTTAAAATATCTCATTTCTGGATACCAATAGACGATTTTGCTAAGCTCAGAATATGTGTAAATTGGCTACGGAGAGAGAAAAAAAATAGATTTAAATTAGAGAAAGGCAGTTAGAGCTAGCTTCCTTCTCTCCTTTGTACAAGAGGAAGTGAGAGAGGGGACAGAGAGAGAGAGGGGGGGGGGAAGATAAGAGAGAGAGAGAGAGACAGATAAGGGAGGGAGGAAGGAGAGGAAGGAGAGAGGGAGAAGGGAGGCAGGTAGGTAGAGAGAAAGGTATATAGGGAGGAAGGTAGGTAGGTAGGAAAGGAGGGAATAAAACAATAGAGAGGAAGGAAGGAAGGAAGGAAGGAAGGAAGGAAGGAAGGAAGGGAGGGAAGGAGGGAGGGAGGAAGTTATTTAGCTAGGAAGGTTGGGAGGAAGGGATGAAGAGAGGGTATAAAACAGTAGAAAGAGGGGGATGGGGGTTAGGTAGGAAGGAAGGAAGGAAGGGAGGGAGGGAGAAGGGAGGTAGGTAGGTAGAAAGGCAGGTAGGTAGGTAGAAAGGCAGGTAGGTAGGTAGAAAGGTATGTAGGTAGGGAGGAAGGGATGGAATAAAATAATAGAGAGGGGGGTTAGGTAGGAAGGAAAGGAGGGAAGGTAGGAGGGAGGTAGGGAGGAAATAGAAGAAGGGAGGGGTGGATATAGGTAGGAAGGGAGGGAGGGAAGGAAGGGGGGAGGTATTTAAATAGGTAGGGAGGAAGGGAGGGGAAGAGATAGGGAGGGAAGGAAGGGAGGCAGGTAGGTAGAGTGGGAGAGAGATAGGTGTTTAGGGAGGAAGGGAGGGGAGGACATAGGGAGGGAGGGAAGAAGGGAGAGAGATAGGTATTTAGGTAGGAAAGTAAGGAGGAAGGGAGGGGAGGACATAGAGAGGGAGAGAGGTAGGTATTAGGGAGGAAGGGTGGGGAAGAGATAGGTAGGAAGGGAGGGAGGGAGGGAGAAGGGAGCAGATAGGTAGAGTGGGAGAGAGGTAGGTATTAGGGAGGAAGGGTGGGGAAGAGATAGGTAGGAAGGGAGGGAGGGAGGGAGAAGGGAGCAGCTAGGTAGAGTGGGAGAGAGATAGGTATTAGGTAGGGAGGGTGGGGAGCACATAGGTAGGAAGGGAGGGAGGGAAGGGCGAAGGGAGGAGAGTACATAGGAAAGGATTAGGGAAAGGAGGAACACAGGTATGTGGGTGGGTAGGTAGGGAAGGACGGATGTAGGTAAGTAAGTAGGTAGGGAGGAAAGGAAGGTAGGTAGGGAGGGAGGGATGTAGGTAGGAAGGAGGAAAGGTAGGGTAGGTGTAGATAGGTAGGGAGGGAGGTAGGTAAGCAGATAGATTAAAAGGGTAAAAAGAGAAGTTAAGCAAACAATTAGGGAAGGAGAAGGGGGAGAGAGGTAGGGAAGGGGGGGAGAATAGAGGGAAGGGAGTAGGTAGGTAGGTAGGTAGGTAGGTAGATAGATAGGTAGGAAGGTATACAGGTAGGTAGGAAGGTATATAGGTAGGTAGGTAAGTAGGTAGGTAAATAGGTAGGTAGGTAGGTAGGTAGGTAGGTAGGAAGGTATATAGGTACGGAGGTAGGTGGGTTGATTAAAGAAAGGTATGCCAGTTGGATAGTAGATTGTGTGCTAGTGAGTAGATATGTTAACTAGTTGGTTAGTTGGTCAGAGAGAGAGTGTGTGTGTGTGTGTGTGTGTGTGTGTGTGTGTGTGTGTGTGTGTGTGTGTGTGTGTGTGTGTGTGTGTGTGTGTGTGAGAGAGTGAGAGAGCGAGAGCGAGAGAGGGAAAACCAGCAGCAGGGCTCAGTCGCTCACAAACTCTCGTACGGGAAACACACACATACACAATACTCTACGCTCCCAGCCAGCCACATTTCAGTACCTACCACCATTACCACGACCAACAAATACTCTCCTACCAACATTACTAGCCCACGTAGCTACCACAATCGATCACCTACCAGTCCATAAGACCCCTGGCTACCGCTAGAAACTAATGAAAACGAATAAAATTGTGTTTTTGGTATCGAAAAAAGGGAATGAACACATATTGATCTGAGGTGAAAACGGGAACATAAGGATTTAAAACTATCAGTGATTTTAGCCATTCCAGCTCAAATTGACGACCAGTGGAAGAGAGATAAGAGAGATAGAGATACCAGAAGGATAGAGGAGATATAGAGAGAGAGGTAGAGCGAGGTGTGAGTGAGAGAGAGAGAGAGAGAGAGCGAGAGAGAGAGATGCAACAGGTGAGTGGTAACACAGCCTCTCTTGCCTTGTGATTCCCTTCTCACCTGTGCAGATCTCCTCCCAACATTTGGCCCCATTCAGCCTTCTGTTTTAAGACGTTTATCACCATCCAGGATTCGATTATTTCCTGGCGAGCGATAGCGAGCCAGCATTGCATGAAGAAATCCGGCTTCGCCGGAGAAATTTTTCTATCGAAAAATGTACAAATATAGCCTGCTGTCAAAAACATTTAATACAAAATAAGTTAGCTCGCTCCCGTTCGCCAGGAAAACATCGACACTGGATGAGGATAAAACCAAAAGCTCTCACTCCATCAATATATTTCTATACCAAATTGTCTGTTCTCCAATTTGCACCACCAATTGTATCTCTCCACACTTCAAAACCAAATTGTTGTCTCTTGAATAAATTGCATCACTCATTTTATTTTTCTCCCTACCCAATTCATCAGCAATGTTCTTTCTAAATAATTTGCATCACTTATCTACTTCCTCCTTTGTCTTCCATGCACTTTTCATTGTAATTACTGCACAGGTTTAAGGGGGAGATGGGCCGGTTTTCTGGACCACTTTCTCCCTCATGTTTAGCCCCATTAGTTTTCAGATGTTAAGATGTTTGGCCCATTATTTATTTAGTCGATCTTAAGATCTTTCGCGCCATTTCTTCGTAAATATTTAACCTTTCGTGCTATTTAGGTGTCAATTTTTCCCCTGGCGAACGATAGTGAGCCTGTAATGTTGGAAGAACCGGCCTTCGGCCGGAATTTTTTCCTACCGAAAAATGTACAAATTAATCTAGAAGGGGGATCTAATGGATGATTTTTTTTTATTTGATGGAGGTCTAGGGAGGAAAGTAAGACAATCATAAACAGATCAATAAAAATGCAAATAAACGGCCCATCTCCCCTTAATATTTACCCTACAAATATTTCCCCTTTATTCTTCCTCTGCAAATGTGTTTATCTTCCAGTAGGGATTATATATCTATCAAACTCAAGATCAATTTCACTGCTTCAGATGTTCACTGCCATATCTCTGTAAGAACCTTTCCGCTCAATATAAACTTACCTCGGTTATAAGTCTAGTGCTTGATTAGTTCCATTGTTGCCTAGGAAAATAAAAAAATCCTATTTATCTAACTATCTATCAATTTAAGAAATTCAACCTATATAAATAATTCACCATCTTTCTTCGTGTTATAATCTTGATAATAAATGTATATTATTATATCATTAATTTTGCTGCTATTTAAAACTTTCCTGCAGCTAAGAAATTGACTCTCAAGTTATAAGTCGGGTCTATCAAATTATTCAACTTAGTGAACAATGCTTAGTAAGATATTGATCTAGTCTATCATTATTCCGGTCTATCGTAAACTATAATTTTCCTTCGAAATATCTCTCCTTTCGCCCAATATATTAATTTCGTTTCCCATATTATACTTACAACAAGAACACCCCGCAGAATAATAATGCTATACTCGATATTCCTTCCGTTCCCGTTTTCCTAGTGAGAATAAGACAATTTTATCTAATTCCTTCCTCTTCAACGAAATTTTAAAAATAAGGCATTTGTATTGTTTATATTTCTTCAGCTACTGGGCAAAAACCATATTCCTATCCATTTTCCCGAGTTCCTTAAGGGGAGATTTCCACTCGAGGGATTTTTTTCTGGACCCGTTTCTCCCTCATGTTTAGCCCCATTGCTTTTGATATTTTAAGACGTTCGCCCCATAATTAAGAACTTTCGCCCCATTTCTGTCAATTTTAAGACCTTTCATGCAATTTAGGTGTCAATTTTTTCCTGGCGAGCGATAGCGAGCCTGTAATTTAAGAGGAAGCGGCCTTTGGCCGGGACATTTTCTACCGAAAAATGTACACATTTATCTTGAAAGGTGTAATTTTAAGCTTGATGGAGGTCTAGGGAACTAACTAAAACCCTCCCCTTAAGACAATCTTCCACCTTAACTGTATTGGTGGTGTAATGGTTTAGATACTTATGTTCTGGGTGTGGTGTCCCGAGTTCGAATCCCGGGAGGACCATATGCTTTCATTAGTTTATTCAAGTGCATTGGGGTCTGTAATAGATGATTAATGTTAAGAACGGGGTGTTACTTAATAAGGCATCTCGCTTTTGCTTAAGGGGAGGTTTTTAGTTTGCTCCCTAGACCTCCATCAACCTTAAAAACAATACCCCAAAGACTCACTTTCGAGATAAATTTGTAAATTTTTCGGGAGAAAAAAATCCCGACGAAAGGCCGATTCCTCTTTAATTCTAGGCTCGCTATCGCTCGCCAGGAAAACATCAACCCCTAAATCGTACGAAGTCTTAAAATTATCAGAAATGGGCGAATAGTCTTAAAATCAACAAACTGATGGGGAAAACGTCTTAAAACCTCAAAACTAAAGAGGCTAAACACGAGGGAGGAGGGGATCCATACAAAAATACCTTAAGTGGAAATCTCCCCTTAAAATCTCCCTGATTATATCAGTAATTCTGTCCAGAAATTCCAACTTACCAAGGACTTTTGAAACTAAACTTCCTTCCGAATCTGACTTTCCTTTTCACTTACGAGTTTCTTCTCTTCCTTCCATCTTTTATCGCTCTCTTACCCTAATCATTAACTCTATAAATATTTCTCTATACAAACTCAATTATCTTATCGCTCTTACTTACTCGTATCGTTAACTCTGTAAATCTTCTCTTCCCACCTAGTGTTATCGCATTCTTACATTTGAATATTACTCTTTAACCCTATAAATCTTTCTCTCTACTAACTCAATCTCTCTCTCTACTTAGCTCTCTCACGTTTTGAACTTACTATAGTATCGTCCTAAATAATTATCTCTTACTAATACATTAATACATGTTCTGTTCTTATTCATTATCTGTCTTGCCAATTTGTTCTGTCATTCCTAAATCTATCTATATTCTCTCACATTTTGATCTACTTACACCACCCATTTCTCTCTAGCTGTCTATCTCTCTATACATAATTCTAAATTTGCTTTACTGGTTTATTCCTTATATAATATAGCCCTTCACATAATCAAATCCCCCCCCCCTCTCTCTCTCTCTCTCTCTCTCTCTCTCTCTCTCTCTCTCTCTCTCTCTCTCTCTCTCTCTCTCTCTCACGCTCGTTCACCCCCCCAAGGACAAGATAGGAGCCAAAGGAAAGAAACAGAAGAAGGGGATAATGGGTAAGTGTGCTAAATATTTCAGTACCCCTTCCATTAAACCTTTAACCTGGCTACCATTAGACGATTTTGTGCTATTTTAGGGTGCCCACCTCGTTTTGTATTCTCTCTCTATCCTTCTCTCTCTGGGTTGTATCCATTCAGCCTACTGTTTTAAGACGTTTATCCCCATCCAGGTGTCGATATCGCGAGCCAGCATTGTATTATATGCAGAAATCCGGCTTCGGCGGACCCATTTTTCTATCAAAAAATTTACAAATATAGCCTGCTGTCAAAAACATTGTTGAAATATATGTAGCCTCGCTACCGCTCGACAGGAAAAAATCGACACCTGGTTGGAGATAAACGTCTTAAAACAGTAGGCTGAATGGGGACGAAAGGATACAACCCAGAGAAGGAGGGAGAGAGAGAGAGAGAGACAAAAACGAGGTGGTCCCTCTTATGAAGGATCTCTGGGAATCAAAGGGAGGGAAACCACCCCAAGTTCAGGTAAGGAACAAAATTACCATATGTTCTATCCATCAGAACATCAATTCTATGTTATCCATTGCCCTACTGTTTATTGCACATCTGCTTAAAATCGATGTTTACGGCTCCAACTTCCTTATAGGCTGAAACTCGCAAGTGGTCAATTAACTGTATAGCGCCCGCAAGTGTTCTTCCTAAGCAGAACATAATCGACTAATAATAGCTAGAATATATGTGAAACCTCCGCTGAGCCTGAGCCCCTTCAGTACCATGACGCCTTTCGGACACCTTCTGGCTAAAACAATTTAAGATGCTGTGTTGAGCCATGTAAAGCCTCTACCATCATATGACAAAACCTTTAGTTAGTTACTCAACCTATTGTCTTTGATACTTGATTAAAGCCTTAAATTACCATCAGGGTTATTTACAAACCTTTAGTTTAGTTACTTCAACCTCTGCAGTTGTCTTTGAGTTAGCTGCGGGCAGAAAACTAATTATGGAGAGGTAATTATAAGAGTGAGAGAACTATTTCTTATTGCTACTCTGGCAACCTCTGCGTCATATGAGTCTGAAGGGGTTAAGAAGGACCTGTGTTATTCAGAGGGTATGTTGAGATCGTATGTACCCATTTGAGTCCTAGAGATAGATTATAACGCAAAAACCCGAATACGATCAAAAATTACTACATCGTGCTGAAGGATTTAATATTTCAGTATCTCTTTTAAGGGGAGGTCTCCATTTGAGGGATTTTTTTCTTGACCCCTTTCTCCCTCATGTTTAGCCCCATTGCTTTTGATATTATAACACGTTTGCCCCATTAGTTTAGCGATTTTGAGAATTTTCCCCCCATAATAAGACCTTTCGTGCCATTCAGGTGTCGATTTTATCCTGGCGAGCGATAGCGAGCCTGTAATTTAACAGGAACCGGCCTTCGGCCGGGACATTTTTCTACCGAAAAATGTACAAATTTATCTTGAAAGGGACTCAAGGGGGTATAATTTTTAGCTTGATGGAGGTCTAGGGAACAAAGTAAATACCTCCCCTTAACTCTTATTCTGGTTACTATTAGACGAGTCTAGGCAATTGGAGCGACCTTGGTGACCCTGGTCTCTGGGTCTTCTCCTGGGTGACCTAGATGTGTGTGAATTTGTGTTATTTATCTGTGTTTATTCGTTGTTTTATGTTGTTTTTGTGTGTTCCCTGTTCTTGCTCTGTCTTGAGTCGGCTACCCCCAAAATGGGGATTGGGCCTGAGCATATAGATAGATAGATAGATAGATATAGGCAATTGAAGAAGGATCTCTAAAAATCAAAGAGGGGGAACTATCTCAATTGACCACCTGCGAGTTTCAGGCTATAAGTAAGTTGGAGCCGTAAATATCGATATTAAACGGAAATGCAATACTAATGTACGTTTCTGATGGATAAATGGTATGTTGAATTGGGTTGTATGTATTTATATATGCACTACGACCGTATGTTAGCTGTAAATTCTGTTAAATATCGATGTCTACAGCTCCAACTTCCAAATAGAACGAAACTCGCAAGTCGGCAATTAACTGTCAAGCTCCCACAACCTCTTTCCTAAGCTGAATAAAATCGTGTTGTAACAGCCAGGATAAAAGTGTTCCCTCTGCTAAATATGTCAGTACGGTATCCCTTTCAGCTCTTCCAGTATTTGATAACGCATATTTATACTGTATTCTGGATATCATTAAACGATTTCAATTAACCCTCTACCTCCCACGATGTCTTCCTAAGCTGAATAAAATTGTCTGATAATAGCCAGAATAAATTGACCGAAAAATTTAGTAAACAATAATAGTAATAATTAAATAAATAAATATATAATTTTAAAAATAACCTTGCTGTTCCCAATTTAGTGGGGCCTCACAAGATGTACAGGCTAAACACACACACACACACACACACACACACACACACACACACACACACACACAAACACATGCATACACACACACATACACACAAACACACATATACACACAAACACACACATACACATACACACACACACACACACATACACACAAACACACACACACACACACATACACACACACACACACACATACACACACACACACACACACACACACAAACTAAACAAAATAAAACTCACCCATCTTCCCAATACTTCCCCAAACATTCTCCCATGTATCACCACTTGTCTATCTAGTTGTGGTAGGCAGGTGTGTATTGATGTGGAGAGGCTTAAAGGGAGACGGGGCGTTATTCTGGTCCCCTTTCTCCCTTCATTGGTTTTCAGAATATAACATGTTCGGCCCATTAGTTTGGCGATTGCAAGACCTTTCGCCCCCATTTCTTTGTCATTATTAAGACTTTTCGCGTCATTTAGGTGTTGATTTATTCCAGGCGAGCGATATCGAGCCTGTAATTCAAGAGAAACCGACCTTCGGCCAGATTTTTTGTTCTATCGAGATTGTACAAATTTGCCTTGAAGGAGGGTCTTGGGGGTGTCTTTTTTAAGCTTGATGGAAGTCTAGCGAGGAAACTAAAAAATAAATCAATATATAAACTAAGAGACCAAAACAATATCCACTATCCCCTTAATAGTGTGGGTATCTGCATATTGATTGGAAATACTGATAAAACATTACGAGTTATGGGTGCCAATACCGCAAATGGGTTGGTTTATTGAGGTGCCAAATATACTGTATAGGTT
>CM064522.1:28931120-28946120 GCA_032716605.1 Paralithodes platypus | reverse complement strand
TGGTGGAGTGGTCTTGCCACTGGCCTGGTAATCCAAAGGTCCCGGGTTCAAATCCCGATGTATCAATGGGAAGATATTATTGGGATGGAATTTGTGCTGTACCTAGTATCAGTGCATTACCACAAGCCCACCGAAACGTCAATAAAATACCATCATTGTTCCCTGATTAAATAGCACTGTATGAATATTCCCATATTCAAAATATGCTATAGGGGTGCAATACCTGGTGAGTTATCTGCTCAACAGGTGGCGTTGTGTGTGTGTAAGTGTGAGAGTCCGAGTGTAGGGGGTGAGACAGTGAAGCACGGGAACGAGATGGCTTCAGAGATGGGGGTCGTTTCGGGCCATGAGTGAGCACCGTGCCTCATGTGAAGGCAAGATGGCAGGTGCTCGTTGTACTCTACGTGCTTCACATGTCTCACTCCCTAGACTGGAACAAGACCTCACGGGCTTCACTGTTCATTGTAAAGCGGTGAATGTTAAGGCTCTCAGCCTATGCCCGAGAGGAAGTAAGTTGGAATATAGAAGAAAAAAAAAAAAAAAAAAAAAAAAAAAAAAAATGACAATGGACTTTTTTGTTTCAATTGCTACTCTCTCTCTCTCTCTCTCTCTCTCTCTCTCTCTCTCTCTCTCTCTCTCTCTCTCTCTCTCCAAACAGGATGACAATGGGCTTTTTTTAATTGCTACTCACTCACTCTCACTCTCTCTCTCTCTCTAGTTTACCAAGGGAGGTGGTCGACAGTAATTATATTGATACGTTTAAGAAAAGACTGGACGATCATCTAATGAAGATTGGATTAATATGAATGAATCAGTAGGGATGTGTAATTTCCTTTTCAAACTAATTTCTGCCTATACCCTATATAAACTTTCCTTCTGGGCATTTCCTGACCCATAAGGTTACACTTCATCCTATTTTCCGGTACGGCTTTTTAGCCGGAGGGAGCGGAGGGTGGGGAGAGAGCCTTCTACTTTACTGTCCTATGCTTCCACTATAAACTGTCCCTGTCTAGTAGTATTAAGGCCGGACCACCTAGTTGGGACCGTAAGGTCTGTGTGGTCTGAGTATCTGTGTAACTCCGTGTAACTCGCCATTAAATTACACATGGAGCATTAAAACGGTTTGACACTCTGGATTACAAGCAGCTTATTAGCCTCACGATGAATGATATACGCAACCATGCCTGGAAGTTGGAGATAAACAGATATAATATGTCAATTACCCGAGGATTTATATTATTATATAATTATTATACCATTATTGTGTTATTTCATATTATTGTATTATCATTGTATTAATATTATTGTATTGCTTTTATTATTATTATAGTATTATTATTATTATTTGTATTATTATTAATTATTATTATTAATTTATTATTCTATCTATCTATCTATTGCCTGACGCCGTAATCCCCGAAGGGTTGGTCACGAACAAACCGCCCCCATGCACCTCTGTCCCCAGTCAGTCGATGCCCCTCCCCCCAACCAGCACCGCCTTCGTTCATGTAGTTCCTCACTCCATCCTTCCACCTCATATTCGGTCTACCTCTCCCTCTCTGTCCCTCCACCTCGCTCTCGTACACCCTCTTAGTCATTCTCTCGCTTTCCATACGTTCCATATGGCCGAACCATCTCAAGTTGTTCCTTTTCACACTTTCCAGCACATCTACCTCCACACCACACCTCCTTCTTACTTCCTCATTAGTCTGTCTATCCCTCCATGTAACTCCGCACGCACTCCTTAAGTAATTCATTTCCACTGCTCTCACTCTTGGTCTGAGTCTCTCAACCAACGTCCATGCTTCGCTTCCGTAAGTCAGTGTCGGGATTACCACACTGTCATGCAAGGACTTCTTCACTTCCATACTGACCACGCTATTTCTTGTTACTGCTTTTAGCGTTCCTACAACCCTCTTCCCCTGTTGTACCCTCTCCCGCACCTCTTCATCCATAGTTCCATCTTTACTCAACACACTGCCCAGATACTTAAAAGAGTTGACGATCTCCATAGCCTGACCGTTCAGCTTCACCTCACACTCTGTGACTTCACCCCTTTCGAAGACCATAACCTTGCTCTTCCCCGTATTTACCTTCAAATTCCGTTTACGCACACTGTTCCAAACTCATTTACCAGACCCTGCAACTCCCATTCATTATCACTCATCAGAACTGTATCATCCGCAAACAGCAGTATAGGTAGCTTCCACTCAATTCCCTCCCTTTTCAGCGATACACCAACATCCACTGCTCTTGATAGGATTTCTTTCATGACTCCATCCATATATACAGTAAACAACCACGGGGACATCACACACCCCTGTTTCAAACCAACATTCAGGTCAAAGAACTCGCTCTGCTCACTCTCCACACGTACCGCCGCCTTTGCACCCTCATACATGCTCTTCACTGCTTTCAGCAACTTGCCCTCTACTCCGTATATTCTAAGTACTTTCCACAAACCTTCTCTATCCACTCTGTCATAGGCCTTCTCCAAGTCCATAAAGGCAACATACACCTTTTGTTTCTTCTCCAGATACTTCTCCACAACACAATTCAGGGTAAAAATCTTATCTACACATCCTCTTCCCTTCCTAAAACCTCCCTGCTCGTCGCCTATCCATTTCTCCGTTCTCACTCTCACTCTCTCAATCACTACCCTACTGTATACCTTCCCTACTACGCTTAGAAGACATATTCCTCGGTGGTTACCACACACTCCTCTTACCCCTTTGCCCTTATATAGGGGGACTATTATGCCAGTCTTCCAGTCATCGGGTGCACTCCCCTTCTCCCATGCTAGTTTGCACATTTTCCATACCCATTCTATCACTATCTCACCACCATACCTCAACATTTCCCCACACACTCCATCTGTTCCTGGTGCTTTCCCCAACTTCACTCTTTTCATGGCTTCCCACACTTCTGACCTCCTGATCCCCACCTCCACCTCCTCCTCCACTACTTCTCTTCTTCTCCCTCCCATACCATATCCAGCTATGTTTGCTGGCTCTTCATTCCTTACATTTAGCAACTCACTGAAGTACTCCCTCCATCTTTCGACTCTCTCTTGCTTCTCGGCTAGCATTCTCCCATTCTTATCTTTCACACCCTTACTGTTTCCCTTGCTACCTTCCCTAACTTTCTTGACTTTTTTCCAGAACAGTTTCTTACTCTCCCTCCATTTTACACTCAGATTCCTTCCAAATTCCTCATCTACTCTTCTCTTACTTTCCTTCACTACTCTCTTCACCACCCTCTTAATCTCCACGTATCTCGCTCGTTTCTGTCTCTCGGAATCTTCATTCCCTCTACTACCCAACCACTCTCTATATGCTTTCTTCTTTTCTTCCACAGCTATTCTTACCTCTTCTGTCCACCATGCTGTACCTTTCACTCCCCTCCCTCTTCTCCTCACTCCACACACCTCCTCACATGCTGCACAGATCTTTATATTTATTATTAATTATTATTATTTATTATAATGGTTCTCATAAAATATTATATTATTTACTCCAATAGGCGCCTTCACACCAGCTCCACTCAATGGGTCGTGGGGTGTTCTTTTGGGTACACCCCTGTGTGTGTGTGTGTGTGTGTGTGTGTGTGTGTGTGTGTGTGTGTGTGTGTGTGTGTGTGTGTGTGTGTGTGTGTTTATTTATTTATTTATTTATTTATTTATTTATTTTATTTTATTTTTAAATGTGGATGAGGGAGAAAAAGGGCAGAATTGGCTATGACGAGTGCCTCCCCCAGAGTTGAAAGAGTGACAGGGCCAAAATCAAGGAATTTTCGAGCCAAAATGTCTGGACACACGGAGTTTGAAGCAATTTAAGTCATAGGATGAGTGAAAAATGGATTCAGGGAGAGAGTTCCAGAGCTCAGCTGTTGAATAGAAGAAAGATTTGGAGTATCGTTTCACTCTTGAGTTGGAGAGTTGTACAGAGTAAGGGTAGGATTGTGTTGCAAGATGGGTACTACGTACCCTACGTAGAGGAGGTGGTATACACTGAGACAGCTCTGAGGAACACTGATAATTGTAGTAGCGATAGAATAGCGAGAGAGATGCAACATTGCTCCATTAGTTTGGAGAATCTAAGAAGCTTCACCTCATTAGCTTGGAGAATCTAAGAAGCTTCACCCCATTAGTTTGGAGAATCTAAGAAGCTTCACCCCATTAGCTTGGCAATAATAAGATGCTTCACCCCATTAGCTTGGCAATAATAAGATGCTTTAAACCATTCAGGTGTCGATTTGTTTCTGGTCGAGCGACAGCGAGCCTGTAACTTTGGAGAAATCGGCCTTCGGTCGGGCATTTTTTTATCGAAAAATTTACAAATTTAGCTTGAAGGGAGTCTGGGTGGGCATTTTTAAGTCTGGGAAGGTGTTTTGTTAGCCTTGGGGACAAACTAAAATACACTGCTCGAAAATGTTAAAAGCAAACAAAATCCTCAATAAACAAACTATCAGAATAACCCACAAGACGTCGGATCAGATAGTGTGAACGCTATAACACTGATATAATCCACCCCCCCCCCTCTCTCTCTCTTTCTCTCTCTCTCTCTTTAGGATGTCTCACCTCCCTCCACCAACCCCTCATCCCCTTCTCTCTCACTCTCACTCTCTCTCTCTCTCACACACACACACACCTCCCTGTGGCGTAACTGATAGCGCGTCTGGCTCACAACCAGAAGGTCCCGGGTTCGAGACCCGGGCGAGGAAGAGACATTTGGGCAAGTCTCCTAACGGTGTAGCCTCTGTTCACCTAGCAGTATAAATAGGTACCTGGTATAAGTGGACGAAGTTGTGACGTCCCATCTGGGATTGGTGATCGGTTACAAGGTGAGATGGGTATCGTACTGGTCAACCTAAGCTACTGGTCAACCTAAGCCTTCGGGTGAGACTGGTACCGTAGTGAGAATGGTACCGTACAGATTAACCCTAAGCCTTCGTATCCAGATGTCGCCAATTGGCTAAAATACAAACTACACACACATCCACAGCCATTCCAACGATACATAAAAAAACACTTAACATGCATTTCACGCAATACATTCCCAGTTAAGGAGGCGCGATAATAATGAGCTTAGCTCGCATTGCATGGATTCCCCCTTGACGAACAAGTAACTGAGTAACACACACACACAACCACTTACACACACACACACACACACACAACCACTTACACAACACCTTATCTCTTTTAATCAGAACCACATTTTTCACGCCCATCTTGAAATAAAACTCCCAAATTAATAAACTTTGTAGGTTACAATTATATTTCCGGATAAAGGGGGGGGGGGGGATTGAACACCCCCATAATTAATACGAAGCAGAAATTTAAAATGATATTCGATGGATTTCTTCTAGTGATGAAATTAGGCTGCTGAAGGGGAGGCGGGTCGATTCTCTAGATCCCCTTCTCCTTCATGTTTAGCCCCATTACTTTTTCAGATTTTTAGATGTTTTCCCCATTAGTTTGTCGATTTTAAGACCTTTAACCTAATTTTTGTGTCAATATTAAGACCTTTCGTGCTATTTAGGTGTCACATTTTTTTCATGGCGAACAAAAATGAGCCTGTTATTTTGAAAAAACCGGCCTTTGGCTGGGAAATTTTTCTACCGAAAAATGTACAAATTAAGATTGGGAAGGGTCTGTGATGCCAGAGGGTTAATTGAGATCGTATTTACCCCTTTCAGTTCCAGAGGCAGATAATACGCTAAAGATAATAGTTTAATGGTACCCAGAATGTGATGGAATAACGTAATGGTGGTGAAGGGGTTAAGGACAGCCCCAAAAATCCTTCATATCATTTTTTGCCCTCCAAATCTTCGGCCATATTGAAGTTTATCCATTACTCTCCAAGTCCGGGAATGGCAAAGAGGGGTAGGGAACTTGGGGGAAGGGGTTTTCCGTTAACACTATTTGATCCGAGAGGGGGCTTTTGAGGATCACCCAGTTTCGCTCCATTAATTTGGAGATTTTAAGACGCTTCACACCATTAGTTTGGCGATAATAAGATACTTCATCCCTTTTAGGTGTCGATTATTTCTGGGCGAGCGATAGCGAACCTGTATCGTAGAAGAAATACGCCTTTGAAAAATGTACAAATTTATCTTAAAATGTTTCTGGGTGCGAGATTTTGGGAAGGATATTTTGTTAGCCTAGCCTAGGGGATAAATTAAGCACATATTGCTCCAAAATGGTCAACACAAACAAAACCCTGCATGCTCTATACTCTAAACTGTGTACCCTTTTAATTGATAGACGTCCTTCCTAAGCTACATAAAATCGTCGAACACCAGCCAGAATATAATCAAGAGGACGTCACTGGTACTGAAGGGGTTAATTGTAATTTATGGTTAATTTAATAGTTTATAAAGACAATATTGAAGTTTGGATAACAATTACCATACGTTTATATTTCTACAGAGGCATTTCATAAGTTTAGGGGTAGATTTATATTTACTTTATTATCTATATATATATATACTGTACATGTTAATTTAGTATTTCCCTTTATTTCTTCCCAAGGCCTCCATCAAGCTTTAAAAAAATACCCCCAAGACCCTCATTCGAGATAAATTTGTGTACTTTTCGGTAGAAAAAAAAATCTCCAAAATTGCAAGCTCGCTATCGCTCGCCAAGAAAATATGGACACCTAAATGACACGACAGTTTAAATAAAATAACTTAACAGAACATCAATAATGAACCTGAAGCCGTTTTCTATTGCAGCCAAATAAACGACTTCAATACAGTAGCGAGCTCAAAACTTATAGGTTATATAATTGGAATATTGAATAATATTTCAGAACAGATCCCACAGTAAAACCTATGAAGAGAACTACGATATTTTGTAATTACTTTTAACACACACACACATATACAGTATATATATATATATATATATATATATATATATATATATATATATATATATATACAGCGAGAGAGAGAGAGAGAGAGAGAGAGAGAGAGAGAGAGAGAGAGAGAGAGAGAGAGAGAGAGACCTCTCAAGCACCTTACTCTTTTACCAACTAATTAGATGTGAACAGGTACATGTGTGAACAGGTAATGGTGTAGTGCTGAGTGTGGTGGTTAGTGTCGTGGTAGTTGTGGTTATGGTGGTGGTTATGCTGATTGTGGTGATAATTTTGATGGTTGTTGTTGTGATTGTGGTAGTTGTGGTTGTGGTTGTGATAGTTGTTTTTTTTGAGGGGGGGGGTTTTCTATGTGATTGAGGGAGGCAAAAGGCATTACTGCCTATAGCGAGTGCCTCCCCCATAGTTGAAAGAGTGACAGGGCCAAAATCAAGGGACGTTCGAGCCAAAATGCCTGGACACACGGAGTTTGAAGCAATTTAAGTCATAGGAAGAGGGAAAGACTGATTCTGGGAGAGAGTTCCAGAGCTCAGCTGTTGAGTAGAAGAAAGTTTGAGAGTAACGTTTCACTCTTGGGTTGGAGAGTTGCACAGAGTAGGGGTGGGATTGAGTTGCAAGACGGGTACCACGTGCCCTACGTAAAGGAGGTGGTATGCACTGGGATAGCTCTGAGGAACACTGATTATTATAGTAGCGATAGAATAGCGAGAGAGATGCAACATTGCGGCGGAGAGAGAGAGATTGCAGAGAGTTGGTGAGTGGACGGGAGTTAATGATACGAAAGGCCTTCCTTTCAACTTTGTCTAGGAGAGCGGTGTGAGAGGAACCTTCCCACACATGTGAACAATACTCAATACAAGGGCGCACTATGCCCCTGTACAGAGCAAGAAGCTGTGCTGGGGAAAAGAACCCCCTAAGGCAGTCGAGCATACCCAGCTTCTGGGAGGCTGCCTTAGCAAGACTGGTAATATGGTCCTTCCAAATGAGAGCAGAAGAAAAAGAGACACCAAGAATATTGAGAGAAGATGAAGGGTTGATTTTTGTATTGTTGAAGAATAAGGGATAGTCCGCTGGGAGATCCTGACGGGTAGATAGATGGAGAAATTGGGTTTTGGAAGCATTAAAGTTAACAAGGTTTTCTCTGCCCCAATTGGAAATAGTATTTAGATCAGAATTTAAGAGTTGTTGTGGTTATTCTGATATTGTGGTTGTTGTGGTAGTTGTGGTTGTAATCATGGTGCCTATGGTGGTTGTGAATTTGGTGGTTGTGGTTGTGATAGTTGTTGTGATTATTCTGATATTGTGGTTGTTGTGGTAGTTGTGGTTGTAATTATGGTGGTTGTGAATTTGGTAGTTGTGGTTGTGATAGTTGTTGTTGTGATTATTCTGATATTGTGGTTGTTGTAGTAGTTGTGGTTGTAATCATGGTGCCTATGGTGGTTGTGAATTTGGTGGTTGTGGTTGTGATAGTTGTTGTTGTGGTTATTCTGATATTGTGGTTGTTGTGGTAGTTGTGGTTGTAATCATGGTGCCTATGGTGGTTGTGAATTTGGTGGTTGTGGTTGTTATAATGGTTGTTTGATTGTTATAGTGGTTGTAGTTGTGGTTATCCTAGGGGTTATTGTGGTAGAGAGTTGTATCCATTTGGCCCCATTCATTCATAAATGTTTAGACGTTTCGTCCCATTTTCAGAAAGCTAGACAAAGAATATTCTTGCCAAAGGTCAGTTCATCTATAATAACAGACTCGTTATCGCTGGCCAGGTAAATATCATCAACTAATGGGGCGAAACGTCTTATAATACCTGGATGAATGGGGCAGAATTGAAACAGCTGAGAGAGAGAGAGAGAGAGCGCGAGAGGGAGAAAGAGAGAAAGAGAGAGAGAGAGAGAAAGAGAGAGAGCGAGAGAGCGAGAGAGAGAGAGAGAGAAGAGAGAGAGAGAGTAGTGTCATCCATTCAGCCCCACCAGGTGAGGGATTTTGACCCTATGTGCAGCAAATGATCCTCCGCGCACAAAGCATCGCCCGAGTCATTAATATTGATACACCAGAGAAAGCTTTATACACCAGAGAAAGCTTTATACACCAGAGAAAGCTTTATACACCAGAGAAAGCTTTATACACCAGAGAAAGCTTTATACACCAGAGAAAGCTTTATACACCAGAGAAAGCTTTATACACCAGAGAAAGCTGTATACACCAGAGAAAGCTTTTTACACCAGAGAAAGCTTTTACCCTATGGCCTCATCACCCCGGGGGCTGGGCGGAATTATTTGATCATTTATATATTTGATTTAATAATTTTCTTAGTTTTCTCCCTAGACCTCCATCAATCTTAAAAACACCCCGCTAAGACCCTGCTTCAAGATAGATTTGTAAATTTTTCGATAGAAAAATGTCCCAGCCGAAGGCTGATTCCTCTTGAATTACAGGCTCGCTATCGCTCGCCAGGAAAAAAATCGACACCTAAATGACACGAAAAGTATTAATATTGACAAAGAAATGGGGCGAAAGGTTGTAAAATCGACAACCTAATGGGGCAAACGTCTTAAAATTTTAAATGTAATGGGGTTACACATGAGAACCAAGGGGGGACCATTCAATATTATATCATTGTTGTAGTTGTGGAAATAGCGAGAGCTATATTGGTGTTGTCCCTATTCTGGCTCTGTCTTCAGTGCCCCCCCCCCCCCACCCCTTAAAAAAGAAGAAGAAAGAAAACGCCAAAAAAAAAAAAAAAAAAAAAAAAAAAAAAAAAAAAAAAAAAAAAAGAAAAAAAAAAAAAAAAACACACAGAAAGAAAATAGGAAAAAGGGAAAAAGAAACAAAAATCGGAAAAAGTGGGGACTGGGCCTGAGTATATAGAATACAATAGAATATATATTGGTGTAAAAATTATTATATAGAGAGTTTTGGCCATAGCCCACCCCAAAACATTTTCTCCATAGACAGTTACAAATAAATGTCCTAATAATTACTTTACGATAACCGTACATTTTGTTTACCATCTCCCATCACTATCTCTCTCTCTCTCTCTCTCTCTCTCTCTCTCTCTCTCTCTCTCTCTCTCTCTCTCCTGGAGCTCTGACCTTTCCCTCCGATGTGGGCGGAGGGGGGTAGGGGGGGGAGGGAAAAATTCAGTGGAAGAGGAGTTGAGATGGAGGGAAGGATGGGAAAGGCAGGTAAGAGAGAGAGAGAGATTGAAAAATAAGGGATGACCAATTTAGAGGAAGGGGAGTAGAAATGAAGGAAAGAAAGAGGAAGGAAGGAAGGATGGAAGGAAGGAAGGAAGGAAGGATGGAAGGAAGGAAGGGAAGGATAGATTGAAAGAAGGAAGGAAGGATGTAAGGAAGAAAGGTAGGGGAGATTTAAGGAGGACATAGTGAAGAAAGGGAGGGAAAGAAGAAAGGAAGGATGGAGAGAAGAGGAATGAGTGGAGAAAGGAAGGAAGGAAGAAGGATGAAAGGAGGAGGGATTAGAGGAAGGAAATTTTGAATAGAGGGAGGGAAAGAAGGAAGGACGGATGGATGGATGAAGGGAAATATGGAATGGATGAAGGAAGAAAGAAGAAGGGAGGGAGAAGGAGGGATTAGAGGGAGGAAATGTGGAAGAGATTGAGCGTGAGTGAGAAAGAGAGAGTGAGAGTGAGTGAGAAAGAGAGAGAGTGAGTGAGTGAGTGAGAGAAAAAATAGAAAAAGAGAGAGAGAGGGGGGGGGGGGGAGGCATGGCAGAATTTGGTTAAATTTCAAGTATGACATATTATCTCAAAGACCTTGCGTTACACTCCAAGGAAATGTTTATCTTAATTAGAAGTGCACAAAAGATGAACAGATAGATACATAAAGAGATAGACGGTAAAGTGCTTAGTTATATATACACACGCACACACACACACACTGTAAATATATATATATAATATATATATATTATATATAGAGAGAGAGGGGGGGGGGATACCTCTAATTTGATTATCCCCCAAATTCCGAATACCATTAATGATTTTCAATAATTGTATGTTTTCATTATACTAATTACTGATATGCTAAATAGTTTGTACGGTTCAAAGTTAATATTATTTGGTGTTATAATAATAATAATAATAATTATTATTAACATTATTATTATTAGTATTAGTATTAGTAGTAGTAGTTATAGCAGTAGCAGTAGTAGTAGTAGTAGTAGTGGTGGTAGTAGTAGTAGTATCATGATGAATAATCCATTATATATTCCAATGATATTATCGTACCATAAAACTCAATGCTGTATATAAATAACTATTTACCCTAGTGGTATGTAATATAATTAATGAACATAATCTCTCTCTCTCTCTCTCTCTCTCTCTCTCTCTCTCTCTCTCTCTCTCTCTCTCTCTAATCCTTAAATCCCCGAGAAGCCCTGTCATTGGTCGAGGAGGAAAAGGACGTCTCAAAAATAAGAAAAGCTGATTGGTCAAACAGGTGTGACGTCATAGGAATAAGCATACGAGATTGGTAAAACAAACATATAAACAAAGGAGCTGATTGGCTAAGCAGAAGTGGAAGACCAAGAACGTTAATTTAGCTGATTGGTTGAGCAAGTGTGATGTCATCTGAATAATAACGGGTGATTGGCTAAGAAAAGTAAACAAATTAGCTTATTGGTTAAGTAAATATGAAAGCCTATGATTATAAAAGTTAATAAAGCTGATTGGTCAAGGTATGACCTCATAGGAATAAAAGCAGGTGATTTGCAAAGAAAAGGGTAAACAAAGACGCTGATTGGCTAAGCAGGTGAGGGTGGGTATGTAGGTTTAATGTAATATGAATGAAAGCCGGTAATTGGCTATGCAGAAGGTAAACAAAGGCGCTGATTGGCTAAGCAGGTGAGAGTGGGTATGTAGGTTTAATGTAATATGAATGAAAGCCGGTAATTGGCTATGCAGAAGGTAAACAAAGGCGCTGATTGGCTAAGCAGGTGAGAGTGGGTATGTAGGTTTAATGTAATATGAATGAAAGCCGGTAATTGGCTATGCAGAAGGTAAACAAAGGCGCTGATTGGCTAAGCAGGTGAGAGTGGGTATGTAGGTTTAATGTAATATGAATGAAAGCCGGTAATTGGCTATGCAGAAGGTAAACAAAGGCGCTGATTGGCTAAGCAGGTGAGAGTGGGTATGTAGGTTTAATGTAATATGAATGAAAGCCGGTAATTGGCTATGCAGAAGGTAAACAAAGGCGCTGATTGGCTAAGCAGGTGAGAGTGAGTATATAGAGTTAATACGGTAGGAATAAATACATAAAAAAGACAAAAATTACAAATAAACACAAATTACCCAACTGTCAGAAATGTTACCATGGTTTAAACAAATTAGTAAAGTTTTGATTGTCTTGACTTTCGTAATTATGCAAACTATTTGACCTATGTGTATTCTGTGTCTGTCTATCTGTAATATATCTATCTATCCATATATCAATCTATATATATATATATATATATATATATATATATATATATGATTGTACGTACTGTAGGCCTAAGTATGTATGTATTTTTTGTTTCCTGTGTGGATGAGGGAGACAAAAGGCCTGTGATGAGTGCCTCCCCCAGAGTTGAAAGAGTGACTGGGCCAAAATAAAGGAATGTTTGAGCCATGTCTGGAAACACGGAGTTTGAAGCAATTGTAGTCATAGGATGAAGGAACGATGGATGGATGGATGTAGAGTATGCATGTATGTATGTATGTATGTATGTATGCATGCATGAACAATTGTATTGCATTCATGTTGTATGTACATATGTATGATTGTATGCATGTAGATAATGTATGATTGCATGCATGTATGTACGGCTGTGTATATGTAGGTTTACATGAAGGGAAGACAATAGTAAGCATAAAAGAATATATGTAAAATTTTAAAACTAATGGGGATAAGTATGAGGGCGAAGAGGGGCCAGAAAAACGGACCCTCTCCCCTTAAGGGGAGGTATTTACTTTCTTCCCTAGACCTCCATCAAGCCTTAAATTATACCCCCTTGAGTCCCTTTCAAGATAAATTTGTACATTTTTCGGTAGAAAAATTTCCCGGCCGAATTAAATTACAGGCTCGCTATCGCTCGCCAGGATAAAATCGACACCTGAATGGCACGACAGGTCTTAATATGGGGTGAAAGTTCTTAAAATTGCTAAAATAATGGGGCGAACGTTTTATAATATCAAAAGTAATGGGGCTAAACATGAGGGAGAAAGGGGTCAAGAAAAAAATCCCTCAAGTGGAGATCTCCCCTTAATACAAACACAGAATAAATATAGATATACAAATACAGATAATTCCACAGTTGTAGCTAGGTAGACAAAGAGAGATTGTGATAGAGATATATATAAATGCTGATAAATAATAAATATACAATACCTGTATAATTATAGATAGATGAACAAATATAACAATGCCACAAAGAGTGAGTGCAGTATGATGTAGTGCAGTATGATGTAGAGCAGTATGATGTAGTGCAGTATGATGTAGTGCAGTGTGATGTAGTGCAGTGTGATGTAGTGCAGTATGATGTAGTGCAGTATGATGTAGTGCAGTGTGATGTAGTGCAGTATGATGTAGTGCAGTATGATGTAGTGCAGTATGATGTAGTGCAGTGTGATGTAGTGCAGTATGATGTAGTGCAGTATGATGTAGTGCAGTATGATGTAGTGCAGTATGATGTAGTGCAGTATGATGTAGTGCAGTGTGATGTAGTGCAGTGTGATGTAGTGCAGTATGATGTAGTGCAGTGTGATGTAGTGCAGTGATGTAGTGCAGTGTGATGTAGTGCAGTGTGATGTAGTGCAGTATGATGTAGTGCAGTGTGATGTAGTGCAGTATGATGTAGTGCAGTGTGATGTAGTGCAGTATGATGTAGTGCAGTGTGATGTAGTGCAGTGTGATGTAGTGCAGTATGATGTAGTGCAGTATGATGTAGTGCAGTGTGATGTAGTGCAGTGTGATGTAGTGCAGTGTGATGTAGTGCAGTATGATGTAGTGCAGTGTGATGTAGTGCAGTGTGATGTAGTGCAGTGTGATGTAGTGCAGTGTGATGTAGTGCAGTATGATGTAGTGCAGTATGATGTAGTGCAGTGTGATGTAGTGCAGTGTGATGTAGTGCAGTGTGATGTAGTGCAGTATGATGTAGTGCAGTGTGATGTAGTGCAGTGTGATGTAGTGCAGTGTGATGTAGTGCAGTGTGATGTAGTGCAGTATGATGTAGTGCAGTGTGATGTAGTGCAGTGTGATGTAGTGCAGTATGATGTAGTGCAGTATGATGTAGAGCAGTATGATGTAGTGCAGTATGATGTAGTGCAGTGTGATGTAGTGCAGTGTGATGTAGTGCAGTGTGATGTAGTGCAGTATGATGTAGTGCAGTGTGATGTAGTGCAGTGTGATGTAGTGCAGTATGATGTAGTGCAGTGTGATGTAGTGCAGTGTGATGTAGTGCAGTATGATGTAGTGCAGTGTGATGTAGTGCAGTATGATGTAGTGCAGTATGATGTAGTGCAGTATGATGTAGTGCAGTGTGATGTAGTGCAGTATGATGTAGTGCAGTGTGATGTAGTGCAGTGTGATGTAGTGCAGTGTGATGTAGTGCAGTGTGATGTAGTGCAGTGTGATGTAGTGCAGTGTGATGTAGTGCAGTGTGATGTAGTGCAGTGTGATGTAGTGCAGTGTGATGTAGTGCAGTGTGATGTAGTGCAGTGTGATGTAGTGCAGTATGATGTAGTGCAGTGTGATGTAGTGCAGTATGATGTAGTGCAGTGTGATGTAGTGCAGTGTGATGTAGTGCAGTGTGATGTAGTGCAGTATGATGTAGTGCAGTGTGATGTAGTGCAGTGTGATGTAGTGCAGTGTGATGTAGTGCAGTATGATGTAGTGCAGTGTGATGTAGTGCAGTATGATGTAGTGCAGTATGATGTAGTGCAGTGTGATGTAGTGCAGTATGATGTAGTGCAGTGTGATGTAGTGCAGTATGATGTAGTGCAGTGTGATGTAGTGCAGTGTGATGTAGTGCAGTATGATGTAGTGCAGTATGTAGTGCAGTATGATGTAGTGCAGTGTGATGTAGTGCAGTATGATGTAGTGCAGTGTGATGTAGTGCA
>CM064522.1:28921120-28926120 GCA_032716605.1 Paralithodes platypus | reverse complement strand
TGTTATTGTGGTAGTTGTGATGGTGTAGTTGTTATTGTGGTAGTTGTGGTAGTGGTAGTTGAGGTAGTGGTTGTGTTATTGTGGTAGTTGTGGTTGTGGTAGTTGAGGTAGTGGTTGTGTTAGTGTTGTTATGGTGGTAGTTGTGGTAGTGGTAGTTGAGGTAGTGGTTGTGTTAGTGTTGTTATTGTGGTAGTTGTGGTAGTGGTAGTTGAGGTAGTGGTTGTGTTAGTGTTGTTATTGTGGTAGTTGTGATGGTGTAGTTGTTATTGTGGTAGTTGTGGTAGTGGTAGTTGAGGTAGTGGTTGTGTTAGTGTTGTTATTGTGGTAGTTGTGGTTGTGGAAGTTGAGGTAGTGGTTGTGTTAGTGTTGTTATTGTGGTAGTTGAGGTAGTGGTTGTGTTAGTGTTGTTATTGTGGTAGTTGTGGTTGTGGTAGTTGAGGTAGTGGTTGTGTTAGTGTTGTTATGGTGGTAGTTGTGGTTGTGGTAGTTGAGGTAGTGGTTGTGTTAGTGTTGTTATTGTGGTAGTTGTGGTTGTGGTAGTTGAGGTAGTGGTTGTGTTAGTGTTGTTATTGTGGTAGTTGTGATGGTGTAGTTGTTATTGTGGTAGTTGTGGTTGTGGTAGTTGAGGTAGTGGTTGTGTTAGTGTTGTTATTGTGGTAGTTGTGGTTGTGGTAGTTGAGGTAGTGGTTGTGTTAGTGTTGTTATTGTGGTAGTTGTGGTTGTGGTAGTTGAAGTAGTGGTTGTGTTAGTGTTGTTATTGTGGTAGTTGTGGTAGTGGTAGTTGAGGTAGTGGTTGTGTTAGTGTTGTTATTGTGGTAGTTGTGGTTGTGGTAGTTGAGGTAGTGGTTGTGTTAGTGTTGTTATGGTGGTGGTTGGGTAGTTGAGGTAGTGGTTGTGTTAGTGTTGTTATTGTGGTAGTTGTGGTAGTGGTAGTTGAGGTAGTGGTTGTGTTAGTGTTGTTATGGTGGTAGTTGAGGTAGTGGTTGTGTTAGTGTTGTTATTGTGGTAGTTGTGGTTGTGGTAGTTGAGGTAGTGGTTGTGTTAGTGTTGTTATGGTGGTAGTTGTGGTTGTGGTAGTTGAGGTAGTGGTTGTGTTAGTGTTGTTATTGTGGTAGTTGTGGTTGTGGTTGTGGTAGTTGAGGTAGTGGTTGTGTTAGTGTTGTTATTGTGGTAGTTGTGGTTGTGGTAGTTGAGGTAGTGGTTGTGTTAGTGTTGTTATTGTGGTAGTTGTGGTAGTGGTAGTTGAGGTAGTGGTTGTGTTAGTGTTGTTATGGTGGTAGTTGTGGTTGTGGCAGTTGAGGTAGTGGTTGTGTTAGTGTTGTTATGGTGGTAGTTGTGGTAGTGGTAGTTGAGGTAGTGGTTGTGTTAGTGTTGTTATGGTGGTAGTTGTGGTTGTGGTAGTTGAGGTAGTGGTTGTGTTAGTGTTGTTATTGTGGTAGTTGTGGTTGTGGTAGTTGAGGTAGTGGTTGTGTTAGTGTTGTAATTGTGGTAGTTGTGGTAGTGGTAGTTGAGGTAGTGGTTGTGTTAGTGTTGTTATTGTGGTAGTTGAGGTAGTGGTTGTGTTAGTGTTGTTATTGTGGTAGTTGTGGTTGTGGTAGTTGAGGTAGTGGTTGTGTTAGTTGTTATGTGGTAGTTGTGGTAGTGGTAGTTGAGGTAGTGGTTGTGTTAGTGTTGTTATTGTGGTAGTTGTGGTTGTGGTAGTTGAGGTAGTGGTTGTGTTAGTGTTGTTATGGTGGTAGTTGTGGTTGTGGTAGTTGAGGTAGTGGTTGTGTTAGTGTTGTTATTGTGGTAGTTGTGGTTGTGGTAGTTGAGGTAGTGGTTGTGTTAGTTGTGGTAGTGGTAGTTGAGGTAGTGGTTGTGTTAGTGTTGTTATGGTGGTAGTTGTGGTTGTGGTAGTTGAGGTAGTGGTTGTGTTAGTGTTGTTATTGTGGTAGTTGTGGTAGTGGTAGTTGAGGTAGTGGTTGTGTTAGTGTTGTTATTGTGGTAGTTGTTGTGGTGTAGTTTATTTGTGTTAGTGTTGTGTTGTTATTGTGGTAGTTGTGGTTTGTGGTAGTTGGTAGTGGTGTGTTAGTGCTGTTATGGTGGTAGTTGTGGTTAGTGGTAGTGTAGTGTGTGTTATGTGTTAGTTTATTGGGGTGTGGTTTGTTGGTGGTGGTGTGGTAGTTGAGGTAGTGGTTGTGTTAGTGTTGTTATGGTGGTAGTTGTGGTAGTGGTAGTTGAGGTAGTGGTTGTGTTAGTGTTGTTATTGTGGTAGTTGTGGTAATGTTGGTAGTGGTTGTGTTAGTGTTGTTATTGTGGTATTGTGGTTGTGGTAGTTGAGGTAGTGGTTGTGTTATGGTGGTAGTTGTGGTAGTGGTAGTTGAGGTAGTGGTTGTGTTAGTGTTGTTATGGTGGTAGTTGTGGTTGTGGTAGTAGAGGTAGTGGTTGTGTTAGTGTTGTTATTGTGGTAGTTGTGGTTGTGGTAGTTTAGGTAGTGGTTGTGTTAGTGTTGTTATTGTAGTAGTTGTGGTAGTGGTAGTTGAGGTAGTGGTTGTGTTAGTGTTGTTATGGTGGTAGTTGTGGTAGTTGTGTTAGTGTTGTTATTGTGGTAGTTGTGGTTGTGGTGTGTTGGTTGTGTTAGTTGTTGTTATGGTGGTAGTTGTGGTAGTGGTAGTTGAGGTAGTGGTGTGTTAGTGTTGTTATGTGGTAGTTGTGGTAGTGGTAGTTGAGGTAGTGGTTGTGTTAGTGTTGTTATTGTGGTAGTTGTGGTTGTGGTAGTTGAGGTAGTGGTTGTGTTAGTGTTGTTATGGTGGTAGTTGTGGTTGTGGTAGTTGAGGTAGTGGTTGTGTTAGTGTTGTTATTGTGGTAGTTTGTGGTGTGGTAGTTGAGGTAGTGGTTGTGTTAGTGTGTTATGGTGGTAGTTGTGGTTGTGTAGTTGAGGTAGTGTTGTGTTGTGTTGTTATTGTGGTAGTTGTGGTAGTGGTAGTTAGGTAGTGGTTGTGTTATTGTTGTTATTGTGGTAGTTGTGGTTGTGGTAGTTGAGGTAGTGGTTGTGTTAGTGTTGTTATGGTGGTAGTTGTGGATGTGGTAGTTGAGGTAGTTGTGTTAGTGTTGTTATTGTGGTAGTTGTGGTGTGGTAGTTGTTGGTAGTGGTTGTGTTAGTGTTGTTATTGTGGTAGTTGTGGTGTGGTAGTTGAGGTAGTGGTTGTGTATGTTGTTATGTGGTAGTTGTGGTAGTGTAGTTGAGTAGTGGTTGTGTTAGTGTTATGGTGTAGTTGTGGTGTGGTAGTTGAGGTAGTGGTGTGTTAGTGTTGTTTGTGGTAGTGTAGTTGGGTATGTTGTGTTAGTGTGTTATGGTGGTTGTTGTGGTTGTGGTAGTTGAGGTAGTGGTGGTTGTGGTTGTTGTGGTTGTGGTAGTTGAGGGTGGGGTTGTGGTTGTTTTGGTAGTTGTGGTTGAGGTAGTTGAGTGTGTGGTTGTGGTTAGTGTTGTTATGTGGAGTTGTGGTAGTGTGTGTTAGTGGTTGTTTGTAGTGGTTTGTGTTAGTGTTGTTATGGTGGTAGTTGAGGTAGTGTGTGTTAGTGTTGTATGTGGTAGTTGTGGTTGTGGTAGTTGAGGTAGTGGTTGTGTTAGTGTGTTATTGTAGTTGTGGTTGTGGTAGTTGAGGTTTGGTTGTGTTAGTGTTGTTATTGTGGTAGTTGTGGGTGTGGTAGTTGAGGTAGTGGTAGTGTTAGTGTGTGTTATGGTGGTAGTTGTGGTTGTGGTAGTTGAGGTAGTGGTTGTGTTAGTGTTGTTATTGTGGTAGTTGTGGTTGTGGTAGTTAGTAGTGGTTGTGTTAGTGTGTGGTAGTTGTGGTTGTGGTAGTTGAGGTAGGGTTGTGTTAGTGTTGTTATGGTGTAGTTGTGTGTGGTAGTTGAGGTAGTGGTTTGTTTGTGTGTTAGTGGTTATGGTTGTGGTAGTTGAGGTAGTGGTTATTTGTATGTGTTATTGTGGTAGTTTGGTTGTAGTATTGAGGTAGTGGTTGTGGTTGTGTTAATGTTTATGGTAGTGGTAGTTGTAGTGGTTGTGTTAGTGGTTGTGATCGTGGTAGTTATGGTTGTGGTAGTTGAGGTAGTGGTTGTGTTAGTGTTGTTATGGTGGTAGTTGTGGTAGTGGTAGTTGAGGTATGGTTGTGTTAGTGTTGTTATGGTGGTAGTTGTGGTTGTGGTAGTTGAGGTAGTGGTTGTGTTAGTGTGTTATTGTGGTAGTTGTTGTTTGTGGGAGTTTGAGGTAGGTTGTGTTAGTGTTGTTATGGTGGTAGTTGTGGTTGGTGTTAGGGTATGGTTGTGGTTTGTTGTTAGTGTGGTAGTTGTGGTTGTGGGGTAGTTGAGGTAGTGGTGTGTTAGTGTTGTTATGGTGGTAGTTGAGGTAGTGGTTGTGTTAGTTTTGTATTGTGGTAGTTGTGGTTGTGGTAGTTTGGTAGTGGTTTGGTTAGTGTTGTTATTGTGGTAGTTGTGGTTGTGGTAGTTGAGGTAGTGGTTGTGTTAGTGTTGTTATGGTGGTAGTTGTGGTTGTGGTAGTTGCAATAGTGATTGTGGTTATTGTAGTTGTGGTAGTGGTAGTTGTAGTTGTGGTTGTGGTATTTGTGGTAGTGTTGTTGTTATTGTATACCTCTCTTACGGAGAGTGGGGGGCACCCGCCTCTTAACACACTCCCACCCCTATTCTGTCCAACTCTCTAACCTAAGACTAAACCGATTTTCTCAGTCCTTATTCTACCCAACAATTAAGCTTTGGAACTCTCTCATCAAGGGCATGATCTAAATAATGTTGTCAAAATGTAAAAAACACACACACACATACATACATATATATATATATATATATATATATATATATAGTCAGAAAATATATATTACTATCTATATATACTATAGGTATACTGTATCTATATACCCCCCAGTATACTATCATAGATATCTTATAGAGAGAGAGTAGAGAAAGAGAGGGCGGGCGAGCGAGATTGAATAGAGATAGATAGATAG
>CM064522.1:28916368-28921020 GCA_032716605.1 Paralithodes platypus | reverse complement strand
CTGAGTACTCCCTTACCTCATAGTCCCTTATTTTGTTTTTGCATTAACTGTTAGCTAAGCTCTAGCTGAACTGCCCTGTAGTTGCCTTTATTTTGCATGTAAATTTTTCTTTGGTTTTTTTGACTGATAAACTTCTTGTTTTATCAGAGACTGATTTTTGTGTTAACATTTGGTACCGGTTAGTGACGGACCGCACGCCTCTAAAGTAAACAAACTATTTGCTTGTTTCATATTATAAAGTTCTAGCACTTATTGTAGATATTTTAGCCCTCACTGTAGTTAAGTGCTTAGCAAACCTTAGTTACTGTAATACTTTTTGATAGCCTATTTATTAATCGCACTTCAGATACTTGTCTCCATATTAATAGGCCTCTCACACTCTTGCCAGGGATATTACTAACTCCATTATTATAAGTATTGTGTCGACCACTGTATAAACTAATATACAGGCTTTAGCCTAACTGTGTCATACTGCTAACATAATTTTATTTTTATTTTCAGGCATAAAATTGTGTTCTATTGCTAACATATTCTTTTTGTGATTTACAGGCATTAATTGTACCATATTGCTAACCAATATTTTTTGTTACTGTACTGTATACTGCTTTCCAGTTTTCTCACTAGGCTAAATTAACCCTCTCCCACTTTTTTTTTCCCAGTAAATTTTGTAACAAATTACTAGTCCATTTACAATTTTCAGGCTTTAACTGTGTCATACTGCTAACATAAATTTTTGTTATATTTTCAGGCATAAATTGTGTTCTATTGCTAACATATTTTTTGTGATTTACAGCCATAATATTCTTTTTGTGATTACAGGCATTAATTGTACCATATTGCTAACAAATATTTTTTGTTACTGTACTGTATACTGTTTTCCAGTTTTCTCACTAGGCTACATTAACCCTCTCCCACTTTTTTCCCAGTAAATTTTGTAACAAATTTCTAGTCCATTTGTGATTTTCAGGTTTTAACTGTGTTATACTGCTAACATCAATTTTTGTTTTATTTTCAGGCATAAATTGTGTTCTATTGCTAACATATTTTTTGTGATTTATAGGCATATTAATTTTATCATATTGCTAACAAAATTTTGTGTGATTTTCAGGAATTAATTGTATCACATTGCTAACATACATTTTTTGTGATTTTCAGGCTTTAATTGTACCATTTTGCTAACATAAATTTGTGTGATTTTCAGGCATATTGTGATTATATCGTCATGGCGCCGCAACGAACCTGCACGAGTTGTTCCGGTAAATTTGGCCCTACCATGTTTGTTGATACTGATGTCCAAATTTGTAGATTTTACCAGATCCGAGAGAAGATTGCGGATGAATTGAATGCAGCTCACCGCAAGATCGATGCCCTGACTACGAAGCTTGAATCCCTTCAAGAATTTGCCACACTCAACGTAGGAGTGCCCTCGGCCCAAGAAACCACTACGATGTCAACCGCCATTCCAGTGCATACAGTACCGGTACCGGTACCCACACCAGCAGCTACCTTAGATGTTGCAGAAAATAATAATTACTCTACTCTCACTCCCCCCCAGGACAATTTTCAGTTAGTGAGAAACAATGTGCATCCCAGTACCAGTACCAGGAAGGTCATCCCGACAACATGCCAAAACCGCTTCAAAATTCTGGCTATTGACGAGGAAGAGGAAACGGAAGAAGTTCGGCTTGTGGGCGACTCCATGGTCCGTGGCCAACTAACCGAGTTCTGCGCCAGGGCACCCAGGACCAGAAAGCGATTCTGTATCCCAGGTGGCGGCGTGGACGACATTGTTGCGGCTGTGGAAGAGGTTTCCAGGCTCGCCCCCGCAAGCACTACGTACGTCATCCACGTTGGATCTAACGATGTCCAACGGACGCGGTCAGAGGAACTACTTTGCAAGTACCGGCGGCTGATCAGATCCTTCAAGGAAAAATCTAATAGAATCTTAATTTCAGGAATTGTTCCCCGGATTGATGTAGAAAACCGATTCTACAACATAGCTACCAGTACAAATCGCCGACTAGCCAAACTCTGCAGGGAGGAGGACATCAGCTTTGTCGACACGTGGGATCATTTTTACTATGATAAATCTTTGTTTTCAGGAGATGGTGTACATCTCAATGAAGTAGGAGCTGCACGTCTTGGTCGTCTGCTGAACGATGCAGTCAAGGATTTCAGTTAAAAAAACGGGGTCAACCAGACCCCAGACAGGGTAGTGTAAGTCAAATACGAACTGAAAATTCAGACAATGCACAATCAGTAACATCCAACTCTAATACTCTTAAGGTGTTTTATGTAAATGCTCGTAGCATACGCAATAAATTTTCAGATCTAGAGGAAATCGTGTTTACAGAACATTATGATATATTCGGTATTACAGAATCTTGGTTAAATACGGAAGACAGAGACTTTTTAGCCGAATATACGCTTCCTGGTTATACAATGTTTGAGAAAAGTTGGATCAATAGAAATGAAGGAGTTCTGTTTTTTATAAAGGAAAGTCTTAATCCCGTCTTAATGTCAAGACCTCAAATTGCGAATATAGACATATCTTACGTACTATTAAATAATTAACGAGGAACTAAAATAACACTAGCTTTATTATACAGACCCCCATCTCAATCAGTGCAAACTGACAGTGAAATTTATGAACAAATTGCATAAAATAACTATCATACAAGATACCGTAATTCTTGGCGATTTCAACTTACCCGTGACTAAATGGGGCGATATTCTTACTTCACACTCTGGACACGACCTCTATGCTAACTTGCAAGAGAGTTCACTTTTTCAATTTGTACAATCTCCGACCCGTGGTAATAATGTGCTTGACCTTGTACTCGCAACAAAAGAAGAATTAATAGAGAATTTGAATGTTGGTGATGAATTCAGTAACAGCGACCATCGTACGATAACTTTCACTTTAAAGTTTACTAGTAACAAATCAAATAGCAGCATTGAGAAAGTCCCTAATTTCAAGAAAGCAAATTTTCATAAACTTAAATCAAAGCTTAAAGAAACTGACTGGAGCTTTCTGACTAACAATAACAACATAAAATACATCTTGGGAGTGTTTCACAACCACTTACCTTAAGGCAGTGCAAGACTGCATACCATCGAAAATACGGCGTCCAGGCCATAATGATAAGCCCAAATGGTGGAATAAAGATATTTCAGACTGTCTGCTTGCTAAAAAATTTGCTAATGCTAGATTAAAATCCTCACAAAATGACGAAGAACGGGTGAAATTTGTAGAGCTACGACGCAAAGCCAAAAAGTTAATTAAGCAAAGTAAAAAGACCCTGGAGTTACATGTTGCGAATCAAAGTAAAACAAACCCGAAAGAATTCTATAGTTATATCAGAAAGAAAAAAGTAGTTACTTCAACTGTTGGACCGTTAGTCTATGAAAATGGAGAATACACCAAAGACGAAGTACAAATGAGTAATGCCCTCAATACCTTCTTTGCATCAGTTTTTACAACCGAAGACCTCAGTGATATCCCTACACCATCGCCGATTCAGATTGATAATTCAAATGTTCTAAGCAATATCACCGTTACAGAGAGAGAAGTATTGAATTGTTTAGATAAACTCAAGGTAAATAAAATGCCTGGACCTGATACAATCTCTCCTAGAGTTCTAAAGGAAGCTAAGGATGAGCTCTCCAAACCACTGACAATGCTATTCAATGAATCCTTGCAGTCTGGGACTATGCCTGATCAGTGGAAGCTAGCCAACGTAACACCGATATTAAAAAAAGGCAGAAAATCCCTACCCAGTAACTATCGTCCAATTAGCTTAACCTCAATTGTATGTAAAATGCTAGAAACGGTCATAAGAGACAGACTCGTAAATCACTTAGAGGCAAATAACTTACTTAAAGATACTCAACACGGCTTTCGTAAAAAACTTTCCTGTTTAACAAACCTCTTAGACTTCTTCCACGATATCCTCAACCTCTACGATGAGAGTAAAGCTGTAGATATTATATACCTTGATTTTCAAAAGGCCTTTGACAAAGTTCCCCACAAACGTTTACTGCTAAAACTAAAAGCGCATGGAATACAAGACGGTGTGTTGGAATGGATAGAAAATTGGCTCAGCAACAGAAAGCAAAGAGTAGTCATAAACGGTAAGGCATCTAAATGGACCAATGTAAGTAGCGAGGTACCCCAGGGATCGGTACTAGGACCAATTCTCTTTCTAATTTACATCAAACGACATAGATGAGGGTCTCACCTGTACAATCTCAAAATTTGCTGACGATACAAAAATTGCAAATAGCGTACTCTCAAAAGAACAAAGTTGACGATTTGCAACACAATCTAGATAAATTGTCATGTTGGGCCCAAATTTGGCAAATGAGTTTCAATGCGGGATAAATGTAAAGTACTACATATCGGATACCTAAATGAGAAAGCAAACTATTCGATGAATGGCACTCAGCTTAAGAATGTAAACAGAGAAACCGATCTGGGAGTAACAATATCGAGTAACCTAAAACCGAGTCAACAATGTTCAGAAGTTGTTAAGAAGGCAAACAAAATAATTGGCTTTATAGGCAGGTCATTTGAGCATAAATCCAAAGAAGTTATCCTAACCCTTTACAATTCCGTAGTCCGCCCTCTTCTGGAATACTGCGTTCAATCC
>CM064522.1:28893868-28911368 GCA_032716605.1 Paralithodes platypus | reverse complement strand
AGATCTGCTTTGCGCGACTTATTCCATTATTTATTATGCCTTTAGGATAATTACGAGCCAATAAAAAGTCTTTTAATTCACTTAATCTTATATCTCTCAGAGTAGGTTCTGAAACAATTGTGCAAATTCTGCGTGCTAAGTTGAATGGAATGTTGTTTATATATATAGATATATTATATAGATATATAGATATATATATATATATATATATATATATATATATATATATATATATATATATAGATATATATATATATATATATATATAGAGAGAGAGAGAGAGAGAGAGAGAGAGAGATAATTACAGAGGCACTTATACTGGTAATTATTAATATTTAGACGATCAAATGACATGAAAATAAATGTCAAGCATTAAGTGGGCAGACAGGCATACAGGCAGACACAGACAGACAGACAAGAGAGACAGACAGGTGAAACAGAGGGACAAACAGAGATAGAATTACAAATTAAGTAGGCAAGACAGACGGACGGACAAGCAGGTAGACCCATAACCACCTGTTATAACATCACTAAATAAGCCATTCCAGCCGAATTTCTGATCATTATTAGCCAGGTGTGTCTCAAGGCTGAGCCAAGAATCACTTCAATGTGGTCTTGGCTCTAGCTGGAGGGGTAAACTGGCGATATGATCGGGAGGAAGCAAGGCAAGATAACGTACATCATAACTGAGGCAAACTCTATCTAATTAAAACTCATCAAATTCGACCATAACTGAATATGACACTCAATATAACGGAACCGATAAGACTCAACCAGGGGAAATGCAGACGGGGAATGTGGTAGAGCACCCAGCAATACTTCCGTCAGTATCCCATGACTTACTTACCAGAGTGCTAGTACGGATCCCTCCGGGGTAGCACCGACCCTGTGAGGGAGTTGTCAGTGCCTCAAAACAATCCCACAGTACCACATAATTATAGGGGCAGTCAAGTGGCGTTGCTCTCAAGCTGGTGCACCGCTTGAGCCCTTGACTGTCCACTCAATATGGTTTTCCTAATGAAGTCAATATATATAAACGATAGTTCTCCTGCCTGGGGCCCTCCATGGCGGACCCCAGGCAGGGGACCTATCGGGCCCATCTTTCTGGAAAGGAAATATGGAGAAGCCAGGGGTGGCTGTAGTTGCTCGCGACGGGAATTTTTGCGGATACACAGTATACTTAACATAAACAATAGCTAGGTGGACAGCCCACCATCTTTTCATACTCTTCAACTCTTCATTTTTAACCCCCACTTGTCTTGATCTGATCTCTCTTATTTCACATCTAGTGAGTCCTCACCTCACATTATGATTCTGATTTCTGACCCTCAACGGAGAGAGACAGACAGACAGGCAAACCACAAAGACACAGACACACCCAAATGAGACAGACAGACAGGTAGATCCAAGAGACACATACATACCCTAAAGAGAGACAGACAGACATACAGACATTAGATAAACAAACAGACAGACAGACACCAGAAAAACAGAGACAGACATACAGACACCAGAGAAACAGATACAGACAGAGACATATACCAGAGAAAGAGAGAGACAGACATACAGATATACAGACAGGAGGAGGATTACAGAGATGGATAATACCAGTCTATCCAGCGGATTACATTGTGTACATAGTCTCTAGTACAGGCACGCACATACATATACACACACATACGTACATACACGCTACACTCACGGACATTCACACACACACTACACACACAAATGGTACACAGCCTCACACACACACACACACAAATACACATACTACACATTCACATGGTACACAGCCTCACACACACACTACACACACACACACATGGTACACAGCCTCTCTCTCTCTCTCTCTCTCTCTCTCTCTCTCTATCTCTCTATATCTCTCTATCTCTCTCTTCTCTCTCTCTCTCTCTCTCTCTCTCTCTCTCTCTCTCACACACACACACAGACAGGTCCTAGATCAATAGACTATCCCCTGAAACTTTTAAATTTAATGTAAGAATCTCCCTCACTCCCTCCTCTCTCCCTCCCCCTCTGTCTGTTTGTCTGTCTCTCCGTCTCTCTCTCTCTCTCTCTCTCTCTCTCTCTCACTCTCTCTATATATATTATATATATATGTCCTTGTACAGATATAATATAAAGTTTATCATTTCATTATATATATATGTTTTATTATTATATAGTATACTGTATATACAGTATAATATATATATATATATATATATATATATATATATATATATATATATACACGAGCGTCCTTGACATTTCGTTTTCACCATGTTACTTGATATTTGTGTTCATCCTTATGGTTTGTATTGCTTCTCACAATTTATCTTATAAACTTTCATTGTCTTCCTTAGTTTCTGATTTTATAGTTTTATTTTTTATTTTTCTTCCTCCCTTATTTTCTCACTTCCTCCCTTCTTTTTTCCTCCCTCCCTTCATTTATTTCTTCCTACCTCCTCTATTCCTTTCCTTCCTTCTTTCTTCCTTCCTTCCTTCTTTTCCTCCTTTCTCGCGTCAATGTCTATACTATTCCATTCCATCCATCCTTTTAACACCATCTGGTCCGATTTATTGTGGGATATTATGATATCTTGTTTAATTATTTTTGAAGATTTTGCTTGCGTTTGCCATGTTCGAGCAATGTATTTTAGTTTGTCCCCTAGGCAAACAAAAACGCCTCCATAAACTTCCTTAAAACAAAACAATAATACTAATAATAAAATAAATACATAAATACAAAATTAATAAATATATGCGCACCCAGACCCTCATCAAGCTAAATTTGTAAATTTGTCGATAGATTTGTTTAAAGTTACTTCTAAGTTACAGGCTTGATATCGCTCCCCCAGACACAAATCGACAGCTGAATAGGGTAAAGCGTCTTATTATCGCCAAACTAATAGGGTTAAACGTCTTAAAATCTCCAAACTAACGGAGCAAAACAAGGGAGGCTCAAAAAGACCCCCCAACCAAATACGGTTGACCATCCATAACATCTACAAATCCACTTCAACCATATCGTACACCTTACTTTATGACCATCCATCCATACATCCAAATTTATTTCCCACTGTTCTTCATTTCATCCATCTATCCCTCCCTCCATCCATCTAACTTCGTTCTCACTATTCTTCATTCCATCAATCCAGCCATCTATCCATCCATCCACCTACCCATTCATACGCCCATCTATCCATACAGCCATCCACAACGCTATCCATTCCTCTATCCAACCATCGATCCTCAATACTCCAGATATCTAACAACCTATCCATCTGTATTTATATTCCTTGATCTAGCTATCAATCCATCCATCCACTCCTCCATCCAATCATTTACCCATCTTTCTAATTGATCTAATCCATCCACCTAATAAACCATCCAATCATCCATCCATCCATCCATCCATCTATCTAAACAACCATTCATCCATCCAACCATCCAGCCAATAAACCAACCGTCCATTCATTCATTTAACCATCCATCCGTCCAACTAACAAACCCATCAACCATCCATTCATTCATTTAACCAACCATCCACCCAACTAACAAACCAATCAACCATCCATTCATTCATTTAACCAACCATTCATCCATCTAACCATCCTTCACACCATTCAGCCAACCAATCAACCCAACCATCCATACATCCAACTATCCAATAAACCAATCAACCATCCATTTAATCAATAAAACAATCATCCATCCATCCAACCATTTAACTATTAATTTGATCAATAAACCAATCAACCATCCATCCAACCATCCATACATTTAACTATTCAGGTAATCAACAATCCATCCATTCAACCATCAACTCAATCATCCATACATTAAACCATCCAACTAATCAATAAACCAATCAACCCAGCCATCCATACATTTAACTATTCATTTAGGCCTAATCAATAAACCAATCAACCATCCATTCAACCATCCACTGTCCCCTCCCTCGCTCCATGCATCCATCCGTCCTTCCATCCCTACTACCACCACTGCCGATGGCTTAATCAATTTTGACTGAAATTTCAACCTGTTGCAGAGAGAGAGAGAGAGAGAGAGAGAGAGAGAGAGAGAGAGAGAGAGAGAGAGAGAGAGAGAGAAAAAAAATAAGGTAACAAAATGGAAAGCACATCGCCAAATATACCATATAAATATTATATAGAGAATGGTACAGCAATATAGCTGCCCACATAATACACTGTTATGTATCCAGAGATTGTATAGCATTATGAACCACCACATACCTAGACGCAGGTATTGTGGACGTAGTAGGCGTTTCTGAGACCCTATTATTTTACCATATGACCATTTATTTGCCTTAGTTTTACCAGTTTTACACCTTTTCACCATTTCTTACTTGTTCACCATTTCATATTTGTTCACCATTTTTACCCTATTTTCACCATCTTACCCTTTATCACCAGTTTTTACCTTTTTCACAATTGATATCCCCTTGTTTCACCATGATTTACCCTATATTCATAATTTGTTTAGCTTTATAATTTTACTTGTTTTTCAATTGTCTAAATTTTGTCACCATGCATTACTTGTTTTCCTTCCTCTTCCTTCCCTTTCTTCCATCTTTGTAATTTCTTTCGTTCGCCATATTATTCCATTCCTTGTTCAGCATTTTTACCTTTTTTTCACCTTCTTACCCTTCCTCACCAGTTTTTACCTTTTTCACAATTGATATCCTCGCTTAGTTTCACCCATATACAATGTTTTTATTTATCGCCATATTATCATAATTTGTTTAGCTTTATAACCATATTTTACTTGTTTTTCAATTGTCAATTTTTTTTCACCATGCATTACTTGTTTTCCTTCCTCTTCCTTCCCTTTCTTCCATCTTTGTAATTTCTTTCGTCCTCCCTTAATTCTACCTCCCTTTTTTTCTTCCTTCCTTCTTTCTGTTTTTCTTCCCTTCTTTGTTTCCTTCCTCCCTTCTTTCCTTTCCTCTCTATTTCCTCCCTCCTTCTTTCTTTCCTTCTTTTCTTCCTTCCTTCTTTCTTTCGTTCTTTTCTTCCTCCCTTCTTTCCTTTCCTCTTCCCTTCTTTCCTTTCCTCTCTATTTCCTCTCCCTTATTCCTTCTTTGTCTTCTCCCTGTCCGCTTTCTTTCCATTCTTTCAGTTTGTGCCTCTCCCTCCCTTTGTCTTCTGTATTTTCTTCACTTCTTGGCATTTATCTCCCTCAGTCCGTTTTCCCTCATATAGCCATTTATTCCTCTTTCATCATTTACTATCCTTTTCTTCCTTTTTTGTTATTATTCCTCCAGCTGTCTTCATTTCCCTAACATTTCTTAATTTTGCCTTCTTCATTTTCCAGCTATTTCTTCATAATTTTCTCTCTTCATTTTTCCCCTTTCTTCATTTTCCTCCCCCTCTTTCCTCATTTTCCTCCCTCCAGCCCCCGTATCTTCCGAGCGACTCTATCTTATGTAAATTTTATGTTAAATCGTTCGGTTTATTTTCCTATTAAATTGTTAGAGGAAGTAAGAAGGCATTTGTCCTCTCTCTCTCTCTCTCTCTCTCCCTCTCTCTCTCTCTCTCTCCCTCTCTCTCTCTCGAAGGTTGGAGTAAAAGTGGTAAAAAAAAATAAAAAAAAAAATATATATATATATATATATATATATATATATATATATATATATATATATATATATATATATATATATATATATATATATATATAATTAAGTATTAGTAGAAATTATCTCATGTTGCTGGGGGGCCTTGTTTATCCAACTAAATGTCATGCCAAACTTGGGAGTGGTGGGTGGGAAGAGAGCGTTCTGCCTTGCTATCCTTACCTTCCACTTTGTAGCAAATCCCACGTTAGAATTATATCCAGACTGCCTACTAGGAACCGCAAGGCCTGTGCAGTTAGTATAGGCTTGTCTATGTAACTGTATGTAAATATATAATTTTATAATTTATATTTTAAAGTTATATTTTAATATTAAATTTATTCACCTCATTTGACTTCAATAATTATATATCTATATCTTGCCAATCATCTATCTAAACCTATATATTGATCAGTCTATCTATCTAGCTATCTATCTATCTATCTATCTATCTATCTGTCAATCAATCAATCTATCTATCTATCTATCTATCTATCTATCTATCTATCTATCTACCTATCCAGTAAAATTGCTGAGAACTTTTCGCAGAATTTTAAAAACGTTTTTGATGACAGTAAATGCCAGAAAAGAGATACATTTGAACTTATAAGAGATAAGTTAAATGTGCATGTCCAAAGAGGCAAATTATTGGGAATTATCAACACCAAAGATGTTTGTTTGGCATTATTTGAGCTAAATTGGGTCATTGGCCATGATAACATTCATTCTAATCATGTGAAGTTTTGTTCTGAAAGCGCGGTAAGACTAATTGCTAAAATGTTTTCATCATTTATTGCACATGGACATTTGCCTGATGAGATGACGTCCGGACTTATTTTGCCCCTTATTAAAGATAAATATAAAGATCAAAGCTCCTTGGATAATTATAGACCTATTATATCATCGCCAGTTTTCTTAAAATTATTTTAATATTGCTTAAAATATAAAATTTTGCATTATGTGAACTTTAATGAGAGGCAGCATGGGTTTAGGGCTAATCACTCTACATCCTCAGCGTGCTTGATTTTTAAAGAAACAATTTTAAGATACAGATTAGAAGACTCAAATGATTATACAGCCATCATTGATTTTAAAAAGCTTTCGATAAAGTTAATCATTTCACATTAATAAGTAAACTTATTGAAGCAGGTATTCCGCACTTTTATGCGAACATAATATTATATCTTTATAGAAATCAACTGGTTGCTACTAAGCATAAAGACTCAATATCAAAACCCTGGAAAATAATGAATGGAGTAAGACAGGGAGGAGTCTTGTCTCCGATATTATTTAATCTTTATATAGATAAGCAGATTGAAAAAGTGTCTAAATGTAAAAAGGGGTGCACACTAGGAAATATATCAAGTAATATTAGTGCTTACGCTGACGATATTGTTGTATTAGCACCATCGTCATCGGGATTGCAGTTTTTACTAAATATGCTTGGAAATGAAGCAAAAGAAATTGATATTGACATTAATATTAATAAATCATCATGCATGTATTTCAAAGACAATAAAGATAAAAACTTAAAACCAAAGTTGATGCTATGTGGAGAGATATTGAATGTTGTTAATGAACAAAAGTATCTAGGGTTTATAATAGATGATAATTTAAATAATGACAAAGATGTAATTAGGTGTCGTAACAAGTTTTATAATGAATTTAATTGTATTTTACGTAAATTTTCTAATGTTAATGTTAGGGTTTTTACTCGGTTCCAAAGTTACTGCTCAAGTTTTTATGGTTCTGAATTATGGTTTTATAACAAAAAGTGCAAACTTCCTCTTAAGCAATTTGCAATTGGTTACCACAAAGCAATAAAGAAAATGCTGAAATTAAAATATTGGGAAAGTAATCATCATGCATGTGAATTGGCTGGACTAATGACATTTAATCATTTAATGAATTGGTTAAAAATTAGATTTGCTCACAAATGTCTCCTAAAACCTTGCAAGTTTTTACAGAAATTTTTATTAAACCTTGATGAATACCTATCGTTAGGAAAGGAAGTTAACCATATCCTATTACATGAATATGACGTATCAGATTTGAAAACTAATGATATAAATGCTATCAAGTCAAGAATTATGTTTGTACAAAACCATGAACCTAGAATGCGGTAATGTATAAGGTTACTGTTATCTCTATTGTATATATTATGTAAAAAGTTAATTGTGTAGCCTTTTATGAAATAAAGATTTGAGTCTGAGTCTGTCGATGGATGGATCTATTTATCTGTCGGTAGATCTATCTATCTATCGATAGGTCTATGTATCTGCTTGTAGATGGATCTATCCATCTGTTGTTCTTATTTTAAGAACACGTTATTGATACAATGTGATACTGTATGTGTGTATGTATTATTAATATTTTTTTAAACAATATGTAAAAAGCATACCTTGTATCTTTTTATGAAATAAAATTATGACTGACTGACTATCTATCAATCTATCTGTCAATCAATCTATATATCTAACCATCTATCTATCTATCTATCTATCCGCCTGTCTATCTATCTATTCATGTCTATTGAATTATCTATCAATATGTCTATTTCTTATATTGCTTCACTTGCTATAAATTTTCCAAAGCCATTTTTTACCATCATTTACATAATTTCTATACACAGTAGCACGCCCCCCCCCCTCTCCCTCTCTCTCTGACACATACACGCACGCACACACAAACAAACACACGCATACACACATTTTTGGAAACAAACAGTCACAAACACACACAAACACGTGTATGCACACACACAGCCCGTAGCCTAGTAGGTAGAGCTCTCGTCTCACACACGAGGGGTCGGGGGTTCAATCCCCGGCCGGGCGGAGACAAATTGGGCTTGTCTCCTTTCATGTGTTAGCCTCAGTTCACCTAGCTGTAAATAGGTACCTGGAATAAGTGGACGACGTTGTGACGTCCCATCTGGGGTTGGCAAAAATGGTACAAGGCAAGATGGGTATCATATGGTTCACCTAAGCTGATGGCTACCTAAGCCTTCGGGCGAGACGGTACCGTCTATAGTGAGAATGGTACCATACAGATCCACCCTAAGCCTTCGTTTCCGATGTCGCCAATTGGCTAAAAATACAGACTACACAAACATCCACAGCCATTCCAACGATACATATAACACCTACACATATAGGAGGCGGGAAATAACGAGCATGCTCACTCCCGCAATACAACTAGAGTAAGTACAACTAGAGTAAGTACATATAGAAACACTCACATATATATATATATATATATATATATATATATATATATATATATACAAACAAACGCACACACAAACAAGGAAACGAGCACACACATACACACAAGTTAACAAGTTCTCTCTCTCTCTCGCGCGCGCACACACACACACACACACACACACACACACACACTCTCTCCTAGTCTCCTTTGCGTCTCTCTTTCCATATCTGCATTTTTATTTACTTGATCCTCCAATCCTCTTTCTCCACCCTTTGCTCTCTCTCTCTCTTTTCTCTTTCTCTTTTTTTTTTCTCTCTCTCTCTCTCTCTCCCAAAGACTCACACACATACATACTCATGTTTACCTCTCTCTTTGACGTACACATACTCTCTTTCTTTCTCTCTCTCTCTCACACACACATTTCCCTTTCTATATCAATTTTACATTTCCCACTTTTCATTTTTTCCTACCCATCCACATTTTATTCTTCGCATTTCACTCAATTCAATAGGCAGTCTCTCTCACTCACTCCCACTCTCACGCGCTCTCTCTCTCTCCAGTGTTGGTGACCCTAAATTTTATAATTTTCTTATATTCTGAATTTCCTACTACCAATAGTTTATATCATTCAGTTTAGGAAGGCCCTCTCATATTCACATTGATAGCCCTTATAACCTACTATACCCTGTTCCAAGTAGGTACGTCATAAATCGTGACCCTTAACCTCTGTAACTTTAGGGGGTAGTGCTTATTGTTGAGTCTATATATTTATCTAGTAATTTATTTTCGAGTTTCCTAGCTAGACCTCCATTAAACTTTAAAAAAAAACACTTCAAGACATATTTTATACATGTTAACTACCTACCAGCATTCTCCCAAGCCATCCTATGTTCTACCAACAAACTAACCAACCTGCCCCACAGGGTATTAGTTTTGAGATCACATCGTAGAACCTGATCTCACGTTTGTCTAGTTCTACCCCTAGGTGCAGCTCCATCTTCTCCACGTGCCCAAACCATCCAAATGTGTCTGTATACATCGCTTCGTTGATACTCTTGATACCCAACCGTCTCCTCAGCTCTTCACTAGACACCCTATCTTGCAGTTTGGCACCACACATCCATCTAACCATTCTCATTTGATTACATTCCAGTCAGTTGATATTATCCACTTTAACTGGCCACCTTTCAGAAATGCAGGTAATTGCGCTTCTAATGCACGATGTATACACCTTTCCTTTTATGTGGAGTTGCAATCTTCTCGAGGTTAGAAATGCCAACAGTTCTCTGAACTTTCCCCAGCCACATCTAACTCTGACGACAGTGGCAACTTTGGCACCACCATCATCAGAAACAGCATCTCCCAAGTACCAACATTATTTCACTTGCTCCAGCAACTCACTATAGTCTATTCGCTGTAAGTAGGCGAAAAATCATGACCTATAACCTCTGTAACTCTAAAACGAATGGAGTAATCGAGCTAATATTTCTACCATTTGGGGAGAGTCAGCCAAGGAATAGATGTGAAAATTTACAGCCACTTTGCTCTAGCCCTTTTTGAGTTACAGAGACTAGAGGTCATGATTTCTTGCCTACTTACAGCGAATAGACTATACCAAAGTTGACACTTCCGGACTGGCTATTCAACACAAGCTTCCCTTTGCTTAATACACAGACTTCTTGCTCGACAGACGTCCTTTCATGCTCGTACATCGGTTCCTCCCATTGTCCAAGCATCGTCGTCCAATTGACCACTTGCGAGTTTCAGGCTATAAGGAAGTTGAAGCCGTAGACATCGATAACAAATAGAAATGCAATAATTATGTATGTTTCTGATGGCTAAAGAGTATGTTGAATTGGGTTTGATGTATTTATAAGTGTACTACAACCGTATTTTAGCTGGTAAATCTGATAAATATCGATGTCTACAGCTCCAACTTCCTTATAAAACGAAACTCGCAAGTGGTCAATTTGTGTGTTTCTCGGGAGTACATACCGGTTTATATTTTGCCTGGTATCTCTAACGTGAATATCTTGTAGGCTTTATGATGGTTGATAATCTCCTCTGCCTCCCTGCTTACTACCTTCCTTCCTATCTGCTTACTGCCTTCCTTCCTATCTGCTTACTACCTTCCTTCCTATCTGCTTACTGACTTCCTTCCTATCTGCTTACTACCTTCCTTCCTATCTGCTTACTGACTTCCTTCCTATCTGCTTACTACCTTCCTTCCTATCTGCTTACTACCTTCCTTCCTATCTGCTTACTGCCTTCCTTCCTATCTGCTTACTACCTTCCTTCCTATCTGCTTACTACCTTCCTTCCTATCTGCTTACTACCTTCCTTCCTAACTTCTTACATTCTTACCTTCCTTCCTATCTTACTACCTTCCTTCCTATCTGCTTACTGCCTTCCTTCCTATCTGCTTACTACCTTCCTTCCTATCTGCTTACTACCTTCCTTCCTATCTGCTTACTACCTTCCTTCCTATCTACTTACTGCCTTCCTTCCTATCTGCTTACTACCTTCCTTCCTATCTACTTACTACCTTCCTTCCTATCTGCTTACTGCCTTCCTTCCTATCTGCTTACTACCTTCCTTCCTATCTGCTTACTACCTTCCTTCCTATCTGCTTACTGCCTTCCTTCCTATCTGCTTACTACCTTCCTTCCTATCTGCTTACTGCCTTCCTTCCTATCTACTTACTACCTTCCTTCCTATCTGCTTACTACCTTCCTTCCTATCTGCTTACTGCCTTCCTTCCTATCTGCTTACTACCTTCCTTCCTATCTGCTTACTACCTTCCTTCCTATCTACTTACTACCTTCCTTCCTATCTGCTTACTACCTTCCTTCCTATCTGCTTACTACCTTCCTTCCTATCTGCTTACTGCCTTCCTTCCTATCTACTTACTACCTTCCTTCCTATCTGCTTACTGCCTTCCTTCCTATCTGCTTACTACCTTCCTTCCTATCTACTTACTACCTTCCTTCCTATCTGCTTACTACCTTCCTTCCTATCTGCTTACTACCTTCCTTCCTATCTGCTTACTGCCTTCCTTCCTATCTGCTTACTACCTTCCTTCCTATCTGCTTACTGCCTTCCTTCCTATCTGCTTACTACCTTCCTTCCTATCTGCTTACTACCTTCCTTCCTATCTACTTACTACCTTCCTTCCTATCTGCTTACTACCTTCCTTCCTATCTGCTTACTGCCTTCCTTCCTATCTGCTTACTACCTTCCTTCCTATCTGCTTACTGCCTTCCTTCCTATCTGCTTATTACCTTCCTTCCTATATGCTTACTGCCTTCCTTCCTATCTGCTTACTGCCTTCTTTCCTATCTACTTACTACCTTCCTTCCTATCTGCTTACTACCTTCCTTCCTATCTGCTTACTGCCTTCCTTCCTATCTGCTTACTACCTTCCTTCCTATCTGCTTACTACCATCCTTCCTATCTGCTTACTACCTTCCTTCCTATCTGCTTACTGCCTTCCTTCCTATCTGCTTACTGCCTTCCTTCCTATCTGCTTACTGCCTTCCTTCCTATCTGCTTACTGCCTTCCTTCCGATCTGCTTACTGCCTTCCTTCCTATCTACTTACTACCTTCCTTCCTATCTGCTTACTGCCTTCCTTCCTATCTGCTTATTCACTTCCTTCCTATCTGCTTACTGCCTTCCTTCCTATCTACTTACTACCTTCCTTCCTATCTGCTTACTGCCTTCCTTCCTTCTGCTACTGCCTTCCTTCCTATCTGCTTACTGCCTTCCTTCCTATCTACTTACTACCTTCCTTCCTATCTGCTTACTGCCTTCCTTCCTATCTGCTTACTGCCTTCCTTCCTATCTGCTTACTGCCTTCCTTCCTATCTACTTACTACCTTCCTTCCTATCTACTTACTACCTTCCTTCCTATCTGCTTACTGCCTTCCTTCCTATCTGCTTATTCACTTCCTTCCTTCCTCCATTCTTCTTCTTCCTCTCTTTCTTCTCGCCCTCTCTCTACACTTCCTCATTTCTTTATTTAGCTCCCTCTCCCACTTACTTTCCTTCCTCCTATCCATCCCCTCGTTCTTTTCCTTCTGGTCTTCCTCTGTGCTCCTGCCTCCCCTCTTTCCCTCCTCTCAGAGTCCTTCCCTCCTAAATCTCTCGCTCTCGCTCTCTTTCTCTCTCTCTCTCTTCTCCATTCCTCCCTTATTTCTCCTATCTCTTTCTCCCTGCTTCACCCCCCTCCATTACCTATGTCCCTCCCTACAATACTACCTCCCTCCCCCCCTTTTCCTCTATTCTTTCTTGCCTTCCTCCCCCCTTTCCCTACCCCTCCCCCACTTTCCATACCCCTCCCCCATTTTCCTGCCTTCCTCCACTCTTTTCCTCCTCCTCCCCATTTTCCCCTCCCCCTCCCCTTCTCCCCCCTCCCTGCCATTACCATGACAGAGAGCCCTATAAGACTTGCCTCACCTCCCTACGCTAAACTCTCTCTCTCTCTCTCTCTCTCTCTCTTGGAAAGAGCGACTGGATATAGTACTAGCTAAAGCTACAAAGCTGATCTAATCGATAAGAAGACTGAGGTATGAGGACCGGTTGAGAACTCTTGATCTCTTTCCGTTGGAAACACGCAGACTATGAGGTCAGTTCACTGAAGTTTTTAAAATACTAAATGAGTTTGACAATGTGGTATATGGAATATGTTTAGCCACAATATGAATATAACACGCAACCATGGCTGGAAGTTAGAATTGAAAAGGTTCAGCACTAGTATTTGTGGACATTTCTTCACATAATTATACGATTATGTTCTACCAGGAACAAACTTCCCTCAGAAGATGTAATCAGTTCTTCAATAGAGCAGTTCAAGAAAAGAGTAGATAGTATTTTGCACACTCTGTAATGAGTGTAGTGCACTAAACAGTCTCTCTCCTTCCACTTTGAGTATCTCCCCGGAATGGACCGCAAGGTCTTTGAGATACTATTCCTTGTAGCTCTTTTCTCTCTCTCTCTCTCTCTCTCTCTCTCTCTCTCTCTCTCTCTCTCTCAGATTTCCTAAACTTCTTCGCTTCCTGATTTTAGCCCCAGCTTTCTCCCTCCCTCCCTCCTTTCTTTCTTTCTTTCTTTTCTTACCTCCCTTAATATTTGCAAAGAATTGGGGCGAAAGGTCCTAAATTCTCAAAACTAATGGGGCTAACCATATATATCTTCTTCTTTCCCTCCCTTATTTCCTCCCCCCCACTCCTTCCCTCCTTTCCTTTCCTTCATTCCCTTCTTTATTATCTCCCTTTTTACCTTCCCTTCCCTCCCTCCCTTCCCTCTCCCTCCTTCCCCTCCCTCCTATCCCCCAATCCATTTCTTCCTTCCTTACTCTCTCCCTTCCTCCCTCCTTCCTTCTTTATCTCCCTACCTCCTGCCTTCCCTCGTTCCTTCCTTATGTATCTCCCTACTTCCTTTCCTCCCTCCCTCCCTCCTTCCTTACTCTCTCCCTTCCTCCTTTCCTCCCTCCTTCCTTCTTTACCTCCTTCCTTCCCTCCCTCCCTCCCTCCCTCCGTCCTTCCTTACTCTCTCCCTTCCTCCTTCCTTCTTTATATCTCTTCCTCCTTCCTTATTTATCTCCCTACCCCTTTCCCTCCCTCCTTCCTTCCTCTTTTCTACCTCCTTCCTTCCCTCATTTTACCCCCATCAATCTCTTCCTTCCTCCCTCTTTTCCACTTCCTTCCCTCCTTCCTTTCCCCCATCAATCTCCCCCAATCCCCCCCTTTCTCTCCCTCTCTTCCCCCTCCTCCGCTCAAGCCTGCCAGTATCGAGGAAAGAGAATATTGGCCTAACTTAAAGGTTGTTTGAGAGAGAGAGAGAGAGAGAGAGAGAGCTTAAGTTTATTTCTTTGAAAGCTTCATAGAGCTCTAGGGAGCAAACTAAAAAAAACAAACAATAATAATAATATAAGAAAACCCTTAAGAGGAAGGAGGGAAATATATTATAAATAAAATTAGAAGAAAATACCAGAAAGTAGAAAATCTAAACATCAAAATAGTCAATCCCTCCCCCCACCCCCCTAACAAAATAGTCAACCCCTCCCCCACCCCCTAACAAATTAAAAATTAATACATAAAAAGTCTGACCTTCAAGAAAGCCGAACAATTATAAAGGTAAGAAGGAATTATATACAAGATATACTATATACCGTATATATATATATATATATATATATATATATATATATATATATATATATATATATATATATTATATATATATATAAAATAACCACAAGATTACAATATACAAATATACACAATGTATATAATAACACAGGAGAAGGAACACTGCCATCATTACTTCAACGGTGAGCGAGGGGGGGAGGGGGGGGGAGTTCAATAATTGGGCCAATCCGCTGCCTCTGATGGATAGATGCTTGGATAGTTGTGGATAGCTAAATAGATTAATAGATTGGTAAAATAGATAGGTAGATGTGTAGATAGATAGATTAATAGAGTGGTAAAATAGAAAATAGATGGATAGATAGATTGATTGGCAGCTAAATAGATAAATAAATACATAGATAGATAGGTAGATGGATAGATAGATTGATTGATTGATAGCTAGATAGATTAATAGATTAGTAAAATATATAGGTAGATGGATAGATAGATTGATTGATAGCTAAATAGATTAAAGATAGGTAAATAGATAGGTAGATTGATTGATAGCTAAATAGATAGCTAAATATATAGGTAGATGGATGGATGGATAGATTGATTGATAGCTAAATAGATAGGTAGATGGATACATTGATTGCTAGCTAAATAGATAAATAGATTGATTGGTAGCTAAATAGATAAATATATAAATAGATAGGTAGATGGATAGATTGATTGCTAGCTAAATAGATAAATAGATTGATTGGTAGCTAAATAGATAAATATATAAATAGATAGGTAGATGGATAGATTGATTGATAGATTAACCCTGGCAATACCGGCGGCTTATATTATTTTTATTTCAGCTGCATTTAGACGATTTTATGAAGCTTAAGAAGGATATATGGTAGCTAAAAGGATTAATTGAGATAGTATGTAATCTTTCATCTGGGTAGACATCCTTCCCAAGCTGAATGAAACCGCATAATAGTTGCCAGAATATAATGAAAAGGACGTCACCGGTACTGAATGGGATAAAAAGCACACATAGAACACATAAAAGAGGGGGTTGTGTGTGTGTGTGGGGGGGGGGGGAAGGGGGATGTTCAATAATTGGGCCAATCGCCAACCCCCCCCCCCCCCCCCCCGCTTGTTAATCCTTGCTTTCCTTAAGGGGAGGTTGTATTTGTGCTTATTCTGGACCCCTCCTTCTCCCTCGTGTTAAGCCCCATTAGTTTTGAGCTTAGCCAATAAGGCGTTCGCCCCGGTAGTTTGGCGATTTTAAGACCTTCCGCCCCATTTCTTAGCCAATATTGAGACCTTTATGTGCCTTTTATGTGCCATTTATGAGTCAATTTTCCCCTGGAGAGCGATAGCAAACCAGGATGAACCGACCTTAGGGCGGGACAATATTCTCCCGAAAATGTAGACATTTATCTCAAAGGGGACGTCACTTTAAGTATATTCTGGCTACTATTAGAAGTTTGTATTCAGTTTAAAAAGGGCCTCTCGCATTTAATAGACTTCGAACTATCTCGATTAACCCTTTTTGCCACCACAGATCCTTCTTAAACTTCACAAAACTGTCTAAATATAGTGAGAATAAAGTAGAAAAGACACTCGCCGGTACAGAAGGGGTTAACCATAGCATATAATATAACATAACAATACTCCGATACTCACCTACCCACTTACAGTATATATCCCCCAGGGCACCCATCAACACCACGTCCCACCACCACCACCAACACACACACACACACACACACACTTACCTAGAAAGAGAACAAATATAATGTTGAGGGGAGGTTTTTAGGTTGTTCCCTAGACCTCTATCAAGCTAAAAACTACACACCCTAGACCCTCTTCAAGATAAATTTGTAAATTTTTCGGTAGAAAAATTTCCCGGCCGAAGGCCGGTTCCTCTTAAATTACAGGCTCGCTATCGCTCGCCAGGAAAAAATCGACACCTAAATTGCACGAACGGTCTTAAAATTGACAGAAATTGGGCGAAAGTTCTTAAGATCGCCTAACTTATCTCCAAATCTTAAAAGCAATGGGGCTAAACATGAGGGAGAGAGGGGTCCAGAAAAAAATCCCTCAAGTGGAAATCTCCCGTTAAGCATACATAGTCATTGATACATTGGCTATATTCACTACTCCAAAGTTACATGTAAATATATAACAGAACACAAACTGGATTTAAGGGGAGGTTTTTAGTTAGTTCGCTAGACCTCCATCATGCTTAACATTACAGCCCCTAGAACCCCTTTCAAGATAAATTTGTACATTTTTCGGTAGAAAAATGTCCCGGCCGACGGCCGATTCCTCTTAAATTACAGGCTCGCTATCGCTCGCCAGGAAAAAATCGACACCTAAATGGCACACAAAGTCTTAAAATTGACAGAAATGGGGTGAAAGTTCTTAAAATCGCCAAACTAATGGGCCGAACGTCTTCAAATATCAAAAGCAATGGGGCTAACCATGAGGGAGAAAGGAGTCAAGAAAAAAATCCCTCAAGTGGA
>CM064522.1:28866368-28891368 GCA_032716605.1 Paralithodes platypus | reverse complement strand
GAGTTTCTAATCGTGCATTTTAACACTATCTGGTTCGACGTCTTGTAGGTTATTATGATATTTTGTTTCATTATTTGTATTGAGGATCTTGCTTGTGTTTGCCATTTTCGAGCGATGTATTATAGTGTGTCCCCGAGGCTAACAAAAACGCCTTCTCAGCCTTCCATCAAACTAAAAACAATGCCCACCCAGACCTCATTCACGCTAAATTTTTATATTTTTGGATACAAAAATGTCCCAGCCAAAGGTCGATTTCTTTTAAGAAAGAGGCTCGCCATCGCTCGCCAAGAAACCAAGCGACACCTGAATGGGGTGAAGCGTCTTGACAAACTAATGGGGTGAAACGTCTTAAAATTGACAAACTACTTAATCGAAACAGGGGAGGTCCAAAAAGACCTCTTTCGGACCAAATGGGGGAAAACAAATTCAGTAAACGCTAGAAATTCATAGAAGCTCAAATACACCAGAAATAAAAAGAGAGAACAAGAATAAATATAGGGCTATTAATACGGAAATTACACTACATCATTTTATTTTACAGCATAAACAAAACTTGCTTAGTAATGCAGACAATTGAATTTGTTATAAGGTTACATTAAGCTGAGAATATGGAAAAAACATTCTTTGTATGAGATTATGAATTAACTAATTGAAACCTAATACATAAAAATGACAATCATATTCATGTCAAATATACAGTACCGGTATATACACCTTTCAGTATGACGAAGTATTTCTTTTTAATCTGGCTATTAACATACGCTTTTATCAGCTTAAGGGGCTTTCACACATTCACGACAACCGTCACGACAAACCTAGAGCTTAAAACCGGCATACCTTGGGGCCGGAAGGGCCAAATTTTTAGCGTGGTCCGACGGTGGTGTAACGACAGTGCCACGACGATCAATGACGGACCTACGACGACACCTTGTTTAACGACAACAGGCCATGATGGGTACAAAAATTTCAATTCAATAGTCAATATTGGTACACGATTCGGGATGACGAAGGCAGGACGAGAGGTGCCCTCCTGACCCACACAAGACGTTTCCCGACCATCATCGTACCGTCGGTGGTTGTCGGCGGCGTTGTTGTTGTGATGCTCCACGGTGTATGATGACAGTGGCACGACCAAGAACGACGGCACACCACAATTTCCAGTGCCATGACATTTCCAAATATTCAACATGACCAAAACTTTTTTGCGCCACGCTGACACGTGGGGATGCTGGGACGACAACCCACACTGCGTGCCATCAGTTCACGACCATGTTGCCAATTGCTTCACGTTGGGCTAGTCGTGGAGCGTCGGGATCAAAATCATGAATGCGTGAAAGCGCCTTTAGAAGGGATCCGTGGGGGTCAAAATAATGATTGAAATAAATATTGCCGCTTTGATTACTGAAAGGACTTCCACATTTCAAAGCTAAGGTAGGGAGGGGGGGGGGGGGAGTTGTTTTTTCTGGACCTCCTCCTCCTTCATGTTTAGCCCCATTAGCTGCTGAGATTTTATGACGTTAGCACCATATTTTGACGATTTTAAGGCATTTTGCCTCAATTCTTTGTTAATATCATGACCTATCATGCCATTTAGGTGTCAAAGCGAGCCTGAAATACTGTAGAAGGAATTGGTCTTCGGCCAGGAAATGTTTCTACTAAAAAAAGCTTGATGGAGGTCTGGGGAGGAAACTAAAATAATACTAAATATACCGGTATACTGTATATAAATGAACAAATAAATAATTTGTTTTTACCTTTTTCAGTAAAACCATCTAATAAAAATAATTCACAAACATAAAAATCACAATACTAAAAGGGTTAATTACGCGTCTAACTCAATTTATATCAACAATTAATCACGATGAATAGTGGTAAATGTCCACGGCTGCAGCTAGCAGATTTCCCTCGAGGATACATTGATGAGCGAGCCTAAACAAATATGTATTCCTGCAAATGCTGAATCATTTAACTCTTCCACTAAAATTACGCCTTTCTGGATTTTATTATCGCTATTATTAGACGACTTATTTCAACTAAGGAAGGACCTCTAAAAATCAAAGGGATACAATCTATATATGTACATTATATATACTGTAAATATACGGTATTATTATATACAGAATACTGTATATATATATATATATATATATATATATAGGCCTATATAATTTATTCAACTTAGGATAATCCTCAATAATTATTCAACAAAATACCATAATAACACATAAAGGCGTCGTACCAGATAGTATTAATTTAGAAAAAGACAATCCACAAATACCGAGAACAAATTGCCGGAACTACCGAGGTTTTATTATATTTCTGATCATATAGAATGTTTACCCAAAGACCCAATTATATAGCAAGTAATATTATATATAAGTTATCTACCCAAGTTATATATGCAGGTTATTTATCCAAGTTATTTATCCAAGTTGTATATCCAAGCTATATCAAGTTATATATCCAAGTTAAATATCCACGCTATAGCAACTTATGCATCCAAGTTATATAAAGTTATATAATATGTACTATCAATATTCCCGAGTGTTTATTTAAGTTTTAAGGTATGGATATATTTGTGTTGAAGAGGGTGCTTTTTTCCTGGCCCCCCTTCTCCAAGCTGGCGGAGGTTGGCCAATCATCTACCTCCACCGGATACACACGAATCAACCCGGCGGGGACATTAACATTCAACTCGGGCCCAAATACCCCCCCCCCCCCCCTCCCCCCGTTCAACGCCCATCTTTCATTCCTTCCTACGCCCCTCCCTCCTTCATTTGGATACTTGATGAATAGAGTGAGAGATAGATAGATAGATAAGTAGACACATAGATAGATATGTATACACAAATATTGATATACAGTAGATATATATATATATATATATATATATATATATATATATATATATATATATATATATATATATATATATATATATATATATACATAGATGGATACATGCTGTAGATAATAAGAAAGATACATTTATATATAGCTAAATATAGATAGACAGACCTAAAAATATAAATAAATTCATAAAATAGATAAATATAGATGGCCAGACAATTTGAAAGCTATAAACAGATCAATAGATAGATATATAAATAGTAAGATGGACTGTTTATTCATCCCGCCATTAACGCAATTATCATTCACAATATATACAACACACAAAATATACTTAACCCCTTTGAAGATTATGATGCATTTTGACAGTATATTCTGGCTATAATTAGACGATTTTATACAGCTTAGGAAGTATCCGTGAGAATTAAAAAGGAAAAGACTACCGGTATCTCCATTAACCCTCATGACGGCGTCTCTTCCGTGGATTGACCTCCCAATCTACCAAGATTGGAAGCCAAAGCGTCACAATTTTCCTTTGCCCCTCAACTTTCTCTTCATAATTGCTGAGGGGCACAGGGCCCTGAGTGGGGATTTGGTTTCCCAGGCGTTTCCGCACCCTCCTCAGCTCCCCGCCATGGAGTGGCTTCGGTCACCCAGGCTTTATTGTGGTAGGCAGGGAGGGTTCTGTGGGGGCGCTCGGTTATGGCCTTGGCCTTGCTCGGGGCCTTGGGGCTGTTCGGCCAGGCAGCCTGAGGAACAACAACAACAACCCTCTGACTTCCACATACCCTTAAGATTATGAATAACATATCTGAAATAATAATAGCCAGAAAACATAAAATAAATGAGTCATCGTATCTTTTAAGGGTTAAGGGGAGGTTCTTAGTGGTATGGCTTAGTTTATAATTGTGTTACTGTAAAGGTTTAGGCTATATTTATCATGTACGAAGGCAACCTCACAAACCCGGGCGATCCAGAGGGGAGTAGACCCCATACCCCCCCCCCCCCCCCTTTTCTCTCTGTCCCCTTTGATCTGTCTGTCTGTCTGTCTGTGTGTCTCTCTCTCTCTCTCCCCCCTGCTCACCCTTTTTACCCCCCCCCCAACCCGGCTCAAATACAAGGAAAAGGAGTAGCTGTAGGCCTCTTTAGAAACCACTTAAAATACGGAGATTGGGGGCCATTTTTGTCTGCGGGATCGCGTTTGAGAGAGAGAGAGAGAGAGAGAGAGAGAGAGAGAGAGAGAGAGAGAGAAAGAGAGAGAGAGAGAGAGAGAGAGAGAGAGAGGGGGGGGGGGAGGGTTCATCCTTCTCATGTTGTCTTTGGAAGTGATTACCGGTATATGGACAGAATAATGTTATTTCATGTTAATTGTCTTGTATTCCTTCTCATATTGTCATTGGAAGTGATAAAATTACCAAAACAATGCTATTTTATGTTAAGGGGAGGTTTTTAGTTGATTCCCTAGACTTCCATCAAGCTTAAAATTACTCCCCCTTGACCCCCTTTCAAGATAGATTTGTAAATTTTTCGGTAGAAAAATGTCCCGGCCAAAGGCCGGTTCCCCTTAAATTACAGGCTCGCTAACGCTCGCCAGGAAAAAATCGACACCTAAATGGCACGAATGGTCTTAAAATTGACAGAAATGGGGCGAGGGTTCTTAAAATCGCCAAACTAATGGGGCAAGCGTCTTTAAATCTCACAAGCAATGGGGCTAAATATGAGGGAGAAAGAGGTTCAGAAAAAAATCCTCCAGGTGGAAATCTCCCCTTAACTGTCTGGTATTCCTTCTCATATTCATTCAAGTCATCAAACCGAATTGCCCTGGTCAAGATATATAGCCTAATTAGAGTGAACCGACTATAGTGCAGCAATGCATTAACCCTTTGAAGATTATGACGCATAATGAGTCTATTCTGGCTATCATTAGACGATTTGATACAGCTTAGGAAGGATCTGCGGGAGTTAAAAGGGTAAAGACTGTCTCAACGAACCCTCTGACGTCCATATACCCTTCCCAATCTGAATAAAAGCGTCTAATAATAGCCAGAACACCAGAAAGAAATACGTGATCGGGTTTTGAAAGGGTTAACGGTACGGCTGCATATCGATTTCCATACAGACACGACAATAAATGAAATGCGTTTTGAAGCGGAAAAATAGGGGAGATCGTCGCAAGCCAAAGTTCCTCGTAACCTTCCTCATATATTACAGGGACGCTATCGCTCGCCAGGACAAATATCGACACCAAAATTGTATGAATGGTCTTAGAATTGACAAACATGAGGCGAAAGGTTACAAAACCGCCAAACTAATGGGGCGAACGTCTTAAAATCTAAAAAAAAAAAAAAAAAACACACACACACATACACACACAAAACGCCAAGTCCCTATTTACTAGAGAGAATATAGGCCTCTATTAAAGAAGAAAAAAAAAGAAAAAAAAACCCATGAAAGAGAGCGGGTCGTGCTTTGAATAGGGAAGTATAGTTAAGGGGGTACTGCTTGGTTTTTGGCCGATATATTTATCTATTAATTTATTTTTGAATATCCTCGCTAGACCTCCATTAAGCTTAGAAGAAAAAAAACCTAGACCCCCTTTCAAGATAAATTTGTGCATTTTTCGGTAGAAAAATGTCCAGGCCGAAGGCCGGTTCCTTCTAAAATTAGGAGCTCGCTATCGCTCGCCAGGAACAAATCGACACCTAAAGAACACGAAAGGTCTTAATATTGAACAAAAATGAGGCGAAAGGTCTCAAAATCGACAAACTAACGGAACGAACGTCTTAAAACCTCAAAACTAATATGCTAAACATGAGGGAGAAGGGGGTCCAGAAAAAGCGAGTAGTACCCCCTTAAGGTAAACCCGGGTCGATCTAGGGAGGAAAAAAATGGGGAATAATCTGTTTTGATGTTGGGTCGGGGGGGTCTCTCTCTCTCTCTCTCTCTCTCTCTCTCTCTCTCTCTCTCTCGCTCTCTCTCTCTCAAACAAAATAATTGGCTTTATAGGTAGGTCATTTAAGCATAAATCCAAAGAAGTTATCCTAACCCTTACAATTCCTTAGTCCGCCCTCTTCTGGAATACTGCGTTCAATCCTGGTGCCCTTATTACCAAAAAGATATAAACAAGCTAGAACGAGTTCAACGTAGAGTTACCAAAATGATACCTAGCCTAAAGAAAAAACCATACGAAGAGCGTCTTAGAGAATTAAATCTATTTCCTTTAACCCAGCGCAGATTAAGAGGAGACTTAATTCAAGTGTTAAAAATCATCAAAGGCATCGACAATATGAACTGTAGTAAGTACTTCACTATCGACCAATCTAATTACACGCGGGGAAACGGTTGCAAAATTATTGGTAAATCTTTTAACTCACAAGAATCTAAGAATTTCTTCTTCAATAGAGTTGTCAACTTGTGGAATGGGCTTCCCCGAGACGTTATAGACTGCAGCACCGTTGATTCATTTAAACTCCCCATAGACAAATATCTCGCATCAAACCCGCGACTGACTGCGTTTGTAAATGAATAACTTTATTTTATCCCCCCCTCAGTTACTAACCCATCTGTCCCCTACTAACTTCCTAATCCTGCCACGGACATTAGTTCTAGGGCAGTAATTCCCTTTCCAATGTTCCCTTACCCACTCTAAACCACTGTTTGGACACTTGATCCTCAGTGTTTTGGAGGACAAGCAGCCTAGAAGGGTCACTAGACCTGTTGTTGCTTGATTTCCTTTGTACTCCTTTGTACTCTCTCTCTCTCTCATCTTGTTATACGCGTCTCCTACGGTCTTCTTTTTCTCCTTCCATGTCTGTTTCTTTCCTTCAACCCCTCTTCTTCTTCATATTCTTCCTCGTCTTCCATGTCTGTTTCTTTCATTCAAACAATTTTCTTCTTTTTCTTCTTCCATGTCTGTTTCTTTCATTCAACCCCTCTTCTTCTTCTTTCTTTTTCTTCTTCCATGTCTGTTTCTTTCATTCAACCCTTCTTCTTTCTTTTTCTACTTCTTTTTCTTCTTCCATGTCTGTTTCTTTCATTCAACCCTTCTTCTGCTTATGTTTCTTTATTTGTTTATACCCTTCTTCTTCTTCTTCTCCTTCGTCTTCTCTTCTGCATCTGCTTCTATATCTACTTTATTCGTCTGTTTTTACCTCCATCTTCTTCATTGACGTATTCATTTTTCTTTCCTTAAGTGTTTTTCGATGACCCCGTTTCAATTAATCACTTTCAAAATATCTTCGCTTCCTCGATCAATCTCAATCCTGCCCCCCCCCCCTCTCTCTCTCTCTCTCTCTCTCTCTCTCTCTCTCTCTCTCTCTCTCTCTCTCTCTCTCTGCGATTTCCAAGATCTGCAAGGTTATTCACTTCCAACTGTCTTCATGTACGGGAATTGCCGGAGGTAACTGAGGGTGGGGAGAGAGCCTTCTTCTTTGTTACAGTTTCCTTCCACTGTCCCTTACTCACGGGTTAGCTATCTCTACTAGAATTAAGTCCTGACCACCTCGCTGGGATCGTAAGGTCTGTGTGGTCAGTGTATCTATGTAAATATATGTAAATGTCTCACTATCTAACCTGCTTTCACTCTAATTCTACCCATACCGTACTTAGTCTTACTTTCACTCTCTCTCTGTCACACACACACACACACACACACACACACACACACACAGGGGTCGGGGGTTCAATCCCCGGCCGGGCGGAGACAAATTGGGCTTGTCTCCTTTCATGTGTTAGCCTCAGTTCACCTAGCTGTAAATAGGTACCTGGAATAAGTGGACGACGTTGTGACGTCCCATCTGGGGTTGGCAAAAATGGTACAAGGCGAGATGGGTATCATATGGTTCACCTAAGCTGATGGCTACCTAAGCCTTCGGGCGAGACGGTACCGTCTATAGTGAGAATGGTACCATACAGATCCACCCTAAGCCTTCGTTTCCGATGTCGCCAATTGGCTAAATACAGACTACACACACATCCACAGCCATTCTAACAGTACATAAAACACTTAACATGCATTTCACGCAATACATTCCCACACACACACACACACACACACACACACACACACACTAATGGATGTTCCCCCCGCTACTATCGACATGTTTTTTCCTGCATTAAGAAAATATTGAGTGATTTATGGGTCAATGGTTGGGGGGCGAGGCGGAGGCTGGGTGATAGATGAACACGGTGATAGATGTAGGCAGATAGATAGATATAGATAGTAGGAGGCTGGGTGATAGATGAACACGGTGATAGATGTAGGCAGATAGATAGATATAGATAGTAGGAGGCTGGGTGATAGATGAACACGGTGATAGATGTAGGCAGATAGATAGATATAGATAGTAGGAGGCTGGGTGATAGATGAACACGGTGATAGATGTAGGCAGAGATAGATATAGATAGTAGGAGGCTGGGTGATAGATGAACACGGTGATAGATGTAGGCAGATAGATAGATATAGAGAGTAGGAGGCTGGGTGATAGATGAACACGGTGATAGATGTAGGCAGATAGATAGATATAGATAGTAGGAGGCTGGGTGATAGATGAACACGGTGATAGATGTAGGCAGATAGATATAGACGGATAGATATATAGACAGTAGGAGGCTGGGTGATAGATGAACACGGTGATAGATGCAGGCAGATAGATAGATATATATATAGATAGTAGGAGGCTGGGTGATAGATGAACCCTTATAATATATGTAGACAGATAGATATAGACGGATATATATATAGACAGTAGGAGGCTGGGTGATAGATGAACACGGTGATATATGTAGGCAGATAGATAGATATAGATAGTAGGAGGCTGGGTGATAGATGAACAAGGTGATATATGTAGGCAGATAGATATAGATAGTAGGAGGCTGGGTGATAGATGAACAAGGTGATATATGTAGGCAGATAGATAGATAGACAGAGATATATATAGATAGGCTTGAAGAATAGCTAGATAAATAAATGGATAGATAGATACAGACATATATATATAGAGAGAGAGATAGAAATGGGAGAGATACAGAGAGAGATACAAATAAATGTAGATAGAATAAGAAAATACTGAATGATTTAAGGGTCTATGGTGTGTGTGTTTGGGGATAGGGGGGGAGGCTGATTGATAGATGAACACAGTAATAGATACACATAACCTGAGAGAGAGAGAGAGAGAGAGAGAGAGAGAGAGAGAGAGAGAGAGAGAGAGAGAGAGAGAGAGAGAGAGAGAGAGAAAGAGAGAGAGAGAGAGAGAGAGAGAGAGAGAGAGAGAGAGAAAGATAGATAGATATACTGTATTAGTAAACTATTTTTCTGGGCCACTGGTTGGGGCAGGGTGCGGGAGTCGCACTGATTGATGCTCGGCTCCACAGACTGATCAACAACAGGGATAAATAGATAAATATATAATCATTCCTATATACATACACAACTACATAGGCTAATATACTGTTGTTGAAGTGGCAGATGTAGAGAATGTTTATATAGATAGATAAATAAAGATAGGTACGGTATATAGATAATATATATGGAGGTAGATAAAAAGATATCTCTATATATACGTAATTAAATAGGAATACACACACACACACATTCATCAATCCATCTATCCATCAATTCGTGTTCCCATCAGTCCGCCTATCCACTCAATTGGTGATCCCATCCATCAGAAATCATTCACCACCATTGATTGATGATCCGTCCGTAATATGAGAGAGAAAGAGTGAGAGTGAGAGAGAGAGAGAGATAAAATAAATTGTCAGCTGTACTTCGATTGTGAGTACAAAGGAGTACAAAAGAGTACAAAGGAAATCAAGCAACAACAGGTCTAGTGACCCTTCTAGGCTGCTTGTCCTCCAAAACACTGAGGATCAAGTGTCCAAACAGTGGTTTAGAGTGGGTAAGGGAACATTGGAAAGGGAACTACTGCCCTAGAACTAATGCCCGTGGCAGGATTAGGAAGTTAGTAGGGGACAGATGGGTTAGTAACTGAGGGGGGGATAAAATAAAGTTATTCATTTACAAACGCAGTCAGTCGCGGGTTTGATGCGAGATATTTGTCTAAGCGGAGTTTAAATGAATCAACGGTGCTGCAGTCTATAACGTCTCGGGGAAGCCCATTCCACAAGTTGACAACTCGATTGAAGAAGAAATTCTTAGATTCGTGTGAGTTAAAAGATTTACCAATAATTTTGCAACCGTTTCCCCGCGCGTAATTAGATTGGTCGATAGTGAAGTACTTACTACAGTTCATATTGTCGATGCCTTTGATGATTTTGAACACTTGAATTAAGTCACCTCTTAATCTGCGCTGGGTTAAAGGAAATAGATTTAATTCTCTAAGACGCTCTTCGTATGGTTTGTTCTTTAGGCTAGGTATCATTTTGGTAACTCTACGTTGAACTCGTTCTAGCTTGTTTATATCTTTTTGGTAATAAGGGCACCAAGATTGAACGCAGTATTCCAGAAGAGGGCGGACTAAGGAATTGTAAAGGGTTAGGATAACTTCTTTGGATTTATGCTCAAATGACCTGCCTATAAAGCTAATTATTTTGTTTGCCTTCTTAACAACTTCTGAACATTGTTGACTCGGTTTTAGGTTACTCGATATTGTTACTCCCAGATCGGTTTCTCTGTTTACATTCTTAAGCTGAGTGCCATTCATCGAATAGTTTGCTTTCTCATTTAGGTATCCGATATGTAGTACTTTACATTTATCCGCATTGAAACGCATTTGCCAAATTTGGGCCCAATGTGACAATTTATCTAGATTGTGTTGCATATCGTCAACTTGTTCTTTTGAGAGTACGCTATTTGCAATTTTTGTATCGCTAGCAAATTTTGAGATTGTACAGGTGAGACCCTCATCTATGTCGTTGATGTAAATTAGAAAGAGAATTGGTCCTAGTACCGATCCCTGGGGTACCCCGCTACTTACATTGGTCCATTTAGATGCCTTACCGTTTATGACTACTCTTTGCTTTCTGTCGCTGAGCCAATTTTCTATCCATTTCAACACACCGTCTTGTATTCCATGCGCTTTTAGTTTTAGCAGTAAACGTTTGTGGGGGAACTTTGTCAAAGGCCTTTTGAAAATCAAGGTATATAATATCTACAGCTTTACTCTCATCGTAGAGGTTGAGGATATCGTGGAAGAAGTCTAAGAGGTTTGTTAAACAGGAACGTTTTTTACGAAAGCCGTGTTGAGTATCTTTAAGTAAGTTATTTGCCTCTAAGTGATTTACGAGTCTGTCTCTTATGACCGTTTCTAGCATACCCATGTGGCATTGAGGTTAAGCTAATTGGACGATAGTTACTGGGTAGGGATTTGCTGCCTTTTTTTAATATCGGTGTTACGTTGGCTAGCTTCCACTGATCAGGCATAGTCCCAGACTGCAAGGATTCATTGAATAGCAATGTCAGTGGTTTGGAGAGCTCATCCTTAGCTTCCTTTAGAACTCTAGGCGAGATTGTATCAGGTCCAGGCGTTTTATTTACCTTGAGTTTATCTAAACAATTCAATACTTCTCTCTCTGTAACGGTGATATTGCTTAGAACATCTGAATTATCAATCTGAATCGGCGATGGTGTAGGGATATCACTGAGGTCTTCGGTTGTAAAAACTGATGCAAAGAAGGTATTGAGGGCATTACTCATTTGTACTTCGTCTTTGGTGTATTCTCCATTTTCATCGACTAACGGTCCAACAGTTGAAGTAACTACTTTTTTCTTTCTGATATAACTATAGAATTCTTTTCGAGAGAGAGAGAGAGAGAGAGAGAGAGAGAGAGAGAGAGAGAGAGAGAAAATAAATTGTCAGCTGTACTTCGATTGTGGGTGACAGAGTGAGAGAGAGAGAGAGAAAATTGTCAGCTGTACTTCGATTGTGTGAGAGAGAGAGAGAGAGAATTGTCAGCTGTACTTCGATTGTGTGTGAAAGAATGAGAGAGAGAGAGAGAGAGTCAGCTGTACCTCGATATTGTGTGAAAGAATTAGGGAGACAAAAGTATATGTTGTTCCTCTCTCTCTCTCTCTCTCTCTCTCTCTCTCTCTCTCTCTCTCATAGTGTATTTAAATAGCGATCGAGTTTTATTTGTATGTGCTAATATAATGTATCTTCAGTGCATATTCCAGATAACCATTTAAATCAATTGTATCTAATTTATATATATATATATATATATATATATAGGTCGCAGGTCTTAACTCTCTCTCTCTCTCTCTCTCACACACACACATTCACTCTCTCTCTCCTGCTACCCTTTATTATCACATCCGTTCTTCCTGGAACAAACTTCCCTCTGACGTTGTATATAATTCTCCGGTAGACCAGTAATACATTGCGAACACTTCATTGAGTGTATAGTGTACTGCACAAACTCTAACTTTCCACCAAGAGTACCGGTATCTCCCTGGAATGGACCGCAGGGTAATTCAATACACCAACTATTCTCTGTAACCCCTTTCAATTCCCCCCCCCCCCCTACCGTGTGAGGTAGGGGGGAGCTGATCACATTTATCATGACAGACAACCATCGCCTCTCTCGGCCTTAAGTTTTTTTTTAGTTGATTCCCTAGACTTCCATCAAGCTTAAAATTACTCCCCCTTGACCCCCTTTCAAGATAAATTTGTACATTTTTCGGTAGAAAAATGTCCCGGCCAAAGGCCGATTCCCCTTAAATTACAGGCTCGCTATCGCTCGCCAGGAAAAAATCGATACCTAAATGGCACGAATAGTCTTAAAATTGACAGAAATGGGGCGAGGGTTCTTAAAATCGCCAAACTATTGGGGCAAGCGTCTTTAAATCTCACAAGCAATGGGGCTAAACATGAGGGAGAAAGAGGTTCAGAAAAAAATCCTCCAGGTGGATATCTCCCCTTAATCTTTCTCTCCCTCCCCTCCTCCTCCTCAACCACCTTTCTATCTATCTATTGCCGGACGCCTTACTCCTCTTTACGAGGTGCCCCACACACCGCCCCCAGCGACTAACCCCTTTCCATGCAGTTTACTGAAACTTACAATTTGACCACTCACTCCGAGCCTTCTATGTATATTTTTGCACTATTTCTCTACAGTGGTGCGTGGCTAGTCATCCACTAACCTGCTTCACCCTTAGGTGAGCAGTACGGATTTGTATAAGGTTTACTCCCCTAGACAGGTTGCCGACCAAGGCTGACGAGTCCCATCCACCCTCCTCCTCCTCAACCACCTTTCTGCCTACTAAACTTTGTCCTACTTCCTTGTCTCCCTCATGATTAGTCCCATTAGCTTTGATATGTTAAGACGTTCGTTCCGTTAGTTTGGCGATTTTAAAAACTGCCATCCCATTTCTTTTTCAATATCAAGACCTTTCGTGCCATTTAGGTGTTGATTTTATCCTGGCGAGCAATAGCGAGCCTGTAATTATAGGAGGAACCGGGCTTTGGCCGGGACATTTTTCTACCGAAAAATTTACAAATTTATCTTAAATAGGCGGAGTTTTTATAAGCTTGATGGAGGTCTAGCGAGGTTACAATAAATGAATAAATATATAAATCGACCAAACACTAACCACCACTACCCCGTTATAACTATTTTTTCTCAGACTTCCATTTGTTTATCCTTCTATTTTCTTCAACCTTTATCACTCATTATTACTCTTTGTTGTGTTGCTTACTAGCTTTTTAAGTGTGGGGGGGGGTATTTTTAAGTGTGGGGGGGTATTTTTTAAGTGTGGGGGGGGGGGTATTTTTAAGTGTGGGGGGGGTATTTTTAAGTGTGGGGGGGGGGTATTTTTAAGTGTGGGGGGGGTATTTTTAAGTGTGGGGTGGGGGTATTTTTAAGTGTGGGGGGGGGTATTTATTTGTTTATTTATGTATATTTTTGTTGTTTGTTAATTTCCTCTCACACACACACACACTCTCTCGTGCTCTGTTTCTCTCTCTCACACACACACGTTTGTCCTTACATATCTCTCTCTCACTTCTCACTCTCTCACAAACAAACACACTCACTCTCTCTCTCTCTTTCTCTCTCCACACCAACCATTCATTCTTGCACACTCTTCTCGTCAATAGCTCCCATGGTTTTACTGATGTCCACTTCTTCCACTTTCTTTTGTTCTATCCTGTATCTTTCTTTCTATTATTACCCAAGCATCCTTTTATCTATTTATCAATCTGTCTATCTATATCCATCGACTTATGTATCCCCACCATGCATCCATCCACCTATCCACCTTCATCTTTGTATTGCTTTCCCTATATATCTATCTATCTATCTATCTACCTATCTATGTATACTTATCTATCGAAGTAACTATCATATTACTTGTATAACTATTGTATCTATTACATTACTCTTATATTATCTTCTTTCTCATTCACTTGTATCCATCAATCACTTCTTCCATTCTTACTCCATCTTTTGTTCACCCGTTTAGCTATTTACTTCCATCTGTACATCTATCATACTTCCATCTGTACATCTTTCAATCTATCTAATATTGACATGTATTATTTCTTTGCCCTAATTATAGTGTATGTATCTTGTTGAAATCTAAATATTACTATATTGATAGGCAAACTAAATAATCACTTTATATTTCTCTCTAACTCACTATTACTAACTCTCTCTCTCTCTCTCTCTCTCTCCTAGCACGTTCCCTCACACCATTTTTCTTTAACCCTTCCCTCCCTCAATTACCTACTCCCCCTTTTTCCCCTCTCTCTCTCTCTCTCTCCCAATAGCCTCAAAACGGATCAATGCTGTCCTCCGTTCTTCTCCATTCCTACTACACAACACTATACAATTTCTCTCTCTCTCTCACTCTCTCTCTCTCTCTCTCTCTCTCTCTCTAGTTCTATGCTTAGTACTTCCTTGAAATTATACGTAAGTTCTTTGAAATTCTAACTACCCCTTGTAACTTCTTGTAATCCCCACCCCCACTCTTACTCTATCCCTCTCCATTTCTCCTCTCTCCCTTCCCCCTCCCTCCCTCTCTCTTTCACTTTCTCAATCCCCTCTCTTTCTCTCACGTCCCTCCCTTCCCCTCTCGCCCCCCCTCTTTCTCATTCCCCTCACTCCCTCCCCCTTCTCTCTCTCTCTTTCTCAAACAATACAGCCTTTCATTCAACCCTTTCTCTCCCCTCACTCTCTTCCATTCACTCCTTCTCTATTTACTCTCTCTCTCTCTCTCTCGCTCTCCATATCGGATACCAAAATGAGAAAGCAAACTATTCGATGAATGGCACTCAGCTTAAGAATGTAAACAGAGAAACCGATCTGGGAGTAACAATATCGAGTAACCTAAAACCGAGTCAACAATGTTCAGAAGTTGTTAAGAAGGCAAACTAAATAATTGGCTTTATAGGCAGGTCATTTGAGCATAAATCCAAAGACGTTATCCTAACCCTTTACAATTCCTTAGTCCGCCCTCTTCTGGAATACTGCGTTCAATCCTGGTGCCCTTATTACCAAAAAGATATAGACAAGCTAGAACGAGTTCAACGTAGAGTTACCAAAATGATACCTAGCCTAAAGAACAAACCATACGAGGAGCGTCTTAGAGAATTAAATCTATTTCCTTTAACCGAGCACAGATTAAGAGGCGACTTAATTCAAGTGTTCAAAATCATCAAAGGCATCGACAATATGAACTGTAGTAAGTACTTCACTATCGACCAATCTAATTACACGCGGGGGAAACGGGTGCAAAATTATTGGTAAATCTTTTACCTCACACGAAGCTAAAAATGTCTTCTTCAATCGAGTTGTCAACTTATGGAATGGGCTTCCCCGAGATGTTATAGACTGCAGCACCGTTGATTCATTTAAACTCCCCATAGACAAATATCTCGCATCAAACCCGCGACTGACTGCGTTTGTAAATTAATAACTTTATTTTATCCTCCCCACTATTCTTGCTTCCAAATTTCTTAAGCATTTCTCTTCTCATAATCTGCTCTCAGATCGCCAGTATGGCTTCCTTAAGGGTCGCTCTACTGGTGATCTTCTTTCATATCTTACTACCTCTTGGTCATCCTCCTTTCGGGACTTCGGTGAGACTTTTTCTATTGCACTAGACATATCGAAAGCCTTCGATAGAGTCTGGCATAAATCTTTAATTTCTAAACTACCCTCCTTCGGTTTCTATCCCTCCATCTGTGCCTTTGTCTCTAATTTCCTTTCCGGCCGTTCCATAGCTGCGGTTGTGGACGGCCATTGTTCACTTCCTCACCCTATAAACTCCGGTGTTCCTCAGGGCTCTGTCCTATCTCCTATTCTCTTTCTAATTTTTATAAATGATCTCCTTAACTGTACCTTAATTCCCATCCATTCATACGCAGACGACTCAACCTTACACTACTCCATTAGTTTTTCAGAACGCCCCAGCCAGCAATCCCTCAACGACAAACGAAATGAAGCCATAGAACTCTTAAATTCTGATCTAAATACTATTTCCAATTGGGGCAGAGAAACCTTGTTAACTTTAATGCTTCCAAAACCCAATTTCTCCATCTATCTACCCGTCAGGATCTCCCAGCGGACTATCCCTTATTCTTCAACAATACAAAAATCAACCATTCATCTTCTCTCAATATTCTTGGTGTCTCTTTTTCTTCTGCTCTCATTTGGAAGGACCATATTACCAGTCTTGCTAAGGCAGCCTCCCAGAAGCTGGGTGTGCTCAACCGCCTTAGGGGGTTCTTTTCCCCTGCACAGCTTCTTGCTCTGTACAGGGGCATAGTGCGACCTTGTATTGAGTATTGTTCACATGTGAGGGGAGGTTCCTCTCACACCGCTCTCCTAGACAAAGTTGAAAGGAAGGCCTTTCGTATCATTAACTCCCGTCCACTCACTCACTCTCTGCAATCTCTCTCTCTCCGCCGCAATGTTGCATCTCTCTCGCTATTCTATCGCTACTATAATAATCAGTGTTCCTCAGAGCTATCCCAGTGCATACCACCTCCTTTACGTAGGGCACGTGGTACCCGTCTTGCAACTCAATCCCACCCCTACTCTGTGCAACTCTCCAACCCAAGAGTGAAACGTTACTCTCAAACTTTCTTCTACTCAACATCTGAGCTCTGGAACTCTCTCCCAGAATCAGTCTTTCTCTCTTCCTATGACTTAAATTGCTTCAAACTCCGTGTGTCCAGGCATTTTGGCTCGAACGTCCCTTGATTTTGGCCCTGTCACTCTTTCAACTATGGGGGAGGCACTCGCTATAGGCAGTTATGCCTTTTGCCTCCCTCAATCACAGACAAAAAAAAAAAAAAAAAAAAAAAATACTAACCCATCTGTCCCCTACTAACTTCCTAATCCTGCCACGGACATTAGTTCCAGGCCAGTAGTTCCCTTTCCAATGTTCCCTTACCCACTCTAAACCACTGTTTGGACACTTGATCCTCAGTGTTTTGGAGGACAAGCAGCCTAGAAGGGTCACTAGACCTGTTGTTGCTTGATTCCCTTTGTACTTAAAACGCCTGGACCTGATACAATCTCGCCTAGAGTTCTAAAGGAAGCTAAGGATGAGCTCTCCAAACCGCTGACATTACTATTCAATAAATCCTTGCAGTCTGGAACTATGCCTGATCAGTGGAAGATAGGCAACGTAACACCGATATTAAAAAAAGGCAGCAAATCCCTACCCAGTAACTATGGTCCAATTATCTTAACCTCAGTTGTATGTAAAATGCTAGAAACGGTCATAAGAGACAGACTCGTAAATCACTTAGAGGAAAATAACATACTTAAAGATACTCAACACGGCTTTCGTAAAAAACGTTCCTGTTTAACAAACCTCTTAGACTTCTTCCACGATATCCTCAACCTCTACGATAATAGTAAAGCTGTAGATATTATATACCTTGATTTTCAAAAGGCCTTTGACAAAGTTCCCCACAAACGTTTACTGCTAAAACTAAAAGCGCATGGAATACAAGACGGTGTGTTGAAATGGATAGAAAATTGGCTCAGCGACAGAAAGCAAAGAGTAGTCATAAACGGTAAGGCATCTAAATGGACCAATGTAAGTAGCGGGGTACCCCAGGAATCGGTACTAGGACCAATTCTCTTTCTAATTTACATCAACGACATAGATGAGGGTCTCACCTGTACAATCTCAAAATTTGCTGACGATACAAAAGTTGCAAATAGCGTACTACTCTCAAAAGATCAAGTTGACGATATGCAACACAATCTAGATAAATTGTCACATTGGGCCCAAATTTGGCAAATGAGTTTCAATGCGGATAAATGTAAAGTACTACATATCGGATACCTAAATGAGAAAGCAAACTATTCGATGAATGGCACTCCGCTTAAGAATGTAAACAGAGAAACCGATCTGAGAGTAACAATATCGAGTAACCTAAAACCGAGTCAACAATGTTCAGAAGTTGTTAAGAAGGCAAACAAAATAATTGGCAGGTCATTTGAGCATAAATCCAAAGACGTTATCCTAACCCTTTACAATTCCTTAGTCCGCCCTCTTCTGGAATACTGCGTTCAATGCTGGTGCCCTTATTACCAAAAAGACAAGCTAGAACGAGTTCAACGTAGAGTTACCAAAATGATACCTAGCCTAAAGAACAAACCATACGAAGAGCGTCTTAGAGAATTAAATCTATTTCCTTTAACCCAGCGCAGATTAAGAGGTGACTTAATTCAAGTGTTCAAAATCATCAAAGGCATCGACAATATGAACTGTAGTAAGTACTTCACTATCGACCAATCTAATTACACGCGGGGAAACGGTTGCAAAATTATTGGTAAATCTTTTAACTCACACGAATCTAAGAATTTCTTCTTCAATCGAGTTGTCAACTTGTGGAATGGCCTTCCCCGAGACGTTTATAGACTGCAGCACAATTGATTCATTTAAACTCCGCCTAGACAAATATCTCGCATCAAACCCGAAACTGACTGCGTTTGTAAATGAATAACTTTATTTTATCCTCCCCTCAGTTACTAACCCACATGTCCCCTACTAACTTCCTAGTCCTGCCACGGACATTAGTTCCAGGGCAGTAGTTCCCTTTCCAATGTTCCCTTACCCACTCTAAACCACTGTTTGGACACTTGATCCTCAGTGTTTTGGAGGACAAGCAACCTAGAAGGGTCACTAGACCTGTTGTTGCTTGATTTCCTTTGTAGTCCTTTGTAGTCCTTTGTACTTTGTACTCTCTCATCCATTCACTCCTCTATTTACTTTTATTCATGCTCTCGCTCTCTCTCTCTCATATACAGGAAATGTAGTTATTCATAAGTGTATAATCTATACAGTATATCTCTGTCATTCTATTACACATCAATTTACCTATCTGTCTATCTATCTATTTATTTTCCGTCTATCCGTTGATCTATCTATCTACCTATCTATTTATATCTACCTATATATCTATTTTCTATCATTGTCAACCTTTGGTCCACACATCTATATATAAAGGAGAAGGCCTTTGATAGGGTGCCTAGAGATGTTGTGCAGTGGGCTATGAGGAAATTTGGTGTGGAAGAGTGGCTGGTGCTGTGATAATGAAGATGTATGAGGATTCGCGAAGTGCGGTGAGGGTGAAGGGTGTACCAAGTGATGAGTTCGCAGTCCGTGTTGGAGTCCATCAGGGTTCAGTGTTAACCCTTCTTTGGCGGCACGCATCATATGTCGAGTGAAAGAAATTTGGACTATGTGGCGGCTCACAACATAAGTCGTGTGGCATTTTCAGCACGTAATGTTGCTGAGAGAGAGACAAGTGGTGGCAGGAGTGTAGCGAGCGTATGACTGCTCCAGACCACCGCGGTGGACCAACTGACATGAATCCCACCCTCCTCCACCCTCTCACACTCGCTACATAGTGAATTGTGTGGGGAAAGTACCGAATTACATGGTTTTTACACTCGTGTTGCGCGATTGTTGCAAGAAAACTAGCGGTCATACAAGGATCGTTGGGGTGTCATTGGAAAGCTCTGTTTATGCCCTTTCAGGGATAGATACTTGTTTTACGCTCTGGGTCTTATTTAGGCATGAAAATGATCACGTAAACAGCCCTATTTTGGGTAAAAACACCCCGCTGGTGCCTACATATTATTTACCGCCTAGGCCGCTCGTTAGGTGTTAAGCCCCCTCCTCTTTATTATGGTCTTGGAGGCACTGTCTAGAGTTTTTAGAGGCGGACTCCCGTTGGAACTGTTTTATGCAGACGATTTAGTCCTAATAGCTGACAGTATGAAGGATGCTGAGGTCAAATTCAGAGAGTGGAGAGAGGGCATGGCGAGCAAGGGTTTAAGAGTCAATATTAACAAAACCAAGGTTATGCATTGTAGATTGAGACGAGGCAATGTGGAAAAGAGCGGTGCATACCCATGTGCAGTGTGTGGAAAGGGAGTGGGCGTTAACTCAATTCAATGTAGCATCTGTCGATGTTAGGTACACCATGGGAGTAAGCGCTGTAGTAGAATAAAGGGGCCCCTGCCGAAGGATAAGTCAGAAATAGAGAAATTTGAGTGCGTAGTGTGCAAAGGCGAGCTTGTGTTAAGTGATGATCCTGTGGCTGTGAATTTTGGAAATGAGTCTTTAGAGCTGGTGAACAAGTTTTGTTACCTAGGAGATACCATCTCTGCCGGTGGTGGGGCCGAGGCTGCCACTGTTGCTAGAATTAGGTGTGGCTGGGGGAAGTTCAGAGAATTGATGCCAATCCTGACCATGAAAAGAATGCCTCTCCCCATGAAGGGAAAGGTGTATGCCTCATGTGTTAGAAGTGCAATGGGCGTCTTCTCAACGATGCGGTGAAGGATTTTCGGAGAAGAAATCGACTCGGCACAGGACAACCAGGAAGGAGGACCGAAGACAGCGAGGACGGCAATCTACAAAGGAATTAAATACTAATCCGTTAAGAACCGCGAATTTGGATAAAGCTCCACCAACACGACCCAAATTCAAAACCGTCAGGGATAACGACCGAGGACCGAGGACAGCTATGAATGTAAATGTAGATCCGACCAGAACCAAAAATTCGATGAAAGAACGATCTGCGAGTTCTAAAACCGCAACTTTAAAGGTTTTCTATGCAAACGCTCGTAGCATACGCAATAAATTTTCAGATTTAGAGGAACTAGTGTTTACAGAAAATTATGATGTGATTGGCATAACAGAATCTTGGCTCAATACACAAGATAGAGACTTTTTAGCAGAGTATTCACTTCCCGGTTATGTAATGTTTGAGAACAGCCGAATAAATAAAAATGGAGGTGGCGTTTTATTTTATATCAAAGAAAGTCTTAACCCGACCCTCGTGTCAAAACCTCAAATTGTGAACGTCGACACATCTTTTGTGCTAATAAAGAATAATAAAGGTACAAAAATAATACTTGCGTTAATATACAGACCTCCAGCTCAATCAGTGCTAACTGACCGAGAAATTTACGAACAAATTGCAGATGTAAGTAACTCACAAGATACCGTAATTTTTGGCGACTTTAATTTACCTGTGACCAAGTGGGGCGATACTCTTACTTCACACTCCGGACATGACTTGTATACGAACTTGCAAGAGAGTTCGCTTTATCAATTTGTTCGAATGCCGACCCGTGGTAATAACGTTCTTGACATTGTACTTGCAACAAAAGAAGAATTGATAGAGAATTTGAATGTTGGTGATGAATTCAGTAACAGCGACCATCGTACGATAACTTTCACTTTAAAGTTTACTAGTAACGAACCAAATAGTAGCATCGAAAAAGTCCCTAATTTCAAGAAAGCAAACTTCCATAAACTTAGAGCTATGTTTAAAGAAACTGACGAGCTTTTTAATTAACAATAACGACATAAATACATCATGGAAGTTATTCGAAACCACTTACCTAAAAGCAGTGCAAGACTGCATACCATCGAAAATACGGCGTCCAGGCCATAATAATAAGCCCAAATGGTGGAATAAAGATATTTCAAACTGCCTGCTTGCTAAAAAATTTGCTAATGATAGATTAAAATCCTCACAAAATGACGAAGAACGGGTGAAATTTGTAGAGCTACGACGCAAAGCCAAAAAGTTAATTAAGCAAAGTAAAAAGACCTTAGAGTTACATATTGCGAATCAAAGTAAAACAAACCCGAAAGAATTCTATAGTTATATCAGAAAGAAAAAAGTAGTTACTTCAACTGTTGGACCGTTAGTCGATGAAAAAGGAGAATACACCAAAGACGAAGTACAAATGAGTAATGCCCTCAATACCTTCTTTGCATCAGTTTTTACAACAGAAGACCTCAGTGATATCCCTACACCATCGCCGATTCAGATTGATAATTCAGATGTTCTAAGCAATATCACCGTTACAGAGAGAGAAGTATTGAATTGTTTAGATAAACTCAAGGTAAATAAAACGCCAGGACCTGATACAATCTCGCCTAGAGTTCTAAAGGAAGCTAAGAATGAGCTCTCCAAACCACTGACATTACTATTCAATAAATCCTTGCAGTCTGGAACTATGCCTGATCAGTGGAAGCTAGCCAACGTAACACCGATATTCAAAAAGGCAGCAAATCCCTACCCAGTAACTATCGTCCAATTAGCTTAACCTCAGTTGTATGTAAAATGCTAGAAACGGTCATACGAGACAGACTCGTAAATCACTTAGAGGAAAATAACATACTTAAAGATACTCAACACGGCTTTCGTAAAAAACGTTCCTGTTTAACAAACCTCTTAGACTTCTTCCACGATATCCTCAACCTCTACGATGAGAGTAAAGCTGTAGATATTATATACCTTGATTTTCAAAAGGCCTTTGACAAAGTTCCCCACAAACGTTTACTGCTAAAACTAAAAGCGCATGGAATACAAGACGGTGTGTTGAAATGGATAGAAAATTGGCTCAGCAACAGAAAGCAAAGGGTAGTCATAAACGGTAAGGCATCTAAATGGACCAATGTAAGTAGCGGGGTACCCCAGGAATCGGTACTAGGACCAATTCTCTTTCTAATTTACATCAACGACATAGATGAGGGTCTCACCTGCACAATCTCAAAATTTGCTGACGATACAAAAATTGCAAATAGCGTACTCTCAAAAGAACAAGTTGACGATATGCAACACAATCTAGATAAATTGTCATGTTGGGCCCAAATTTGGCAAATGAGTTTCAATGCGGATAAATGTAAAGTACTACATGTCGGATACCTAAATGAGAAAGCAAACTATTCGATGAATGGCACTCAGCTTAAGAATGTAAACAGAGAAACTGATCTGGGAGTAACAATATCGAGTAACCTAAAACCGAGTCAACAATGTTCAGAAGTTGTTAAGAAGGCAAACAAAATAATTGGCTTTATAGGCAGGTCATTTGAGCATAAATCCAAAGAAGTTATCCTAACCCTTTACAATTCCTTAGTCCGCCCTCTTCTGGAATACTGCGTTCAATCCTGGTGCCCTTATTACCAAAAAGATATAAACAAGCTAGAACGAGTTCAACGTAGAGTTACCAAAATGATACCTAGCCTAAAGAACAAACCATACGAAGAGCGTCTTAGAGAATTAAATCTATTTCCTTTAACCCAGCGCAGATTAAGAGGCGACTTAATTCAAGTGTTCAAAATCATCAAAGGCATCGACAATATGAACTGTAGTAAGTACTTCACTATCGACCAATCTAATTACACGCGTGGAAACGGTTGCAAAATTATTGGTAAATCTTTTAACTCGCACGAATCTAAGAATTTCTTCTTCAATCGAGTTGTCAACTTGTGGAATGGGCTTCCCCGAGACGTTATAGACTGCAGCACCGTTGATTCATTTAAATTCCGCCTAGACAAATATCTCGCATCAAACCCGCGACTGACTGCGTTTGTAAATGAATAACTTTATCCTCCCCTCAGTTACTAACCCATATGTCCCCTACTAACTTCCTAGTCCTGCCACGTTAGTGGCAGGGCAGTAGTTCCCTTTCCAATGTTCCCTTACCCACTCTAAACCACTGTTTGGACACTTGATCCTCAGTGTTTTGGAGGACAAGCAACCTAGAAGGGTCACTAGACCTGTTGTTGCTTGATTTCCTTTGTACTCCCTTTGTACTCCTTTGTACGTTTCCGAGATGAGAGTAAGCTGTAGATATTAATACTTGATTTTCAAAAGGCCTTTGCACAAGTTCCCCACAAACGTTTACTGCTAAAACTAAAAGCGCATGGAATACAAGACGGTGTGTTGAAATGGATAGAAAATTGGCTCAGCGACAGAAAGCAAAGTAGTCATAAACGGTAAGGCATCTAAATGGACCAATGTAAGTACGGGGTACCCCAGGGATCGGTACTATACGGACCAATTCTCTTTCTAATTTACATCAACGACATAGATGAGGGTCTCACCTGGTACAATCTCCAAATTTGCTGACGATACAAAATTGCAAATAGCGTACTCTCAAAAGAACAAGTTGACGATATGCAACACAATCTAGATAAATTGTCATGTTGGGCCCAAATTTGGCAAATGAGTTTCAATGCGGATAAATGTAAAGTACTACATATCGGATACCTAAATAGAAGCAAAACTATTTCGGTGAATGGCACTCAGCTTAAGAATGTAACAGAGAAACCGATCTGGGAGTAACAATATCGAGTAACCTAAAACCGAGTCAACAATGTTCAGAAGTTGTTAAGAAGGCAAACAAAATAATTGGCTTTATAGGCAGGTCATTTGAGCATAAATCCAAAGAAGTTATCCTACCCCTTTACAATTCCTTAGTCCGCCCTCTTCTGGAATACTGCGTTCAATCCTGGTGCCCTTATTACCAAAAGATATAAACAAGCTAGAACGAGTTCAACGTAGAGTTACCAAAATGATACCTAGCCTAAAGAACAAACCATACGAAGAGCGTCTTAGAGAATTAAATCTATTTCCTTTAACCCAGCGCAGATTAAGAGTGACTTAATTCAAGTGTTCAAAATCATCAAAGGCATCGACAATATGAACTGTAGTAAGTACTTCACTATCGACCAATCTAATTACACGCGGGGAAACGGTTGCAAAATTATTGTTAAATCTTTTAACTCGCACGAATCTAAGAATTTCTTCTTCAATCGAGTTGTCAACTTGTGGAATGGGCTTCCCCGAGACGTTATAGACTGCAGCACACCGTTGATTCATTTAAACTCCGCCATAGACAAATATCTCGCATCAAA
>CM064522.1:28826579-28866268 GCA_032716605.1 Paralithodes platypus | reverse complement strand
TTGTGGTAGTTGTGGGTAGTATGAGTGGTGGTAGGTAGATAGAGCGGGTTGTTGTTGTGGTAGTGGTTGTGGTTAGTATGAGTGGTGGTAGGTAGATAGAGCGGGTTGTTGTTGTTGTGGTAGTGGTTGTGGTAGTTGTGGTTAGTATGAGTGGTGGTAGGTAGATAGAGTGGGTTGTTGTTGTGGTAGTGGTTGTGGTAGTTGTGGTTAGTATGAGTGGTGGTAGGTAGATAGAGCGGGTTGTTGTTGTTGTGGTAGTGGTTGTGGTAGTTGTGGTTAGTATGAGTGGTGGTAGGGAGGATAGGAGCGGGGTGTTGTTGTTGTCGGGTAGAGTGGTTGTGGGGTAGTTTAGTTGTGGTTAGTTATGAGTGGTTGGTAGTGTAGTTAGGATAGAGCGGGTTGTTGTTGTTGTGGTAGTTGTGGTTAGTATGAGTGGTGGTAGGGAGATAGAGCGGGTTGTTGTTGTTGTAGTGGTTGTGGTAGTTGTGGTTGGTATGAGTGGTGGTAGGTAGATAGGTAGATAGACGGGTCTGTTGTTGTTGTTAGTGGGGTTGGTGGTAGTTGTGGTTAGTATGAGTGGTGGTAGGTAGATAGAGCGGGTTGTTGTTGTTGTGGTAGTTGTGGTTAGTATGAGTGGTGGTAGGTAGATAGAGTGGTGTTTGGTTGTTTGTAGTGTAGTGGTGTTGTGGTAGTTGTGGTTAGTATGAGTGGTGGTAGGTAGATAGAGCGGGTTGTTGTTGTTGTAGTGGTTGTAGTAGTTGTGGGTAGTATGAGTGGTGGTAGGTAGATAGAGCGGGTTGTTGTTGTGGTAGTGGTTGTTGTGGTTAGTTTAGTATGAGTGGTTGGTAGGTTAGAGATAGAGCGGGGGTTGTTGTTTGTTGTGTGGTCAGTGTTGTGGTAGGTTGTGGTGTAGTATGAGGGTTGGTAGGCGCTAGAGCGGGTTGTTGTTGTTGTTCGTGGTTTGTGGGGGTAGTTGGGTTCGGTCTAGTATGAGTGGTGGTAGGTAGATAAAGCGGGTTGTTGTTGTTGTGGTAGTGGTAGTTGTGGTTAGTATGAATGGTGGTAGGTAGATAGAGCGGGTTGTTGTTGTTGTGGTAGTTGTTGTGGTAGTTGTGGTTAGTATGAGTGGTGGTAGGTAGATAGAGCGGGTTGTTGTTATTGTGGTAGTGGTTGTGGTAGTTGTGGTTGGTATGACTGGTGGTAGGTAGATAGAGTGGGTTGTTGTTGTAGTGGTTGTGGTAGTTGTGGTTAATATGAGTGGTGGTAGGTAGATAGAGTGGGTTGTTGTTGTTGTGGTAGTTGTTGTAGTAGTTGTGGTTAGTATGAGTGGTGGTAGATAGAGTGGGTTGTTGTTGTTGTGGTAGTTGTGGTTAGTATGAGTGGTGGTAGGTAGATAGAGTGGGTTGTTGTTGTTGTGGTAGTGGTTGTAGTAGTTGTGGTTAGTATGAGTGGTGGTAGATAGAGTGGGTTGGTGTAGTGGTAGTTGTGGTTAGTATGAGTGGTGGTAGGTAGATAGAGTGGGTTGTTGTGGTTGTGGTAGGTGTGGTCGTTGTGGTAGTGGTTGTGGTTGAACGTGGTTGTGATTGTTATGTATGTACAGTGGTAGGAATTTGTGATTTTACGATTGTGGTGGTTGGTCCTTTCACCCCGTATCTTTGTCAATAGTATAAGACCTTTCGCGCAATTTAGGTGTCGATATTTGTTTCCTGGCGAGCAAAGTGAGACTGTAACATATAGCACTTATGTTTTTTATCGAGTAATTTACAAATTTATCTTGTATGGGGGATGTTGGGGATGTTTGTTTAAGGTTTGATGTAAGTCTAGCGAGGAAACACATATAATAATTATATATAATCTTATTATACTATATATTATATATATATATATATATAGTTTTTTTTTTTTTTTTTTTTTTTTTTTTTTGTTTCTATATTCCCAAACTACTTTCCCTCTCGGGCACATAGGCTGACGAGCCTGTACATTCCACCGCTCAACACGGTGAAGCCCGTGAGGTGCTTGTTCCAAGGCCTTGGGAGTGAGGACAATGGTGAAGCATCCATCATGGCTCAAGAGCAGCTCCATCTCTGAAGCGGCTGGTTGCTTCGTTCAAGAGTGCTTCACCCGTCTCACCCTCCAGACTCAGACCCTCACTCTCAGAACGCCACCTAGTGAGCAGTGAACTCACTAGGCATTTGTCCCCCTCACGGTACATATTTTGAATATGGGAAATATTCATATACCCGTGGTTATTTAATTACAGGGGAACAATGAGGGGATATTTTTTGGCATTTCGGTGGGCTTTCTGTGGTAAGGCACTGATACTAGGTTACAGCACCAATTTCAATCCCAATAATATATTCCCATTGGACATATCGGGATTTGAACCCGAGGTCCATTGGATAGATTACCAGATCCAAGATGTGGCATGCCACCACTTCTTCCGCGGGGGGCACAGAACACCCTCCCTCCTATATATATAATATATATATATACTATATATATATATATATATATATACTATATATAGATATATATATATACTATATATATATAGGAATATATATATGTGGGGTTCCCCCCTCCCCCCTTAATTTAGACTCTGGTTAATTGAGTTACTAGCTGGTCTAATTATCAACATCTTGGTAATTGTTGGTTTGTTCAGATGATTGTAATTTGAGTAACTATAATTACTTGGAGAGAGAGAGAGAGAGAGAGAGTGAGGGTAGGGGAGAGAGAGAGAGTGGTGGAGGAAGAGAGAAGAGCGAGAGAGAGAGAGAGGAAGCGAGGCGAACAAAGGGGAACCCATGGGAAGTAGGATAGGAGGGGAGGGAAAGGGAGAGAGGGAGAGAGAGAGAGGGGAGGAGGTAAGTGGGAGGAGGAGGGGAGCGAGGGGGGGGGCCACCCCCAGAACAAGACGAGTGGGACGTCTGGAGGGCGAGGAGAGATGGAGAGAGAGTTTCGGGTGAGCTGAAGGCAACTAGCAACCTAACAACAAGGTGTTCCAAATTAATCGTGCGTTAGTATGCAGTTGTGTTAGATCTACTACTACTACTACTCTCTCTCTCTCTCTCTCTCTCTCTCTCTCTCTCTCTCTCTCTCTCCCTCTCTCTCTCTCTCTCCCTCTCTCACTCACACTCGCTCACTCTCTCTCTCTCTCTCCCCCCCTCTCCCTCTCCCTCTCTCACTCACACTCGCTCACTCACACTCGCTCACTTTCTCTCTCCCTCTCCCTCTCCCTCTCCTCTCTCTCTCCTCTCCGCCTCTCTCACCACTCTCCCTCTCCCTCCTCCCCTCTCACTCTCGCTTCACTTCACTTCACACTCTCTCTCCCCCTCTCCCTCTCTCTCGCACTCTCTCTCTCTCTCTCTCTCTCTCTCTCTCTCTCTCTCTCTCTCATACTCGCTCACTTTCACTCCACAATCAGCTCTCTCTCATCCTCCTCTCCTCACTCACACACTCGCTCACTTTCTCTCTCTCTCTCTCTCTCTCTCTCTCTCTCTCTCTCTCTCTCTCTCCGTACCGTCTAATTATGCAGTTTTTCAGCAAGATTAACTTTTGGATTTATGCTCTGGCGAACGGTCTTAATTAGTGATTTAGAAAAATTGAGATATACAATTTATATATTAGCGCGTTCATGCGAAAAACAGACATCTGAGAGAGAGAGAGAGTGTGTGTGTGTGTGTGTGTGTGTATGTGTGTGTGTGTGTCGTTAATATTTATCTATTTTTTCTTTCATTTTGAATTTGTATGTTTATTAAATTTTATACTACTTGTTAATTTGTTTTTATATTGTATATATTATATGTATAGGCCTATACTCAAGCAAATACCCCATAGCTAGGGGTGGCCGACTCGAGACAGAGCCCGAACAGAAAAATCATTCAAAGTTCTATTTATTAGGGTCCGGAACCACTGTCGCGTTCTCTCGCCCTTTTCTGTCTCGTCGAGTAGGGGAATTTTCCAAGGGGAGGAGGATTCCTAGCCACCCGCCCTCAAAGTACAAAAAGTAGTAGGACAGACGGAAACGGCCAAGGTTGGGTCGAGGATGCTAAACCTCACTTTGGACAGGACCAGCTCTCACCCTAAATTAATTTGTTGAATAAAGTAAATTGTATAGTGTTAATATATACATTCCTGTTACTACCACTACCACTACTACTACTACTACTACTACTACTTCATATATTATAGTTCCGTTTAATGATAGAAATGCCAGGTGTACAAATATAGATGTTCGTCTTCACACTGGTATACTGTATATTATACCGGTACTATATATATATATATATATATATATATATATATATATATATATATATATATATATATATATATACAGTATATATTGTGTGTATGTGTTTGTTTAATGTTAATCGGTATGTATTGTACCATAACTGTAATCCGTATCACACATTATTATTATTATTATTATTTGCATTATTTGCATTATTATTATTACATTATAACTTTTGAGCCTGGCCTCCCTTGTCCAACCCGGACACATCTTTGTGTTTATTATGATCTGACGGGAACTGCTGCATAACAGGTTGGTCCGGTCAATATCATCACCGCTATCATCATAACTACTACTATATTATTGATACATGGTGATTAACTAACTAACTCTCTCTCTTTTTTTCTTTTTTTTCTCTCTCTCTCTCTGGACAATAACATCAACGCTAGCATCATAACTACTACTATATTATTGATGCATAGTGATTAACTAACTCTTAACTCTCTCTCTCTCTCTCTCTCTCTCTCTCTCTCTTTCACACACACATACACGTTACTTTTCCTCTTATAAACATAATAACTATCATGTAATTTTTAGTATATCGTTTTCACACGCACGCACGCACTAACGTCACACGACGCATCCCACACACACATTATAACCCACCGACCCTAGAACACAACACACACACACACACACACATTATTAACCCACTACCAACACACACACACACACTGTATTAACCCACTACCAACACACACACACACACACACACACACACACACACACACACACACACACACACACAAACGGTATTATTAACCACAGAATATGACAGGTTGTTCAGCTCCCCGTTCCAGTGTTATATATTGGATTGGTCTCTGAGTTAAATGTTACGGCCCAGAATAATTTAATATGTGGGTTGAACGTGTGGGATTTCGTATATATGGTTACCGTATTTTGGCTTTGATATTTAGATGGGATCTCATTCATATATACACATACACACACACACTCACACATCGCAACAACTCTCCTCTCTCTCCACACGCTTCTCTCTCGGTTTTTTCTCTCGCTCGCTTCTTCAATCTCTCTCTCTGTCTCTATGTCTCATCTCGTTCTCTCTCTCTCTCTCTCTGTCCTTCTATCTCTCTCTCTCTCATCTCTTGCCTCTCGAATCTCAAGTCTTCACTCGGTGCGGGGGGGGGGGGGGGTACATCATCATCCACCTGCGGCCCTTACTTTCTCTCTCTCTCTCTCTCTCTCTCTCTCTCTCTCTCTCTCTCACACACAATAAACCCAGATTGCAGTGTGCCTATATCCATTCTTTCGCTATGCTTCCCTTCTGATATTTATTGTACGGGTAAGTGGTTTTTCCGTATGGGTATTAAAATGGAGTTGGAAATGGCTGACTGGCTTTTATTTGCTGTATTTAAGGGGGGGGGGGGGGTCACCGTTTTGTTTCTTTCTCTTTCTCCATCTCTTTGGCTTAAAAGATTTTTTTTTTTAAAGTGGGGTCACCTGCTCTTTTTATCTTTCTCTCCTTTTCTCTTTGGCTTGTATCCATTCGGCTCCATTCAGCCAACTGTGTTAAGACGTTTATCCCCATCCAGGTGTCGATTTCTTCCTGGCGAGCGACAGCGACCCAGCATTGTATGGAGAAATCCGGAGACATTTTTCTATCGAAAAATTTACAAATTTAGCTTGCTGTATAAACAAAAAATATATATATGCTGGCTCGCGGAAAATATTGACACCTGGATGCGGGTAAATGTCTTAAAACAGTAGGCTGACTGGGGCCGAATGGATGCAAGCCAAAGAGAGAGGGAGAGAAAGAGAACAAAAGCGAGGTGGGGTCCCTTAATTATTGTAGAACGGAGCGTATAAACGGCCAGCCTAAAATACGGTAAATACAGTAAAATACGGTAAATCACGACCGGTTTTCAATTAGTGAATGTAGATGCCTTGTTTTCCATTGTTGAATCATAAATAACGCTATATATATATATATATATATATATTTTTTTTTTTTTTTTTTTTTATGGGAATGGGTGTTAGGCATTTATTATTTTTGTTCTTTCATTTTATTTTATTTTTTTCCTCTGCATTCTAGGTGTTTGTTGTTGAGGGTGATAATGGTGTTGTTTGAAGGGTGGGGGGGATTAATGGTGTTTGTTGTTGATGGGTGATAATGGTGTTGTTTGAGGTGAGGTGTAATGGTGTGTGTTTGTTGTTGAGGGTGATAATGGTGTTGTTGAGGGTGATAATGGTGTTGTTGAGGGTGATAATGGTGTTTGTTGTTGAGGGTGATAATGGTGTTGTTGAGGGTGATAATGGTGTTGTTGAGGGTGATAATGGTGTTGTTGAGGGTGATAATGGTGTTGTTGAGGGTGATAATGGTGTTTGTTGTTGAGGGTGATAATGGTGTTGTTGAGGGTGATAATGGTGTTGTTGAGGGTGATAATGGTGTTGTTGAGGGTGATAATGGTGTTGTTGAGGGGTGAATAAATGGTGTTGTGTTGTTGTTGAGGGTGATAATGTGTTTGTTGGCAGGGGATAATGTGATAATGGTGTTGTTGCGGGTGATAATGGTGTTTGAGGGTTGCTAATGGTGTTGTGAGGGGGATAATTGGTGTTGTTGAGGGGGTGATAATCGGTGTTGTTGAGGGTGATAATGGTGTTGTTGAAGGAGTGATTGTGTGATAATGGTGTTGAGTAGTGATAAAGGTGTTGTTGAGGGTGCTACTGGTTTGTTGAGGGTGATAACATGGTGTTGTTGAGGGTGATAATGGTGTTGTTTGAGAGGTGATACAATGGTGTGTTTGAGTGTGATAATGGTTATGTTGTTGAGGGGTGATAATGGGTTGTTGTGAGGGTGATAATGTGTTGTTGAGGGTGATAACTGGTGTTGTTGAGGGTGCATAATGGTTGTTGTTGAGGGTGATAATGGTGTGGTGATGTTATAATGGTGTGGTTGAGGGTGATAATGGTGTTGGTTGTTTGAGGGTGATAAATGGTGTTGAGGGTGATAAGGTTTTGTTGAGGGTAATAATGGTGTTGTTGAGGGTGATAATGGTGTTGTTGAGGGTGATAATGGTGTTGTTGAGGGTGATAATGGTGTTGTTGAGGGTGATAATGGTGTTGAGGGTGATAATGGTGTTGTTGAGGGTGATAATGGTGTTGTTGAGCGTAATAATGGTGTTGTTGAGGGTGATAATGGTGTTGTTGAGGGTGATAATGGTGTTGTTGAGGGTGATAATGGTGTTGTTGAGGGTGATAATGGTGTTGTTGAGGGTGATAATGGTGTTGTTGAGGGTGATAATGGTGTTGTTGAGGGTGATAATGGTGTTGTTGAGGGTGATAATGGTGTTGTTGAGCGTAATAATGGTGTTGTTGAGGGTGATAATGGTGTTGTTGAGGGTGATAATGGTGTTGTTGAGGGTGATAATGGTGTTGTTGAGGGTGATAATGAGGGTGATAATGGTGTTGTTTAATATGCATTTGTTATTTGGAGAGGTAGCTAGTGATTTCTGAGGCGTTTGTCTTCTCTCGCTCTCTCTCTCTCTCTCGTTCTCCTCTTTTTTCTCTCTCTCTCGGTCTCCTCTTTCTCTCTCTCTCGTTCTCCTCTTTCTCTCTCTCTCGTTCTCCTCTTTTCTCTCTCTCTATCTCGTTCTCGTTCTTGTTCTCGTTCTCTTTTATCTCTCTCTCTCTCTCTCTCTGTATTAGGCGGAGATGGAGAGGGGGGGGTAGAGAAAACAGAAGTGTGTGTGGTGTGTTTCGTGGGGGCGTGCGTGCGTGCGTGTGTGTGTTCATACTGTTATCATTTTGGATGAAGAGGAAATGACTTTTCAGTAAGCTAGGATATACATTAGCAATTTTTCCTGCATATACATTTTGTGTTGCTGGGAATATTAAAACACTGTCGTTAATATTTATTTACTGTTCACTATTATATTATTATACAGTATGTTGGGGTTAATGCTGTTTATTTAAAAAAAAATATATGTTGCACTTTTTCATGGTTATATATATTTTTATAATCGGAATTAGGATCGTAGCAGGGTCGAACAGTGTCAACATTCTTTATTCAATTATATATATATATATATATACTGTATATATATATATATATATACTGTATATACTGTATATACTGTATATATATTCCAAAGAATAATATGCGTTTGTGTTAAAATAATGTTTTGTTCTCCCTTGCTTTCAGGTGAGTGAGGTTTGCAGCTTCTGGTTTCTGTAACGTGAGTATTTAATGAGTATTCTTCCCTGGAAACATTTAATGAGTATTTAATGAGTATTCTTCCCTGGAAACATTTATAACTTTATGAAAGGTACGAAATGGTATTTAAACACCAGAGTAATATATGCTTTAAAATGGGGGGGGGGGGTATTTATTTGTTTATTGGTATATATTTTTTATAATTTGTTTAGTTTCCTCCCTAGCTCTCCATCAAGCTTTAATAAAACCCCTCTACGACCTTCCTTCAAGATAAATTTGTACATTTTGTTGATAGAAAAATGCCCCTCTAATATAAGGATAGAAAGGTATATCAATTGCCCAGTTAAGGGAGAGATAGTTGCTTTTTTTGTATTCCCTTCTCCCTCATGTTTAGCCCCATGAGTTGTGAGAATACAAGACGTTTGCCGTATTAGTTTTGCCGTATTACCTTTCGCCCCATTTCTTTGTTAATATCTAGGACTTATATGCCAATTAGGTATCGATTTATTTTTCCTGACGAGCAATAGCGAGCCTGCAATTTATGAGGAACAGACACCTTTGAGAAAAATTCGTCCCACTGTTAGAAAATTCACCCCACCGTGAGAAAATAAGATCCACCTTGAGAAAATTCGCCCCACCGTGAGAAAATAACCCCAACCGTGAGAAAATTACCCCTACCGTGAGAAGATAACCCCCACCGTGAGAAAATAACCCCCACCGTGAGAAAATAACCCCCACCGTGAGAAAATAACCCCCACCGTGAGAAAATTACCCCCTACCGTGAGAAGATAACCCCCACCATGAGAAAATTACCCCCTACCGTGAGAAAATTACCCCCTACCGTGAGAAAATTACCCCCTACCGTGAGAAAATAACCCCAACTTGAGAAATAACCAAACCAAAACCCACCGTGAGTAATAATAACCCTCCCTCACTCCTTCCCGGTGAGAAAATTACCCCCACCGTGAAAAAATTACCCCCACCGTGAGAAAATTACCCCCACCGTGAAAAAATTTGGTCGGCCGGGGTCAACCGCCACCTGTTGAGAAAATTACCCCCACCGTGAGAAAATAAGCCCCCTCACACTAAATTATAACAGTGTGGGGTGGAGTTGGTTGGTAGCGAGGGTGAAAATGATATTAGCTCGACGTTGGAATGTTGTACAGGGGCGTTGGTGAAGGGGGTGCTCTCTCTATATCTCACTTTCTCTCACTCTCACTCTATCTCTCTCTATATCTCACTTTCTCTCACTCTCACTCTATCTCTCTCTCTCTCTCACACACACACACACAAGCACACACTCAACTGTTTCCGCACCACTGCTTTTCAATCTTCCACTCATGTTTACTCTGCTGTTTAATATTGATGAATTTCACAAATATTTATATTGTCTGATCGCATTATATTGCTTTTCCATTGCTAGTCTCTCTCTCTCTCTCTCTCTCTCTCTCTCTCTCTCTCTCTCAACAGCAATAACAACAACAAAACAAACATGAAGATCTTACGTTAATACCCTCTCTCTCTCTCTCTCTTTCTCTCTCTCAACAGCAATAACAACAACAAAACATAAACATGAAGATCTTACGTTAATACTCTCTCTCTCTCTCTCTCTCTCTCTCTCTCTCTCTCTCTCTCTCTCTCTCTCTCTCTCTCTCTCTCTCTCTCTCTGTGTTTAATGTAAGACAAGACCTCAGTCAAGGGGGACTGAGGTGAGGTGGGAACAGTTGCATAAAGACATAATATTCCTGGGGTTGCTGCCCAAAGCTAATAATAATAATAATAAGACGAAGAAGAAGAAGAAGAAGAAGAAGAAGAAGAAGGTGGTGGTGGAGAAGGAGAAGGAGAAGAAGGTGGAGGAGGAGAAGGGGGAGAAGAAGAAGAAGATGGTGGTGGAGAAGGAGAAGGGGGAGAAGAAAAAGAAGGAGAAGCAGAAGAATGCCTTAAAAATATAATATAGTCTGTCCTTCTTTGTGTGTCGGTATGTTTATTTATTTCTATATTCCTGTATGGCTGGTTTTCTGTGTTTGTGTGGCTTACATTTGGAAACCCATTTCGCCACCAGACAGTACACTTGGACCATACGTCTGGGAGAGTGGAGATAGCAGAGAAGGTGTGTTGTAGATAGAGGAAGCTGTTGGAATGGATTTGGTGTGTGTGTTAATATTCTGTATACGTCATTGAGGTATCCCCCGACTGGGAGCGAACATAATATACATGCTAGGACGTACTACCACACCCACTAAATGTCCGCCTTGGCTGGCTTCGAACCCAGGTAAGGCAGATTCACACGTGAGCGTGCTCTCCACTCGACCGCCGTTAGTGTGTGTGTGTGTGTGTCACTAATGTTGTACATGACCACAGTGAAGGGGGAAAGTTGACGTGGGAAGTGTTATATAAAGTATAGTCTCTCTCTCTCTCTCTCTCGTTTGGTCAGTGAAGGGCAAATGATTTATTGTGTTTCTATTTCTCTCTCTCTCTCTCTCTCTCTCTCTCTCTCTCTCTCTCTCTCTCTCTCTCTCTCTCTCTCTCTCTCTCTCTCTCTCTCTCTCTCTCTCTCTCTCTCTCTCTGTAGCTGTATATATCTCTATATTCATAAATTCAGTTGGCGATTGTAGACCATTCGCCCCATATCTTTGTCAATTTTAAGACTTTTCGTGCCATATAGGTGTTGATTTTTTTCCTGGCGAGTGATGGATTTGAAATGGATGGAATTGAAATATTTTAGGAGGAACCGGCCTTAGGCCTAAGTTGGGCATTTTTCTACCGAAAAATGCTCAAATTTATCTTGAAGGGAGGTCTTGAGGATAGTGTTTTTCAGCTTGATTAAGGTCTAAGGAGGAAACTAGAACATTAAATTCTTAAAAGCAAGTCAATTATGCCTCTTAGCTCAATAAAATCGTCAAATTACAGCCAAAATATATTGTTAAAACGTATTCAACGATATGTTCAGATCGGATTATGTTCAGGTCAGATTGTGTTCAAATCAGATTAGGCCCATGTTCAGATCATATCGTTTTCAAATCAGATTATGTTCAGATCATATCGTTTTCAAATCAGATTATGTTCAGATCATATCGTTTTCAAATCAGATTATGTTCAGATCATATCGTGTTCAAATCAGATTATGTTCAGATCATATCGTTTTCAAATCAGATCGTGTTCAAATCAGATTATGTTCAGATCAGATTGTGTTTATGGTCAAAAGGTTTAAACCTACCTCGAGTACAAATATACCCGGATTGCTTGTATTCCTGCTAACACTTGGCGATTGTATTACGTTCAACTAAGACCTTCCGTTGCCAAATTGAACTTTTATAAATAATCCAAATAATGAGCATTGTCCGCCAACTGGCAGCAACAAGGATATATGGACCTGAACTGTAATTGTTTTTATAATTACTAAAGTAATAAATATTTTAAATAACGGGCCTCATTCTCTCCATATGACCCTACTAATCCTGGGGCCACATTTCCAAATTTCATGAATCTGGAAAATCAGAGGCAATTGTTTTGGTGCTACAATATAAATAAATACAAAATATATAATATATCTATCTATCTATCTGTATGTCTATCTATATATCTAGTTATCTATCTTTGTATTATATAGATAGCTACAAAGATACAGATATATGTACTGTATGTATTATATACATATATTTTTTTTTCATAAGCCACTTCTCTCTCTCTCTCTCTCTCTCTCTCTCTCTCTCTCTCTCTCTCTCTCTCTCTCTCTCTCTCTCTCTCTCTCTCTCTCTCTCTCTCTCTCTCTCTCTCTCTCTCTCTCTCTCTCTCTCTCTCTCTCATGATTGCATGATTCTTTTAATTTATTTTTTGTTTTCCCTTTCTTTTTTCCAATCTTTCCTGTAAATTCCTTCTGGGGATTTCGAAGCCCAGCAAGGTTAATCACTTAAAACTTGTTCATGTACGGCAATTGCCGGAGGGAACGGAGGGTGGGGAGAGAGCCTTCTTCTCTTCTATCCTTTCCTTTGCCATCTCTACTAGAATTAAGTCCTGACCACCTCGTTTGGATCGTAAGGTCTGTGTGGCCAGTGTATCTATGTAAGTCTATGTAAGTCTCTCTCTCTTGTCCACATGTCACTCCTGGAAGCTCATGTCAATTGTATTGGAGCTACAATCTCTCTCTCTCTCTCTCTCTCTCTATCTATATATATATATATATATATATATATATATATATATATATATATATGTCTGTGTCTGTGGTGTGTAAGTACTATATGCCTCCACTCTCTCTCTCTCTCTCTCTCTCTCTCTCTCTCTCTCTCTCTATCTATATATATATATATATATATATATATATATATATATATATATATATATATATATGTCTGTGTCTGTGGTGTGTAAGTACTATATGCCTCCAGTCTACTCGTGTAAGTTAGTACTTAAGTTTAGTACGTGCTGACGAATATTTATGTATGTATGAACTGTTTGCTGTATTGCTCATGCCAATTGTGTATAGCCTATCGTTCATATGTACGGATTTATGTGCGTATATCCTGTGTATGTCACTGCATGTGGTGAGCGGTGCCTACATGTGACAACTGAAATGGTCCGGCTGAGAATTGGAACATCGAGAGTGGACAGATTTAATTATAGTGGAACATATTTGGTGGTGGTGGTGGTGGTGATGTGGTAGTGGTAGTGGTTATGGTCGTGGTGATAGTGATTATGTTGATATCTGTGTGGTAGGTGATGGTTGTAATGGTAGTTGTATGGTACTGGTGGTAGTTGGGATTTGGTTAGTAGTTGTGGTGGTAGTGATGGTAGTTGTGGTGATAATGGTAGTGGTAGTTATGGTGGTATTTATGGTAGTTGTGGTGGTGATGATGGTAGGGTAGTTGTGGTTGGGGTGGGATCTGTTGATGACGTACAGTTTCGCTAATAAGTGATGTCTCGGCACTAAGTGTGTGTTGATCAATAATTGGCGTCAGCAATATCTAAACTTCATTTCTTCATATCGAGTGAAATATACAAACATGTTCCTACACTTACCCACCCTATTCAACATCTGACAGACATTAATACAGCACAGAGCGAGCCAAACGTAATGACAGCTGGGACATGACTTATTAACGCCACCGTCTTATAATTACAGAACAATTAAAACTTCGTGACATAACTAGCAAGCCCCATGAACGATTTTGTCCTGGCATTTTCCATTGGTCAAATAATACCCCCTTCTCCCTCATGTATAGCTCCATTAATTTTGATATTTCAAGACGTTCGCCCCATTAGTATGGCGAGTGTAAAAACTTTTTACCAAATTTCTTTGTCAATTTTAAGAACTTTCGTACCATTTAGGTATCGATATTTTTCCTGACGAGCGGTAGTGAGCCTGCACTTTAGGAGGAACTGGCCTACAGCAGGGCCATAGTTCTACCGAAAAATGTACACATTTTCTATTGGCAAACTCATTTCGGCAATTGTTCGAGACTTATATTTTCTCGTTAACGAAGACAACGAGACTAAGCAGACTGTGTGGCCAACTAAAGAGAGAGAGAGAGAGTGTGTGTGTGTGTTAGTCAGAGAGTGAATGAGCGAGTGAGTCTGATAGTGAGAAAGAATGGGAATGTGTGTGTGTGTGTGTGTGTGTCATTCAGAGACAGAGAGAGAGAGAGTGTGTGTGTGTGTGTGTGGGTGTGTGTGTCATTCAGAGAGAGAGAGAGAGTGTGTGTGTGTGTGTGTGTGTGTTAGTCAGAGAGAGAGAGAGAGAGAGAGAGAGAGAGAGAGAGAGAGAGAGAGAGAGAGAGAGAGAGAGAGCATACAATATAGTTACCCCTACCACCACCAGGTGTCACCAACTACCGGTACCATAACATTAACACCAAACAACAACTGTTAGTACTTTGGTAAGTGTGGTAAGGTTTGCTTATTTTATCTCTGTATGTGTGTGTGTGTGTGTGTGTTCTCCTTTATATATTTATGTATTTGTGTGTGTGTTTTTATCTGTGTGTGTCTGTGTGTGTGTGTGTGTGTGTATGTGTATGTGGGCATATTGCTAGTGTACTTTTCATGATGTTGCCTTAGTCTATAACCAGTGTGTGCTACCAACCTTGATCTATGGATCCAGAACTTGGAAACTAACATAACAAATAGATAATATGCTCTGGATTTTGCACAGAGAGCAATGGAAAGATCAATGCTAGGAATAACTCTTAGAGATAGGAAGAGATCATCTCTCTCTCTCTCTCTCTCTCTCTCTCTCTCTCTCTCTCTCTCTCTCTCTCTCTCTCTCTCTCTCTCTCTCACTGATCACACAACGCCTCGCTTCCATTGTCCCAGCGATCACCAGAACACTCATCATCCCCCTGACCCCCTAATCTCCACCTTCCCCTCCCCCCTCCCCCCTCCCCTTCAGTTACTCCTTCCTCCCCTCCCTTCTCCTTCCCCCCCTTCTTATCTTACTCCCCTCCTTCCTTCCCCTCCTCTTCCTTCCTCCCCACCCACCCCTTCACCCCCTTTCACTCCCTTGTTACCCCCTCTACCCTCCATTACCTCCACTCTCTCTCTCTCTCTCTCTCTCTCTCTCTCTCTCTCTCTCTCTCTCTCTCTCTCTCTCTCTCTCTCTCTCTCTCTCTTCAACCCTACTCCCCTTCCTGTTCTAACTTCACCCCACTTTACCCCAATATTTCACTCGATATGAAGAAATGAAGCTTAGACATTGCTGATACCAATTATTGATCAAAACATACTTGGTGCCGAGACATCACTTATTAGCGCCACTGTACATATACTTTGGGTGAGAGGTCTCCAAGAAATAGAGAGAAGGAAATGAGGAAGAAATAAAGTCAGTTAGTTCAGGACTTCAGAGGCTATCCACCCTACTGGATTATTAAGCCAGCACACTGTAAGTCAAGAATAGCGTCAATAGCAGAGTAAAAGGTGGAGGGCTGTGTTTGACTGCATATCTTAAGGGGAGATTTCCACTTGAGGGATTTTTTGTCTTGACCCCTATTTCCCTCATGTTTAGCCCCATTGCTTTTGAGGTTTGAAGACGTTCGTCCCATTGGTTTTCCGATTTTAAGACCTTTCGCCCCATTTCTGTAAATATTAAGATATTGTGCCATTTAGTTGTAATTTTTTCCTGGCGAGCGATAGCGACCCTTTAATTTAAGAGGAACCGGCCTTTGGCCAGGAAATTTTTCTGCTGAAAAATGTACAAATTTATCTTGAAAGGGGATCAAAGGGGTGTCATTTTAAGCTTGATGAAGGTCTAGGAAGCAAACTAAAAAAACTTCCCTTAAACTAACATTATTTACTTTCAGTTTATCCTGTATCGCAGGTCCTCATTAACGTCTGAGTGAGACAGAACACCAAGGGGATACAGCTTGTCCTTCTTTCTACCGTACCGGTACATTACAAAACAACCCACAAACCCTCCTCGCATTACTTTGATAGCTCAGTTATACAAGGTTGGACGCCTTTCTACATTTAATATAATCACTTCATATTTACAAGCAGCCATCACAACCACTGCTCACAAATCCGCCTCGCATTACCCTGATAGCTCAGTTACACAAGGTTGGGTGTTCTCTACGGCCGCACCACATGCACTCTACGGTCGGTAATAGAGGTAGTTGGGAGGGCCTGTTCCTAAGTGCCCCTGTGCCCAATTACAGTCGTTAGGTCCCTGGGAATGGTTCAGGTACATGGGCTAGTGGGCCTTATCGACCTGTCCTTAAGGGGAGGTATTTAGTTTGTTCCCTAGACCTCCATCAACCTTAAAATTACACCTCCTTGAGTCCCTTTCAAGATAAATTTGTACATTTTTCGGTAGAAAAATGTCCCGGCCAAAGGCCGGTTCCTCGTAAATTACAGGCTCGCTATCGCTCGCCAGGATAAAATCGACACCTAAATGGCACGAAAGGTCTTAATATGGGGTGAAAGTTCTTAAAATCGCTAAACTAATGGGGCAAACATTTTATAAGATCAAAAGCAATGGGGCTAAACATGAGGGAGAAAGGGGTCAAGAAAAAAATCCCTCAAGTGGAGATCTGCCCTTAACCTTCTCGCTGTCCTGTGAACTCGGGGATTGCCGTTTAGCATTCAGAAATAGAGGTCTCTCAATCTCATAATTCTATCGATCTATCTAGCCTATACAGTATACCCAAGCCCAATCCCCACTTTTCCTTTGGGTGGGGGGACTCAAGACAGAGCCAGAATAGGGACAACACAACAGAAAACAATGAACACACAAAAACCAAAATTCAAATTCACACATACATCTAGGTCATCCAAGAGAAGACCCAGAGACCAGGGTCACCAAGGTCCCTCCAGCACACCCCGGCCCCCGACCACCTCATAATTACCTCTCCAGAATTTGTGTTCTGCCCACAGCTCACTCAAAGACAACTGCAGAGGTTGAAGTAACTACACTAAAGGTTTCTAAATACCCCTGAGGGTCACAAAGTTTTGAAGTATCCCAGAAAGGGCGCAAATCACAACTTGTGCACAACGGTCGGCTCTTTAGACCAAGTTTGCTGTTGGGGACCTCGGCAAAGTTTACCTAGAGTGCTTAAAACTTTTACATTTTTTCTTTAGCTGGAGGAACTAGACTTAAGGGGAGATCTCCACTCGAGGGATTTTTTTTCTTGACCCCTTTCTCCCTCATGTTTAGCCCCATTGCTTTTGATATTATAAAACGTTTGCCCCATTAGTTTAGGTATTTTAAGAACTTTCACCCCATATTAAGACCTTTCGTGCCATTCAGGTGTCAATTTTATCCTGGCGAGCGATAGCGAGCCTGTAATTTAAGAGGAACCGGCCTTCGGCCAGGACATTTTTCTATCGAAAAATGTACAAATTTATCTTGAAAGGGACTCAAGGGGTGTAATTTTAAGCTTGATGGAGGTCTAGGGAACCAACTAAAAACCTCCCCTTAACCCACCTTAGTTCTCGCGGTTTGTGGACTTTGGTTTACTGTATTTCAATACTTAAAAACCGTATAGACTCGAAACTACTTCTCAATATTTCAGTATCTATAAATTATAAAGGTAATCAAATATTATCTTTATTAACCATCTCAATACTACCCCCACTATTGGGTGGGGGTCCTAAGCTTGATGGAGGTGTAGGGAAAAAAACTAAAAAAACACAAACACATTGAAAAGATATATATATATATATATGAGCAAATAGATACGCCCATCCCCCCTTAACGAATAGATACGCCCATCCCCCCTTAACGAATAGATACGCCCATCCCCCTTAACGAATTGAATTGTGAGCGAAGCGACCATGAAGCTCAAGTCGTTCCAGGAATCTTTGACTGATATCGTTCCAGGAATTATGCATGGGTATCGGGAACTAAGTATATTAGTTTAAGGGGGAATGGGCGTAAATATATGCTCATTTATATAAAGTATATATACTGTATATATATATCAGCCTATGCCCGAGAGGAAGTAAGTTGGAATATAGAAAAAAAAAAAAAAAAAAAAAAAATATATATATATATATATATATATATACCGGTATATATATATTATCTCGATGGTAGCTAAAGGGTTAAACATAAATACTAACTACTAGACTAGACATAGGGTACGGTCAGAAGAGCCAATCAGATGGAACTATTGATATAGAGAGGGGTCGTTATATTTCTCAAGGGTCCCTGGAAACGAGTATAGTGATGGTGCTGATGGCATAGCTAGATATGAGAGAGAGAGAGAGAGAGGTGCTTAAGGGGAGATTTCCACTTGAGGTATTTTTTTCTTGACTCCTTTCTCCCTCATGTTTAGCCCCATTGGTTTTTCTAATTTTAAGACGTTTTCCCCATTATTTTGACGATTTTAAGAACTTTCAACCCATTTCTGTCAATTTTAAGACCTTTCGTGCCATTTAGGTGTCGATTTTATCCTGGCGAGCGATAGCGAGCCTGTAATTTAAGAGGAACCGGCTTTCAGCCGGGACATTTTTCTACCGAAAAATGTACAAATTTATCTTGAAAGGGGGTCAAGGGGGTGACATTTTAAAGATTGCTGGAGGAGTAGGAAACAAACTAGAAACCTCCCCTTAAGTGTGAAGGCAAGAACAGATATTTTGTTTAGCCAGCATATTGTGAAAAGTGAGGAAGCTTAATGCAGTGAAAGTTAAAAGACGTAAATGGAATATAGTAAGTGTAGAAGGCTAGCGAGAGAGAGAGAGAGAGAGAGAGAGATTGTGATGATGATGATGAGGAAGGAACAAACTGAGATGGAAAGTGGTGGTGATGGTGGTGGAGAGAGAGAGGGGGGGGGGGAGATATTGGAGGTTTGTTCGATGAGTGTTGTTGTTGTGTGTGTGTGTGTGTGTGTGTGTGTGTGTGTGTGTGTGTGTGTGTTGAGGGAGTATGTGTGTGTTTGTGAGTGTGTGTGATTGTGTATGTGTTTGAGGGTGTATATATGTATACATGTAACACACACACACACACACACACACACTTTAATCATTACATACGGAGTTCTATATCGTCCGTACCTGGGAACGTACAGGCCAGGTCCCGTCGTCATCTCTACATACCTTCCCTTACCTTTATCCAGCTGCTAAACCATCCCTAGGACATCTTAACCCTTTCAAGATCCGACCACGCATGTATTTTCAGTTTTCTGGCTGTTATTAGACGGTTTTGTTCAGATTAGGGTTCTTTGAGATAGTGATTATAGGAAGGGTGTATGGAAGTCGGAGGGTTATTTGAGATAGTGATTATAGGAAGGGTGTATGGAAGTCGGGGGGTTATTTGAGATAGTGATTATAGGAAGGGTGTATGGAAGTCGGAGGGTTCTTTGAGATAGTGATTATAGGAAGGGTGTATGGAAGTTGGAGGGTTCTTTGAGATAGTGATTATAGGAAGGGTGTATGGAAGTCGGAGGGTTCTTTGAGATAGTGATTATAGGAAGGGTGTATGGAAGTCGGAGGGTTATTTGAGATAGTGATTATAGGAAGGGTGTATGGAAGTCGGGGGTTATTTGAGATAGTGAGTATAAGAAGGGTGTATGGAAGTCGGAGGGTTCTTTGAGATAGTGATTATAGGAAGGGTGTATGGAAGTCGGAGGGTTCTTTGAGATAGTGATTATAGGAAGGGTGTATGGAAGTCGGGGGGTTATTTGAGATAGTGATTATAGGAAGGGTGTATGGAAGTCGGAGGGTTCTTTGAGATAGTGATTATAGGAAGGGTATATGGAAGTCGGGGGGTTATTTGAGATAGTGATTATAGGAAGGGTGTATGGAAGTCGGAGGGTTCTTTGAGATAGTGATTATAGGAAGGGTATATGGAAGTCGGAGGGTTCTTTGAGATAGTGATTATAGGAAGGGTATATGGAAGTCGGAAGGTTCTTTGAGATAGTGATTATAGGATGGGTGTATGGAAGTCGGAGGGTTCTTTGAGATAGTGATAATAGGAAGGGTGTATGGAAGTCGGAGGGTTCTTTAAGATAGTGATTATAGGAAGGGTGTATGGAAGTCGGAGGGTTCTTTGAGATAGTGATTATAGGAAGGGTGTATGGAAGTCGGAGGGTTCTTTGAGATAGTGATTATAGGAAGGGTATATGGAAGTCGGAGGGTTCTTTGAGATAGTGATTATAGGAAGGGTGTATGGAAAGTCGGAGGGTTCTTTGAGATAGTGATTATAGGAAGGGTGTATGGAAGTCGGAGGGTTCTTTGAGATAGTGATTATAGGAAGGGTGTATGGAAGTCGGAGGGTTCTTTGAGATAGTGATTATAGGAAGGGTGTATGGAAGTCGGAGGGTTCTTTGAGATAGTGATTATAGGAAGGGTGTATGGAAGTCGGAGGGTTCTTTGAGATAGTGATTATAGGAAGGGTGTATGGAAGTCAGGGGGGTTATTTGAGATAGTGATTATAGGAAGGGTGTATGGAAGTCGGAGGGTTCTTTGAGATAGTGATTATAGGAAGGGTGTATGGAAGTCGGGGGGGGTTATTTAAGATAGTGATTATAGGAAGGGTGTATGGAAGTCGGAGGGTTATTTGAGATAGTGATTATAGGAAGGGTGTATGGAAGTCGGAGGGTTCTTTGAGATAGTGATTATAGGAAGGGTATATGGAAGTCGGAGGGTTCTTTGAGATAGTGATTATAGGAAGGGCATATGGAAGTCGGAGGGTTCTTTGAGATAGTGATTATAGGAAGGGTGTATGGAAGTCGGGGGGTTATTTGAGATAGTGATTATAGGAAGGGCATATGGAAGTCGGGGGGGGTTATTTGAGATAGTGATTATAGGAAGGGTGTATGGAAGTCGGAGGGTTATTTGAGATAGTGATTATAGGAAGGGTGTATGGAAGTCGGGGGGTTATTTGAGATAGTGATTATAGGAAGGGTGTATGGAAGTCGGAGGGTTCTTTGAGATAGTGATTATAGGAAGGGTGTATGGAAGTCGGAGGGTTCTTTGAGATAGTGATTATAGGAGGAGCATATGGAAGACGGGGGGGGGGGGTTATTTGAGATAGTGATTATAGGAAGGGCATATGGAAGTCGGGGGGGGGGGGTTATTTGAGATAGTGATTATAGGAAGGGTGTATGGAAGTCTGGGGGTTCTTTGAGATAGTGATTATAGGAAGGGTGTATGGAAGTCGGAGGGTTCTTTGAGATAGTGATTATAGGAAGGGTGTATGGAAGTCGGAGGGTTCTTTGAGATAGTGATTATAGGAAGGGTGTATGGAAGTCGGAGGGTTCTTTGAGATAGTGATTATAGGAAGGGTGTATGGAAGTCGGAGGGTTCTTTGAGATAGTGATTATAGGAAGGGTGTATGGAAGTCGGAGGGTTCTTTGAGATAGTGATTATAGGAAGGGTGTATGGAAGTCGGGGGTTATTTGAGATAGTGATTATAGGAAGGGTGTATGGAAGTCGGAGGGTTCTTTGAGATAGTGATTATAGGAAGGGTGTATGGAAGTCGGAGGGTTCTTTGAGATAGTGATTATAGGAAGGGTATATGGAAGTCGGAGGGTTCTTTGAGATAGTGATTATAGGAAGGGTGTATGGAAGTCGGAGGGTTCTTTGAGATAGTGATTATAGGAAGGGTGTATGGAAGTCTGGGGGTTATTTGAGATAGTGATTATAGGAAGGGCATATGGAAGTCGGGGGGGTTATTTGAGATAGTGATTATAGGAAGGGCATATGGAAGTCGGGGGGGGGGTTATTTGAGATAGTGATTATAGGAAGGGTGTATGGAAGTTGGAGGGTTCTTTGAGATAGTGATTATAGGAAGGGTGTATGGAAGTCGGGGGGTTATTTGAGATAGTGATTATAGGAAGGGTGTATGGAAGTCGGAGGGTTCTTTGAGATAGTGATTATAGGAAGGGTATATGGAAGTCGGAGGGTTCTTTGAGATAGTGATTATAGGAAGGGTGTATGGAAGTCGGAGGGTTCTTTGAGATAGTGATTATAGGAAGGGTATATGGAAGTCGGGGGGGTTATTTGAGATAGTGATTATAGGAAGGGTGTATGGAAGTCGGAGGGTTCTTTGAGATAGTGATTATAGGAAGGGTGTATGGAAGTCGGGGGGTTATTTGAGATAGTGATTATAGGAAGGGCATATGGAAGTCGGGGTGGTTATTTGAGATAGTGATTATAGGATGGGCATATGGAAGTCGGGGGGTTATTTGAGATAGTGATTATAGGAAGGGTGTATGGAAGTCTGGGGGTTATTTGAGATAGTGATTATAGGAAGGGTGTATGGAAGTCGGAGGGTTCTTTGAGATAGTGATTATAGGTAGGGTGTATGGAAGTCGGAGGGTTCTTTGAGATAGTGATTATAGGAAGGGTGTATGGAAGTCAGAGGGTTCTTTGAGATAGTGATTATAGGAAGGGTGTATGGAAGTCGGGGGAGTTATTTGAGATAGTGATTATAGGAAGGGCATATGGAAGTCGGGGGGGGGGGGGGTTATTTGAGATAGTGATTATAGGAAGGGTGTATGGAAGTGGGAGGGTTCTTTGAGATAGTGATTATAGGAAGGGTGTATGGAAGTCGGAGGGTTCTTTGAGATAGTGATTATAGGAAGGGTGTATGGAAGTCGGAGGGTTCTTTAAGATAGTGATTATAGGAAGGGTGTATGGAAGTCGGAGGGTTCTTTGAGATAGTGATTATAGGAAGGGTGTATGGAAGTCGGAGGGTTCTTTGAGATAGTGATTATAGGAAGGGTGTATGGAAGTCGGAGGGTTCTTTGAGATAGTGATTATAGGAAGGGTGTATGGAAGTCGGGGGGTTATTGAGATAGTGATTATAGGAAGGGTGTATGGAAGTCGGAGGGTTCTTTGAGATAGTGATTATAGGAAGGGTGTATGGAAGTCGGAGGGTTCTTTGAGATAGTGATTATAGGAAGGGTATATGGAAGTCGGAGGGTTCTTTGAGATAGTGATTATAGGAAGGGTATAGGAAGTCGGGGGGTTATTTGAGATAGTGATTATAGGAAGGGTGTATGGAAGTCGGAGGGTTCTTTGAGATAGTGATTATAGGAAGGGTATATGGAAGTCGGAGGGTTCTTTGAGATAGTGATTATAGGAAGGGTATATGGAAGTCGGAGGGTTCTTGAGATAGTGATTATAGGATGGGGTTATGGAAGTCGGAGGGTTCTTTGAGATAGTGATAATAGGAAGGGTGTATGGAAGTCGGAGGGTTCTTTAAGATAGTGATTATAGGAAGGGTGTATGGAAGTCGGAGGGTTCTTTGAGATAGTGATTATAGGAAGGGTGTATGGAAGTCGGAGGGTTCTTTGAGATAGTGATTATAGGAAGGGTATATGGAAGTCGGAGGGTTCTTTGAGATAGTGATTATAGGAAGGGTGTATGGAAGTCGGAGGGTTCTTTGAGATAGTGATTATAGGAAGGGTGTATGGAAGTCGGAGGGTTCTTTGAGATAGTGATTATAGGAAGGGTGTATGGAAGTCGGAGGGTTCTTTGAGATAGTGATTATAGGAAGGGTGTATGGAAGTCGGAGGGTTCTTTGAGATAGTGATTATAGGAAGGGTGTATGGAAGTCGGGGGGGGTTATTTGAGATAGTGATTATAGGAAGGGTGTATGGAAGTCGGGGGGGTTATTTAAGATAGTGATTATAGGAAGGGTGTATGGAAGTCGGAGGGTTATTTGAGATAGTGATTATAGGAAGGGTGTATGGAAGTCGGAGGGTTCTATGAGATAGTGATTATAGGAAGGGTATATGGAAGTCGGAGGGTTCTTTGAGATAGTGATTATAGGAAGGGCATATGGAAGTCGGAGGGTTCTTTGAGATAGTGATTATAGGAAGGGTGTATGGAAGTTGGGGGGTTATTTGAGATAGTGATTATAGGAAGGGCATATGGAAGTCGGGGGGGGGGTTATTTGAGATAGTGATTATAGGAAGGGTGTATGGAAGTCGGAGGGTTATTTGAGATAGTGATTATAGGAAGGGTGTATGGAAGTCGGGGGGTTATTTGAGATAGTGATTATAGGAAGGGTGTATGGAAGTCGGAGGGTTCTTTGAGATAGTGATTATAGGAAGGGTATATGGAAGTTGGAGGGTTCTTTGAGATAGTGATTATAGGAAGGGTGTATGGAAGTCGGAGGGTTCTTTGAGATAGTGATTATAGGAAGGGCATATGGAAGTCGGGCGGGGGGGGGTATTTGAGATAGTGATTATAGGAAGGGCATATGGAAGTCGGGGGGGGGGGGGTTATTTGAGATAGTGATTATAGGAAGGGTGTATGGAAGTCTGGGGGTTATTTGAGATAGTGATTATAGGAAGGGTGTATGGAAGTCGGAGGGTTCTTTGAGATAGTGATTATAGGAAGGGTGTATGGAAGTCGGAGGGTTCTTTGAGATAGTGATTATAGGAAGGGTGTATGGAAGTCGGAGGGTTCTTTGAGATAGTGATTATAGGAAGGGTGTATGGAAGTCGGAGGGTTCTTTGAGATAGTGATTATAGGAAGGGTGTATGGAAGTCGGAGGGTTCTTTGAGATAGTGATTATAGGAAGGGTGTATGGAAGTCGGGGGTTATTTGAGATAGTGATTATAGGAAGGGTGTATGGAAGTCGGAGGGTTCTTTGAGATAGTGATTATAGGAAGGGTGTATGGAAGTCGGAGGGTTCTTTGAGATAGTGATTATAGGAAGGGTTATGGAAGTCGGAGGGTTCTTTGAGATAGTGATTATAGGAAGGGTGTATGGAAGTCGGAGGGTTCTTTGAGATAGTGATTAGGAAGGGTGTATGGAAGTCTGGGGGTTATTTGAGATAGTGATTATTGGAAGGGCATATGGAAGTCGGGGGGGTTATTTGAGATAGTGATTATAGGAAGGGCATATGGAAGTTGGGGGGGGGGGGTTATTTGAGATAGTGATTATAGGAAGGGTGTATGGAAGTCGGAGGGTTCTTTGAGATAGTGATTATAGGAAGGGTGTATGGAAGTCGGGGGTTATTTGAGATAGTGATTATAGGAAGGGTGTATGGAAGTCGGAGGGTTCTTTGAGATAGTGATTATAGGAAGGGTATATGGAAGTCGGAGGGTTCTTTGAGATAGTGATTATAGGAAGGGTGTATGGAAGTCGGAGGGTTCTTTGAGATAGTGATTATAGGAAGGGTGTATGGAAGTCGGGGGGTTATTTGAGATAGTGATTATAGGAAGGGTGTATGGAAGTCGGAGGGTTCTTTGAGATAGTGATTATAGGAAGGGTGTATGGAAGTCGGGGGGTTATTTGAGATAGTGATTATAGGAAGGGCATATGGAAGTCGGGGGGGGTTATTTGAGATAGTGATTATAGGAAGGGCATATGGAAGTCGGGGGGTTCTATGAGATAGTGATTATAGGAAGGGTGTATGGAAGTCTGGGGGTTATTTGAGATAGTGATTATAGGAAGGGTGTATGGAAGTCGGAGGGTTCTTTGAGATAGTGATTATAGGAAGGGTGTATGGAAGTCGGAGGGTTCTTTGAGATAGTGATTATAGGAAGGGTGTATGGAAGTCGGAGGGTTCTTTGAGATAGTGATTATAGGAAGGGTGTATGGAAGTCGGAGGGTTCTTTGAGATAGTGATTATAGGAAGGGTGTATGGAAGTCGGAGGGTTCTTTGAGATAGTGATTATAGGAAGGGTGTATGGAAGTCGGAGGGTTCTTTGAGATAGTGATTATAGGAAGGGTGTATGGAAGTTGGAGGGTTCTTTGAGATAGTGATTATAGGAAGGGTATATGGAAGTCGGGGGGGTTATTTGAGATAGTGATTATAGGAAGGGTGTATGGAAGTCGGAGGGTTCTTTGAGATAGTGATTATAGGAAGGGTGTATGGAAGTCGGGGGGTTATTTGAGATAGTGATTATAGGAAGGGTGTATGGAAGTCGGAGGGTTCTTTGAGATAGTGATTATAGGAAGGGTATATGGAAGTCGGAGGGTTCTTTGAGATAGTGATTATAGGAAGGGTGTATGGAAGTCGGAGGGTTCTTTGAGATAGTGATTATAGGAAGGGTATATGGAAGTCGGGGGGGTTATTTGAGATAGTGATTATAGGAAGGGTGTATGGAAGTCGGAGGGTTCTTTGAGATAGTGATTATAGGAAGGGTGTATGGAAGTCGGGGGGTTATTTGAGATAGTGATTATAGGAAGGGCATATGGAAGTCGGGGGGGTTATTTGAGATAGTGATTATAGGAAGGGCATATGGAAGTCGGGGGGTTCTATGAGATAGTGATTATAGGAAGGGTGTATGGAAGTCTGGGGGTTATTTGAGATAGTGATTATAGGAAGGGTGTATGGAAGTCGGAGGGTTCTTTGAGATAGTGATTATAGGAAGGGTGTATGGAAGTCGGAGGGTTCTTTGAGATAGTGATTATAGGAAGGGTGTATGGAAGTCGGAGGGTTCTTTGAGATAGTGATTATAGGAAGGGTGTATGGAAGTCGGAGGGTTCTTTGAGATAGTGATTATAGGAAGGGTGAATGGAAGTCGGAGGGTTCTTTGAGATAGTGATTATAGGAAGGGTGTATGGAAGTCGGAGGGTTCTTTGAGATAGTGATTATAGGAAGGGTGTATGGAAGTCGGAGGGTTCTTTGAGATAGTGATTATAGGAAGGGTGTATGGAAGTCGGGGGTTATTTGAGATAGTGATTATAGGAAGGGTGTATGGAAGTCGGAGGGTTCTTTGAGATAGTGATTATAGGAAGGGTGTATGGAAGTCGGAGGGTTCTTTGAGATAGTAATTATAGGAAGGGTATATTGAAGTCGGAGGGTTCTTTGAGATAGTGATTATAGGAAGGGTGTATGGAAGTCTGGGGGTTATTTGAGATAGTGATTATAGGAAGGGTGTATGGAAGTCGGAGGGTTCTTTGAGATAGTGATTATAGGAAGGGTGTATGGAAGTCGGAGGGTTCTTTGAGATAGTGATTATAGGAAGGGTGTATGGAAGTCGGAGGGTTTCTTTGAGATAGTGATTATAGGAAGGGTGTATGGAAGTCGGAGGGTTCTTTGAGATAGTGATTATAGGAAGGGTGTATGGAAGTCGGAGGGTTCTTTGAGATAGTGATTATAGGAAGGGTGTATGGAAGTCGGAGGGTTCTTTGAGATAGTGATTATAGGAAGGGTGTATGGAAGTCGGAGGGTTCTTTGAGATAGTGATTATAGGAAGGGTGTATGGAAGTCGGGGGTTATTTGAGATAGTGATTATAGGAAGGGTGTATGGAAGTCGGAGGGTTCTTTGAGATAGTGATTATAGGAAGGGTGTATGGAAGTCGGAGGGTTCTTTGAGATAGTAATTATAGGAAGGGTATATGGAAGTCGGAGGGTTCTTTGAGATAGTCTGTACCCTTTATCATTCCCACAGATCTTTACTAAACTGTATACAATCGTCTTTTGATAGTCAGAATAAACAGTCCAAATGCGTCATGATCTTGAAAGGATTAAGGGCCGCCGCCGTTGCCACCCAGGGATTCCCGAGATTCCCACCATTCCTAGAAAATTCCCAGCCGGAGTCAGGTACACAAGTGGGGTGGCTGGGTCAGGTCGATTCGTTCACAAGACCTTCTTCTATTGGGATGGCTGGGGGCAGGTCGGTTCGTTTACAAGTCCTTCTGCTTTATCACTTTGTCTTTATATTTTGCATTTCTATGTGTATGAAGGAGACAATAGTCAAAACTGCCTGTAACAAGTCCCCCCTCCCCCCTAAAAGTTGAAAGAGTGATAGAGAACCAAAATCAAGGTACATTAGAGGTAATTTAGGTGTGTTGGAAAGAAGTGCGGTGTGCTTGTAAGTGTAGTGAAATGAATAAGAGGAGGTGGTGAGGTGGTGTTTGTGAGAGTTAGCTGGATTACCCTTTGTAGGTGAGGCACAACAGAAACAGTGAGGGAAGCCAGGCAAATTAAACAGGAATTTCAGTAACTCCTTATCATATGCCTATGTGGCGTCCCCTGGGTACTGCCCTGCTCGTTCGGTGCCTACAATCTCTCCTATACAAATCTGAATAATATCGTCTGTTGATTAGATAGCCATAACACTGAAAAGAAATGCGTCATCGTATCTTGAAAGGGTTAATAAGTCAGGGTACAACAAACTTGTGGCTCCTTCCTTCCTTCCCTCCTTCATTCTTTCCTTCCTTCATTCATTCCTTCCTTCCTTCCTTTCCTTCTTTCATCCTTCCTTCTTACCTATCATATATCCTTCCTTCCTTCTTACCTTCCTTCCTTCATTCCTTTCATCCTTCCTTCTTACCTTCCTTCCTTCCTTCCTTTCATCCTTCCTTCCTTCTTACCTACCTTCCATCCTTCCTTCCTTCCTTCTTACCTACCTTCCATCCTTCCTTCCTTCCTTCCTTCCTTCTTACCTTCCTCCCTTCATTCCTTACATCCTTCCTTCCTTCTTACCTACCTTCCATCCTTCCTTCCTTCCTTCCTTCCCTCCTTCACTCATTCATTCTCCTTCCTTCCTTCACTCATTTATTCTCCTTCCTTCCTTCCTTCTTACCTACCTTACATCCTTTCTTCCTTTCGTCCTTCCTTCTTACCTTCTTTCGTTCATTCCTTTCATCCTTCCTTCCTTCTTACCTACCTTCCATCCTTGCTTGCTTCCTTCCTTCCCTCCTTCACTCCTTCATTCTCCTAACTTCCTTCCTTCCTTCCTGGCTTGCTGAAATAGTGGTAGCTAATTGAGAAAGGTAAGGGTTATCGTTTCTTGCTCTAATTAAAATCAGTGGTGGTTGTGGTTAGGGGGGTGGTAGTTGTGGTTGTGGTGATTGTTGTGGTAGTTGTGGTTATGGTGGTGGTGGTGGTAGTAGATGTTTTGGTTGTTGAGGTGATTTTTGTGGTGGTGGTAGTTGTGGTTGTGGTAGTTGTGGTGATTGTAGTGGTGCTTGTTGTGGTAGTAGATGTTTTGGTTGTGGTGGTGGTTGTGATGATTGTAATGGTGCTTGCTGTTGTACCACAACCACTACCACAACTACCACCATCACCACCACTACCACAACTACCACCACCACCACTACCACTATCGGAGCGCACACCTGGCTTGGCTTAATTGGAACACATTGCATATAAAATAAAAACATGCTTGGTACCTGAGGCTATAGTGAGAGAGAGAGAGAGAGAGAGAGAGAGAGAGAGAGAGAGAGAGAGAGAGAGATACTAAAAATAATGGTGTTAGAACAGGATTAAAAGAAAGACAGAAAAATAGATTAATATTTAGATAGATAATATAGACAATGTGAAACTCATATCAGATAAATACAACTATTGGCTTTAGGATAGATAGAAATATGGAAAAAGATCATTGGTTCTCATAAAAGATAGGTGCATAGATAGATAGATAGATAAATGTATATAATTTGTTAGGTAGATACATAGATAATACAAGATAATATGAATTCCTGAACAGAAAAAGAAATCTAAAATTTGATGTGAACTAGAAATATATAAACACAATAAAAACACAAAAATAAAGAGAGGGAAAAGTCATAATGGAGAAACAAGGACAAAGTAAAGATTGAGGAGAATGAGGGGGAGTTTGGATAGATAGATAGATAGATATAGAAGGATTGGGAGGGGAGAGAGAGAGAGAGAGGACAGGAAAATTAATAGATTGATATATATAGATAGATAGATAGACTAATAAATGGATAGATAGGTAGATAAATAGATAGGTCGATTGCTTGACTGATTGTGATATAAAACGTATGACGTAGATATAAAGAAAGGTAGATAGATGAATATATGGATAGATAGATAACGAGGAAAAATAAGGTTTAGAACATAAATGGAATCGAAATAGAAAAGGGAATATTCAGAGGGGAGAACAGAACTAAAGATACACTCATACAAGTCATAAAAAGTAAAGGGAGAGAGAGAGAGAGAGAGAGTGTGTGTGTGTGTGTGAGTGAGAATAAGAAAGAGAGAGAGAGAAAGATTGTTTTTTTCTATGTGAGTGAGGGAGGCAAAAGGCAGAACTGCCTGTAGCGAGTACCTCCCCCAGAGTTGAAAGAGTGAATGTGTGTGTGAGAGACAGAGAGTTAATATGTGTGTGTGTGAGAGAGAGCGAGAGCGAGTGTGAGAGAGTGAGAGAGAGAGAGAGAGAGAGAGAGAGAGAGAGAGAGAGAGAGAGAGAGAGAGAGAGAGTAATTATAAAAGAAATAACATCATGACTAGATAGGCGGAAAGGGAGGCAGCATATTACGCTATTGAAGATTACTATTGGATATTGGAGAATAGAATTTAATTGGGTAGGGTGTTGGAAGTAAAAGTGTAAACAGAGAGAGAGAGAGAGAGAGAATGTAAGTCAGTCAGTGTGTATGTGAGTGTGTGTTTGGGTGTGTGTAAGAGAGAGAGAATGTAAGTCAGTCAGTGTGTATGTGAGTGTGTGTTTGGGTGTGTGAGAGAGAGAGAGAGAGAGAGAGAGAGAGAGATAAGTAAATACAGAATTTCATACACAAATATTCGCGAGCAATTCAGTACATATACAGGGAAAAAGGAAAGGGTTTTATTTTAGTTATCCTTCCCTTCAAGCAGATTAACCCCTTCTGTACCGACGACGTCTCTTTAGCTATATTTTGGCTACTATTAGACGATTTTGTTCAGGTTATAAAGGGCCTCCAGCAATCAACAAGCTTCGAACTATCTCACTTAACCCTTCTTACTACAACAGATCCTTCTTAAACTGTATAAATTCGTCTAAATATAGCTAGCATAAAATAAAAAAATACGTCGCCGGTACCGAAGGGGTTAATTGTATGTTTGATCAATGTGGCCTCGATATTATACCATTTAACTATACTCTGTTTCTTTTCAACTGACGGTAAATTGCAAAGTTCCCATCAAGATTTCTCAGTTATTTTGAAGATTTTGTAGTGATATGTGGTGCTAATTATATAAACTTGGTCTTACTATTCAATTTATCGTCAGTTGAAATGAAACCGATTAGGGGAGTATCTGTTCATGTATCTATTTACCGGGATATTATGTTAGATTAAGAAAATATACGTTTATTTTAACCCTTTCCCTGCGGGAGACGTTCTGGAACGCCATGGCAATTTACAGCAATTTACAGGCTTTAAAAGCCTGTAAAATTGAGTGCGAGGGAGCGGGAGCGCGACAGGCTACACATCCTTATCCCAGCCAGCCGGCCGCGGCACTGAAGGCTCTGAGTCAGAGTCTCGTGAGATATACAGCGCTGCCAAAGGCAAATGTAGCAAGAAATTAGCGAGAATTGCTAATTTTAGCGAATGTCTATGGTAGCCCGCAAGGTACGAAGCTCGTTTTTGGTGTCATTTTGAAGCGATTTTCTTCTATTTTTCGGCTGAATACATTTAATTTCATTCAGACACCTGCCTAATTAATAAGGACTGCCTGAATGACCCCTAATATGGCGGAAATAAGCGGAAATATTCCCGCAGAGAAAGGGTTAAGGTAACTGCATTTACTTCCACTTCCTCTATTCTTTATAACCAAAATTACAACCTAACTAGCCACCAGCGTTCATTAGTTTATTACAACCTAACTAGCCACCAGCGTTCATTAGTTTATTACAACCTAACTAGCCACCAGCGTTCATTAGTTTATTACAACCTAACTAGCCACCAGCGTTCATTAGTTTATTACAACCTAACTAGCCACCAGCGTTCATTAGTTTATTACAACCTAACTAGCCACCAGCGTTCATTAGTTTATTACAACCTAACTAGCCACCAGCGTTCATTAGTTTATTACAACCTAACTAGCCACCAGCGTTCATTAGTTTATTACAACCTAACTAGCCACCAGCGTTCATTAGTTTATTACAACCTAACTAAGCCACCAGCGTTCATTAGTTTATTACAACCTAACTAGCCACCAGCGTTCATTAGTTTATTACAACCTAACTAGCCACCAGCGTTCATTAGTTTATTACAACCTAACTAGCCACCAGCGTTCATTAGTTATTACAACCTAACTAGCCACCAGCGTTCATTAGTTTATTACAACCTAACTAGCCACCAGCGTTCATTAGTTTATTACAACCTAACTAGCCACCAGCGTTCATTAGTTATTACAACCTAACTAGCCACCAGCGTTCATTAGTTTATTACAACCTAACTAGCCACCAGCGTTCATTAGTTTATTACAACCTAACTAGCCACCAGCGTTCATTAGTTTATTACAACCTAACTAGCCACCAGCGTTCATTAGTTTATTACAACCTAACTAGCCACCAGCGTTCATTAGTTTATTACAACCTAACTAGCCACCAGCGTTCATTAGTTTATTACAACCTAACTAGCCACCAGCGTTCATTAGTTTATTACAACCTAACTAGCCACCAGCGTTCATTAGTTTATTACAACCTAACTAGCCACCAGCGTTCATTAGTTTATTCCTCCATTACGGTAATCACCCTGAGCAGTTCCAGTAATACTTTTACGTCCACATTGATAAGTTAAAAGGAAAAGCTGGAGTATTAGAACATTATGAAGGGACGTGACTAGGAGAGAGAGAGAGAGTGTCTGTGTCTGTGTGTGTGTGAGATAGTGATTGTGTGTGTGAGTGAGAGAAAGAGTGGGTGAGTGTGAGTGTGTTTGTGAGAGAGAGAGAGAGAGAGAGAGAGAGACGTACAGAAGGGGACTAGGGGAGCTTGTATGTGTGTGTGTGTGTATGTGTGTGTGTGAGAGAGAGAGATGTACATATATTTACATAGATACACTGGCCACACAGACCTTACGATCCAAACGAGGTGGTCATGACTTAATTCTAGTAGAGATGGCATATCCGATAGAAAAGGAAAGTTGAAGGAAAGGATAGAAGAGAGAGAGAGAGAGTTAGAGTTAGTGAGTGTGAGTGAGTGAGAGTCAGCATAGAAAACGCCAATATAAATAAAAGGGCATGCAGAATGACACACAAGCATACACACCTAGAGCGAGCGAGAGATATGATAACAGATAGAGGGAGAATTAATTGGATAAAGACCCGGGATGGCGTATGATCAGAGAACCAGAGATATTGGGGCTGGAGGAGGGATTATTTTACCTTACAATATATATACATCGGAATATACTGAATACAATATGAGAGAGAGAGTGTGAGTGTAAGAGTGAGTGTGTGTGTGGGGTGGGGGGGTGTTTTGATAGAGAAGTGATGGAGTGTAAGAGTGAGTGAGTGTGGGGGTTTAGAGAGAGAGAGATAGTGTGTGTGTGGGGGGGGGGGTGGTGGGGGGGGTAGAGAAGAGATGAGGAGTGTGTGTGTGTGAGTGAGTGAGTGGGTTAGAGAGAGAGAGGGGTGTGTGTGTGTGTTTAACTCGTAATTGACTTTCTTAATTAACTAAATAACGTTTGGTATTTGAATTATATTATGGTTTATGGTATGTTTAGCGAGTATTTTACTGTAGAACTGAAAAGAGCTTTATACAGTGGAATATGCTGAATACTAGCTGTAATTGCCTTTCTTACTTAACTGGATTACTGTTGGTATATGGTTTATATTATGAGTTATGCTATATTTAGTGAATTTATTAGGATTGTGATTAGACTGTATATATCTCGTAATTCTATCTATCTATCTATATGCTCAGGCCCAATCCCCATTTTGGGTGTAGCCGACTCAAGACAGAGCAAGAACAGGGAAAACACAAAAATCTCGTAATTGCTTGTCTTAATTAAGGGTAAATTTGTATGTATAGATATGTATTGATTAATTATTAATTCATTATTATTATAGTTTTAGTTTTCTATATCAAGCTAAAACCAAAATAAATATATAAATAAAATAGACCCCCCTTCGAGATAAATTTGTGTATTTTTCGATAGAAAAATGTTCTGGTTCCTCCTAAATTGTAGGCTCGCTATTGCTCGCCCGGAACACATAGACACCTATATGGCAAGAAAGGTTTAAGGTAAAATTGACAAAGAAATGGGATGAAAGGTTTTAAAATCGTCAAACTGATTAGGGAAAGTCTTAAAATCTCAAAATTATTGGGGCTAAATTTGCAGCAAGTTAGGAGCATTATTATGGCTTTTAAAGGGTTAAAATCGAGTGCAAATGGCTGGGAGTGCAGCGGGCCACACGTCCGACTCCCAGGGCCTACCGCCGCCCACTGACTCACCCTCCCTGTGTTCTCGTCCGGCAGTGTAGCCAGTAGTGAGCGTAGCTGGAAAAAATATACCGCTATACGCTAAACTCCCATGTTACTGGTACCACTGTATGAGAACCACGAGCTACGTAGCTCGTTCTGGTCTCATTTTGAAGCTTTTACCGCCTAGTTTTTTGCTGAATAAATTTCTTTTCATGCAGATACTTGATTTATCATTCAGGAGGGCCTGAATATGCCCAAATAAGCCCAAAACCCCCCGCTAGACAAGGGTTAATAAGTATCAAAATATTTGTATGATACTTCCCATACCCATATTGCAAGCCTAAATATCACTAAAATTGTAAACACCCTGCTATAGCGCTCTTCATTCGCCGCTTACTAAACGGATCCTCATTTGATTAACCAATCACCCGATTTCTCGCCAAAAACACACCTGATTTCCCGCCAAAAACCACAGCTCCGCCCGGAAATAATGTCCCGCGCAATATACCATTTTTCCTCGCTAATATAAAGGCCCAAAACTTCCGCGAGGCTCCAGGTTTTGCGAATAATCCGGGTAATCTGAAAACTTTGCCCAAACTCACCACATTTTTGTTTATTCCCGCGGACACACGAGTTTATCCATATGAATTAAATATAGGACTTGGAGGCGTGTGGCAACGAGAGGTAGTGAATGATTGCCGGATGTTGTCAGGCGTAATAATTCTGTTTGTTTATGTGTGTGTAAGAGAGAGAGAGAGAGCGAGCGAGAGAGACAGCGTGACCCTAATTATTATAGACGGAACAAAAATCCCGGAAATGTTAATACCAAAATCATGCATTAATTAATTTATTCTGTGAAAAATGTATTTCTTTATTTTATTTCTTTAGTAATGGAAAGATGATTAAGAAAATATTATCCGAATAATAAAAATAGACCCCAATTACGTTCTATATTATTTTAGGTTTACGTTCATAATTTTACCGTTCACATAATGTTATATTTATTTTGATATGTGTTATGATTAAGTCAACAAAATGTTCGGACTTGTAGTTGATAATCGTGATTACGTTCTTAACCCGCACAGTATCGGTGACGTCCTTTTCAATATATTCTGGCAACTATTAGACGACTTTATTGAGACTTGCTAAGCTAATATAAGGATGTCTAGCAATAACAAGGCTTCAAACTAACTCGACCAACTCTTTTAAGGGGAGATATCCACATGAGGGACTTTTTTCTGGACCCCTTTCTCTCTCATGTCTAGCCCCATTGCTTTTGAGAGTTTAAGATGTTTGCCCCATTAGCTTGGCGATTTTAAGAAGTTCCACCCCATTTATGTCATTTTTAAGACCTTTCGTCCCATTTAGGTGTCGATTTTTTCCTGGCGAGCGAAAGCGAGCCTGTAATTTAAGAGGAACCGGCCTTCGGCCGGGAAATTTTTCTACCGAAAAATGTACAAATATATCTTGAAAAGGGGTCAAGGGGCTGTAATTTCAAGCTTGATGGAAGTCTAGGAAACACACTAAAAACCTCCCCTTAACTACCACAGATCCTTCCTAGGCTGCGTAATATCGTCTAAATATAGCTAGAATATGAGATAACACACGTCGCTGGTACTCAAAGGGTTAATCGCTTCAGCACCATGACGCCTCTTTACCTTAGATTATGGCTACAATTAGATGATTGTTAGCAGCGTAAAAAGGACCTGTGTTTCTAAGAGGGTTTATCGAGATCGTGTTTACCCATTCGAGTCTCATACGTATTAACCCTTTCTGTACCGGCGACGTCTTTTTATTTTTAATCTTGCTATATTAAGACGATTTGGTGCAGTTTAACCCTTGTCTAGCGGGGGATTTTGGGCTTATTTGGGCATATTCAGGCCCTCCTGAATGATCAAACAAGTATCTGCATGAAAAGAAATGTATTCAGCAAAAGACTAGGCGCTAAAAGCTTCAAAATGAGATCAGAACGAGCTACGTAGCACTCGTCGTTCTCACGCAGTGGTACCACTAACATGGGAGTTTAGCGTATAGCGGCATATTTTTTCCAGCTACGCTCGCTACTGGCTACACTGCCGGCCTCTCGAGAACAGAGGGAGCGTGAGTCAGTGGGCGGCGGTAAGCCCTGGGTGTCGGACGTGTGGCCTGCTGCGCTCCCGGCCATTTGCACTCGATTTTAACCCTTTAACAGCCTTAATAATGCTCCTAGCTTGCTGCAAATTGGAGCCTGACTTAAGGCGGGCCCCGCCAATTAAGGGTTAAGAAGGATCTCTGGTAGTAAAAAGGGTTATGTGAGATAGTTGGAAGCCTGTTAATTGCTAGAGGCCCTTTATAAGCTGAATACAATCGTCTAATAGGTGCCAGAATATAATGAAATGTACATCACCAGTACAGAAGGGGTTAAAGGGGTTATTTATATAGTTATCACCCCTGTGTCTTCCATATTTAGCTGCATGTAAACGCCTTATGATAACCAGCATATTATGGGAAATAGATTCATTATTACTCATGGGCTCAACATAAGAGAGAAAAGTCCAAATATGATCATCTTCCGCCTTCTCGACATAATGTTAACAGCCATGACATGGTCCCTCAGTACTGCATACTAATACCGTGACGTTGGTAACACTACTTGTTGACATCTGCAACACGAGTCTCGGACCTTGGCAACACTCTCCCTCCCAACCAAGTAACCTTCCCTCCCTCCCTCCTTTCCTCCCTCCCTCCTTTCCTCCCTCCTTTCCTCCCTCCCTCCCTCCCTACAAACCAACCAACCAGCCGCCCTCCCTACCTACCCACCCACCTACACAACCTCCCTCCTTCCCTCCCTACCCACCTGTCTCAAAGTAGGTCTTATATCCCCCCCAGGTACTATCATAACAGGAAGGACAGACACTTGGCCCAGGTTACCCCTTTGATAACAACACCCACACTGGCAAGACGGACGGAGGGAAATTGCTACACGGTGTTCGGGTGGAGATATAGCTCAAAATATACATTATACACTATAGACACTTGTATGTATATAAACTTTAGTATGGCCTGGGTGGAAGGGGGGGGGGGGGACGAGAACAAGGACTTATACAAGGACATAATATTGAGAGAGAGAGAGAAAGAGAGAGAGAGAGAGAGAGAGAGAGAGAGAGAGAGAGAGAGAGAGAGGACAAGGAAATAATATCTATGGAGAGGAAGAAAAGATTGTATAGTGCACAGAGAGAACGTGAGTGTGAGTGTGTGTGTGTGTATGTATATATATAACTATTATTTACACTCTTAACATTTTCAACCTTTGACGGCATATTGTTCCGGGTAAAACAGGTTTTATATGTGATTTTTACACTTTAGTGCTAAAACTTTAGTTCTAAATTACAACCGTGGATGCGTGTTACATTCATATTGAGGACAAAAATGTAATTGTGTTTCACATTCTTAAGCCCACTTAGTATGTACTCTCTCTCTCTCTCTCTCTCTCTCTCTCTCTCTCTCTCTCTCTCTCTCTCTCTCTCTCTCTCTCTCTCTCTCTCTCCTTTCCTTCAACTTTCCTCTTCTATCGGATATGCCATCTCTACTAGAATTAAGTCCTGACCACCTCGTTTGGATCATAAGGTCTGTGTGGCCAGTGTATATATGTAAATATATGTAAATCTCACTCTCTCTCATTCTGATATTCTCTCTTACTCACACACACTCACTCTCACTCTCTCACTCTCTCTCTCTCTCTCTCTCTCTCTCTCTCTCTCTCTCTCTCTCTCTCTCTCTCTCTCTCTCTCACTCACCCTCTCTCCTCCCACCTCCCACCTCGGTGAGACTTTTTCTATTGCACTAGACATATCGAAAGCCTTCGATAGAGTCTGGCATAAATCTTTAATTTCTAAACTACCCCCCTTTCGGTTTCTATCCCTCCATCTGTGCCCTTTTGTCTCTAATTTCCTTTCCGCCGTTCCATAGCCGCGGTTGTGGGGGGCCATTCTTCACTTCCTCACCCTATAAGCTCCGGTGTTCGTCAGGGCGCTGTCCTATCTCCCATTCTCTTTCTAATTTTTATAAATGATCTCCTTAACTGTACCTTAATTCCCATCCATTCATACGCAGACGACTCAACCTTACACTACTCCATTAGTTTTTCAGCACGCCCCAGCCAGCACTCCCTCCAACGACAAACGTAATGAAGCCATAGAACTCTTAAATTCTGATCTAAATACTATTTCCAATTGGGGCAGAGAAAACCTTGTTAACTTTAATGCTTCCAAAACCCAATTTCTCCATCTATCTACCCGTCAGGATCTCCCAGCGGACTATCCCTTATTCTTCAACAATACAAAAATCAACCCTTCATCTTCTCTCAATATTCTTGGTGTCTCTTTTTCTTCTGCTCTCATTTGGAAGGACCATATTCCCAGTCTTGCTAAGGCAGCCTCCCAGAAGCTGGGTGTGCTCAACCGCCTTAGGGGGTTCTTTTCCCCTGCACAGCTTCTTGCTCTGTACAGGGGCATAGTGCGCCCCTTGTATTGAGTATTGTTCACATGTGTGAGGTTCCTCTCACACCGCTCTCCCTAGACCAAGTTGAAAGGAAGGCCTTTCGTATCATTAACTCCCGTTACCACTCACCAACTCCTCTGCAATCTCTCTCTCTCCGCCGCAATGTTGCATCTCTCTCGCTATTCTATCGCTACTATAATAATCAGTGTTCCCTCAGAGCTTATCCCAGTGCATACCACCTCCTTTACGTAGGGCACGTGGTACCCCCAGTCTTGCAACTCAATCCCACCCCTACTCTGTGCAACTCTCTAACCCAAGAGTGAAACGTTACTCTCAAACTTTCTTCTACTCAACAGCTGAGCTCTGGAACTCTCTCCCAGAATCAGTCTTTCCCTCTTCCTATGACTTAAATTGCTTCAAACTCCGTGTGTCCAGGCATTTTGGCTCGAACGTCCCTTGATTTTGGCCCTGTCACTCTTTTCAACTATGGGGGAGGCACTCGCTATAGGCAGTTATGCCTTTTGCCTCCCTCCAAAAAAAAAAAAAAATCACTCTCTCTCTCTCTCTCTCTCTCACTCTCTCTCTCTCTCTCTCTCTCTCTCTCTCTCTCTCTCTCTCTCTCTCTCTCTTAATCAATGTTCAAATCATCAAAGGCATCGACAATATGAACTGTAGTAAAGTACTTCACTATCGACCAATCTAATTACACGCGGGTAAACGGTTTGCCAATTATTGGTAAATCTTTTAACTCACATGAATCTAAGAATTTCTTCTTCATCGGATTGTCAACTTGTGGAATGGGCTTCCCCGAGACGTTATATAGACTGCAGCAACCGTTGATTCATTTAAACTCCGCTTAGACAAATATCTCGCATTAAAGCCGCGACGGACTGCGTTTGTAAATGATAACTTTATTTTATCCTACCCTCAGTTACTAACCCATATGTCCCCTACTAACTTCCTAGTCCTGCCACGGACATTAGTTCCAGGGCAGTAGTTCCCTTTCCAATGTTCCCTTACCCACTCTAAACCACTGTTTGGACACTTGATCCTCAGTGTTTTGGAGGACAAGCAGCCTAGAAGGGTCACTAGATCTGTTGTTGCTTGATTTCCTTTGTACTCTCTCTCTCACTCACTCACTCACACTCTCTCTCTCTCTCTCTCTCTCTCTCTCTCTCTCTCTCTCTCTCTCTCTCTCTCTCACTACCCCAGCACCATGTTCCAATCTCCCTCTCAACATTGTCTTATA